>JASUAD010000013.1:6000000-6600000 GCA_037013555.1 Sextonia rubra | reverse complement strand
AATAATAAAATAATCCGAAAATAAAATTCAAAATAAAAAAAATTAAGAAAGTGATAAAAAAAAAGAGGGGGTTGATCAAAGCGGAACATGGATTTAGCAATAACAACTCATTTTTAAGTGATTCATCGAAGAAAAGAGAGAAATAAACTCAAAGTAGAAAAAAATAAGCCTCGAAACTCACCTTTTTTTTAGTTTGATGCTTGAATCTTGAATACCAGGTTGATGTTTTGATGTTCTTGATGTTTTTAGTTATGATTCTAGTGTTTTTTTGAGAGGATTTGAAAAATGGAGGCAAGGACAGGGGTTTGGAGCATTGAAAAGTAGAAAAGAGAATGAGTAAAGATGAAAAAAATGAGTGAAAAAGGTCGACGGGTGGAGTTAACGCCGGCCGCTACATTTGTAAACCCCGCTATTTTCAAAATAGTGTAGAGCCCATGGGCACTATGGCCGATATATCGGCTGCTACGTATTTACATCCATGGTGGTCATTATTGTTGCAGATTGGTAAGACCCAGTCCTGAGGAACTGTAGTACGTAATATTGTGGATCATAGTTTTCCAACTGGGTTTGTTGATCAAACTCGACCAAATACCAGGTTGAGTAGACCGGGAAGCTTTATTTATGGTCAAGTAAATCATTAATATTTTGTTTAGAAATATATACATTTGTATTAGTAGAAATATTTACAATTTTCAAGAAATTGAATTATTTTGTTTGCAAAATTCTACTTAAGTTTTGACATCAACTTTAGTTTTAAGTTTTAGTTGTTGTGTTAGTATATCTGCAGATATTATGTATATTTACAATTTTTGTATGTTGTTTCAATATGTTAGAATGAAAATGCACCTACGTTGATGCAACTTGTAGTTTCCATCTGCTATCAGAACTTTTTGCCTGGTGAGCCTCACTCTTGGCCATTGTGAAAACCATTAGATAGGCTCATAGTTGACTACCTGAAATATAAGTTCTCTTGCTTGATATCATCTTTATGAGTTGAAAGAATTATTGAAGTTTGAATACTGAGATAATATGCTGAAATGACGATCAAAGTTGTGACATACTTGCCCACCCTCTGGAAACTAAATTAGTGTGTACACATGGGTTCCATTTTGGATGGGTATATGAAATCTGTGTTAACTGGGCTTGATAGTACTCTTGTGTCTGTGTCTTTTCCTTGGTTTACTTTTGGATATGCCGAGAATTATATTTCGATATAAGAATTAGTTATTTTTCCATTTCAATAATTGTAGTCAATTTGTTTGTTGCATAATATTTACGTTTATTTTTTAAAATTTCAGGAAGGGAAAGAGAAGCAAGAAATTCCTGCTGTCCAGCTGAATGTTATTCGACTGCTTGCTGACTTGAGTGTTTCTTTGAATAAGTGGGAAGTGGTAGACATGATATTACCCTTATTTATTGAAAGCTTAGAAGAAGGCGATGCTTCAACTTCGAGTTTATTGCGTCTTTGAGTATGGAACTCTGCCTTTCGAGACCATTCAAATCTTTTTTTTTTTTTTCTTTTTGAATGTTTTTGTGCTATTTAATACTTTATCTTTATTTTGCCAAATGATTTCACTAACGTGCACCCCACGCCACTTGTAAAGAGGCAAGCTGTGCCAAATGATTCTCACATAGGATGCTCTCCACTTGTAATGAGGTAGGCAAGATGGGTCAAAGTGATGATATTCATCAGAAGATTGAAGTGATTCCCATCGCTTAGTTATTCTATTTTTGCTGAGGTGGCAAAGGGCATTTCAATTTGATAGTGAAATATCATTTTGGACTCATCGTTGTTTGGGCCTTTGAATAAATTGGGTTTGATTATCTTATATTAGCTTACCTGTTGTTTGGGCCTTTGAATAAATTGGGTTTGATTATATTATATTAGCTTACCTCATGAGCCAACCTGGAGTGATTCCCATATAGATCAAATATGAATTGGCTGTCAGATTACAATTCTTTTGTAAGAGATGATATACAATTCAAATTATGATAATTTCTTAATGTGCAAAGTAAATCCTGATAGATGGTATCCATATTCGACAAATTGAACTTGAAACTCAGTAGCTTCTTGAATGATAGGGGATTGAACTGAATTAAAAAAAAAAGGTGATTGAACTGAATTTCATTTAGTTAGGGTTGTTATTTATCTCGATCAAACCACTCGAATAATATCTAGCTTGGATTGATAGCTTCAGCTGTGACTAATTTCACCTTTCGGGCTGCAAATCGTTGGATTTCATCTTCCTGTTGTTACATGTTATCAGGCTGAACTAACTAGACCTATATGTGTGTGGTACTTTGACATGTGTGGTGTTGTCTGTTGAATGGAACTGCACATGCTCTGTTGAGATCAAATGTCATGGTTCAATCCTGTTAGGAACTGTCTTTAACTTGTATGTGGAGGCACACCATGTTGAATTTGTTTGTAAAATGTGTGGTTTTCATATTGCCTTTTTTTTTGCAAAGGATCTCCCATGTTCTATAAAATTTCATGAGGATATCTTTTTCTTAATAGGAGTGGTTTTCTGCTTTAAGTTCCAAATCACGCTGGAAGGATAAGGGCATGTTTGGAGAGGGGTAGGGCAAAGTAGAGTAAGCATAAAATCAAGAAAGAATAATATAAGTTGGGTTACGATGACTTTTTGTTTTTAATTGTTTGATATGGAATTTTTTTGACTTTTTGTATAAAAAGTAGAAATTGTTTTGTAGTTTAGTGATGACTTTTTGACTTTTTTTAAAAATAAAGGAGGAAAATTTGAATTTTTTAAAAAAGGAAGGGGGAAAGTTTGAATTTTAAAAATGTAATTTTACTCTACTTTACCATACCCTTTTGCCAAACATGTTGTAAGGGTACAGTGCAATTCTTTGGGCAGGAAGGGTTTTAGTTTTAAATATTGAGTTGGAGAATGTTTAGGAAGGAAAAATATTAATTTTAACGGAGGGGATGATGCGGGATGGCCAAGGTAGAAGATGAAGATAGAGCGGAAGAATTGGTGATGTAGGCTGGACCCATGTCCCCATGGGTTAACCTGCCTTTGGGTCCAGCCCGCCTATTTTAGTTTATTTAGGGTTTTATTCGTTTATGTTTTTAAGTTGTTTTAATAAGATGCTTTAATCTTGACTATCAAAATGTTTGGATGGTCTAGATTAGTCTTAGGGTTATGTCTTTTATCTATTTAAGCATTATAAAGCTTCTTTGGCTTAGTTAGTTATTGATGATTAATAAAAAGTATTGGGATCTTGCCTAAGTTTCTTCGAGTTTTCCTCGAAATCCCTAACGCCTCCTGAATTGGAGTTTTATGAGAGCCTAATTTTTTTAATGCCTTCTGTGATTGGAGTTTGGCGAGAGCCCAATTTTTCCCTCTATTTCCATCATCTACCTTGGCCGTCAGTGAATCCATTCCGTTTTACATTAATTGGTATCAAAGGCGAAGAGCGATCCGACCCAGATTCCATTCTCGGCATCTGATCGTTGCTGCAGAACCATCTTCTTCACCAATCTGACCTCCTTTCTTCTGACACCCAGAGCCACTCAAAACCCTTCCCGAAGTTTTCCCTAGATCTGAACATCGGTGCCAAAACCCCATGACAGCCTCGGAGCTTAGATCTGCCAGATCTGAAGCCCCAAAGACCCATCAATCACCGAAACCCCACCACCTTTATCCAAAAAAAAAAAAAAAAGAAAAAAACCTAGATCTAGCACACATTCCATACTTATCCTGAATCTGATAGTGGAAACCCCAAACCCCTTTTCCTAAACTCCCACCCCACCCTTCCTCTCGTCTCCCCTTTCTATCATCAGTCCCGACCGTAGCCGGACCAGAGAAAAGAAAAAACAAAAAAAAACAAAAAGAGAGAAAAAAGAGCAGAAAGCAGAAAAAAAAAAAAAGAAAAAAAGAATGAGGAAGAAATAAGAGATTAGAGGATGAGTGTACCTACACCGTTTGCAGCTTTCTTCATCAGCTAGCATCCTTGTCCTGCCGATGCTCATCGGCTCCATCAGCATTGCCGCTCGTCATGTGCTTCATCGTCCACCGCGAGTATCAACAACAATAACATCGGAGCCCGCCACTTCCACCACCGTCGCCATCGTCTACTACTTGCCGTCACCAGGGCCATCTCCACCTCTCACTCCATTGCCCATCTCTTTTTTGCTGAGAAGAAGTAGTAGTGAGTCAAAGGAGCTTTCAGATCCTTTTCTCTTTTGGGCACGAAGGACAAAAGAGAGAGGGAGGGTTCACAAGTTAGGTCAAGTAAATTAGAGCCAACATGAACCATTTGAAGTCCAAATTCATCACAGCATCGGAGTTGACCTAGTTGGAGAGCCCGGTTCTTTAACTTGAATGGGTCAGGTTAGGTCAGATTCAACCCGATCTGACAGCAATTAAAAAAAAAAAACAACACAAGTTAGACCAGTCCTGGTCAGGTTAGTCCTAGGTACTCGATCCAAAAGAAGCCACTCGATCCAAAAGGGCCATCTCCACCTCTCAATTCATAAATCCAAGAAAACTTAAGTAATTTAATGCATAAAATATGAGAAAATTAATTAACCCCACATATCGGGCCAGGAGTATTACAACCACCCTGCATTGATAGTAATTGCTATACAACCCTTAATCCTCTGTTTAGTTATTTTCTTCTTCTTCACTTTCAAAAAGTAATAGTAATTATTAGAAATAAGAGAAACAAGTAATACATCAAAGAAAATAGAATGGAAAATACAACCTGAGGGCATTAGAAAGTGATGCCACTAGAGGTCTAAGTGTCCAAAAGTGCAAAAAAAAAAAAAAAAGTGGAAGAGTAATTTAAAAACTTGCAAACTTGTTCAGAACAAGGGCCCAACACTACTCTGGGCATTTACTGTAATTGACATTGAGGAAGTTGCCTTGTTATGACAACTCTCCTATTCTACTCTAGTTAGGTTGGCTAAAGAATTGCTGCTACAGTAAAACTCCAATGGCCTGTTTGGTAACTTGTAGAGTGAAGTGAGGTGAAGGGTTAGATTAAGTGACGAGAGAGGAAGCGGTTTCTTTTAGTCAAATGAGAATTCAGGCTCTTTGACTTATTATTATTATTTTTAAGATAAGATGGTTTTTTTTGTCATTTAATGGCATGGAAAAGTAACTTTTTGACTTTTTTGGCAAAAAGTCCAGGCGTTTTTTGAAATATGGTACTTTTTTTATTTGACCCATTTTGTTTTATTTTCTCTTGAAATGACCCTTCACCTCACTTACTAGTAAAGTGAAATTACGAGATATAGCCTTGTGGGAACCCAAATTGTTCCAATTGATGCAGCTTTGACTGATCCGAAACCCCTATGACTCAAAATAGCTGAATGGAAAACTCCCATACCCAGTAAATGAGCACCAAATAGGGAGGTGTTGCATGCCTTCATCGAGGCACACACTTAAGCAATAACTAGGAAGTCGTGTTTGGTTTATGAAGATTATTCAAAGTCAAAAAATATATTTGAAGTTTGGTTGAACAAAATGCTAAAACACAAGGTGGTTCTCTGATCGTCTACAAGTAAGCCCACCGTACAAGAATTGGATCTCCAGCCTTATAAATGATCATAGAAATATTTCACATTCAATACACCATCTGTCTAGTGGTTCCAAACATGGTTTTCTTACAGAAGTCTCCTAAAGAACCGATGAAAGCTGAATCAGCTGCCGTAATTCCCCATCCTGAAGATTCTCTCTAATTTTAGGCGTACGCAAAAAAACACCGTCTGACCTTTTGCAATAAGAACTTGAAGCTAAAGTTTTCACTGCTGCTATGCCAATGAAGAAAAGAACATCCTAGAGTGAGCTATTGGGGCATGATGCCTCCAAAACTGGACACAGGTACCATCTTTGGCTTTGTAGTAAATCTATGAAAAGGATTGGTTTCCAGTAGAACAATCTGCCCTCCACCTAGCAGAGGATCCACTATTAGGCTCTGGAACAGCCCAGCCATTACTTATCACTCTTAACTATATGCCCCATATGGCAGAACACCACTCATGTAGGCTGCCGCCGCTGCTGCTGCTGCTCTCTCTCTCTCTCTGTGCGGAGAATGTAGCCTGCTTCTCTTTACCTGGACTTCCTTTGCTTTTAATAAAGTTCACCTCTGGTTCCTGCCATTATTACTCACATGATAGTTCATTGCAAGGAGTCAAGAACTCCTTTCTTACCCCACTCCTCTTTTTTCAGTTTTTACCGACTCATGTCCCTTTCTCTTAGTGTGCTGAATTTCACTCATTTTGTTTTTGATTTTACAAATTCTCAACCCATTTGACTCAATAGCCTTTCTTCAACGTTATAGCCTATGATGCCTAGACACGCTGTAGACGTGGCGAGGACATCGATTTTACACATAAAAAGTGAAGTATCAAATACGGCACGACACGATAAGTTGCTCATTTTGAAGTGTCCGTGCATCATAGTTTCTAGCTTGTCATTTACATGCTTTCTTTTATTTATGTATTTAATTTTCTTTCTTTCTTTCTTTTTTTTTTTTTTTGTGAAAGATATTTACTTGCTTTCTTGCTTCACAAGTTCCGCAACATTTCCGAACAACATTCAGCAGTTTGCTTCATCTTGGATATCTGCTGTTTAAGGTGACAATTATTGACCCGACTAGCTGATGTACCAAAGCTCGACTCAATACTTTGGGTTTAGGAGTGACCCTATTTCTCCGGCTAACATCTGATCAGATCAATAGTTTGTACGGGTTCAGTTGAGTCCTACCTAGCCTGAATGGTTCCTTTACACTGTAAGCCGACACAACCTTAAGATTTTAGATCGGCCCTTTTAGCTTTCACATTTGGTTTGTGTTGATAAATTTAACTCAACTAATTAATAGGCTTGGTTTGGATTCAGCCATTACATGTTGACCATGGTGATTAACCCAATATAATCCATTGCCACAAACAGTATGTGATGCCTTCATTGCTCTCTCATTCCCTTACGTTTCAATGTACATGCATACTCATTTCATCAACTTTCCTCCAACAGGCAAAGGCAGATAGCCAGATGGAGGATGAAACCCTAAAATGGTGCTGTTTTTTTGTATATTTGTGTCCTTCCACTTGACACTTGCCCTTGCTTGTTGGATATGACTATTCTCCCCCCTAATTCTCATATTGGTAAACAATGCTAGTGCTTTTGGTGCCTTGGGTTCCATTTTTTGCCTTGTAAACAAAGCAGAAGCTCACTGCTTCCCAAGGCTCTTCTGATTTGCGCAAAAATGTATAAAAAGCATTCCCACTGCACTAAATATTGTGATTGTAGATGGATCTAGAAGTATTCAAAAGAAGGCTGTTAAACCCAACAAGAACCTTCTCCTAACTTTTATTTTTTGAAGTAACCAAAATTGGTATTAAAGAAAATAAGTACAGAAAAAGGTAACGATCATATGCTAGGAAAGGGAAAAGGGAAAGGAAAATATATTAAGAAACCCCACTATAGGAATCACCATTTAAGAAAATAGTTATCTCCACTCCATGTCTTGCTAGAACAATATCCTTAATGTTAGCTTCCCTTCTAATTCGATGGAATGACACATCCAGTGATATTTGAAGGTTGAAAATTTTCGTTTCAAGATACTGTGATGCTTCCATGGAAGGTTGAATTTATGGCATTCGATGAATCTTTCTATTGTGATCGTGCTAGACAAGGAATAATCTTTTTATAATTCTTTACACCTCCAAAGTAGCTAATAGTTTAGCTTCGTTGGACTTTAAAACTTATATTGGCTTTTGTAGTCTCAATTCAATCCTTCTGGTTTATCTATAGCTGCTCCAGCCACATTAATTATTAAAACCCCATAGGGGGAGCCCACTCGATTGGATATTCTCATTACTCCTTTCTCTTAATTGCTTTCTTCTGATCACATCATAGTATGGATCGTTTCTCCATTCCCCCTTTTCTTTGCCCTCGTTTTCTGTATTTGGAAGTTTTAAGCATCGTTTTCTAGCGATCACGAGGACAAAAATAAGGGAATGGAATTTGTTGGTATTATTTTAAGTATTTATTTTTTGCTCTATTCCATTCTTAATTCTCTAATTTCTTCTATATTTCTCTCTCTGTCTGTCCGTCTGTCTGTCTGTCTATCCGTCTCTGTGTGTGTGTCTGTGCATGTGACCAGAATTGAGTAAATTAATGAACTTGTGCTGTCATCTAGTATTCAGGTTCTAACCCTAAACTACATTGAATATCCAAGGTTATCTCATTTCATAGTCAAAGGTTGAAATCCAATGGTTTCTTTGCTCGATTGGTTGGTTCCCTTGTATGAGAATTTTTGGGGTGCTTCATTGCAGCAGACCATTTGGACTGCAGAGATGTGCTGTGGAACGTCTCTCATTTTGATTTTTAACCTTTTCTTTTTATTATCTCTACTGCAAACCAGACAGAATCATATATTTTATTCAAAAAATATTTCCAGCATAAATAAAAACTTTCCTACTTTTTGGATATTTATTTTAAGAATGATAAAAGATTAACTTGAATTAACCATTCAAAACAATAATAATAATAATAATGATTTGAGTTCATTAAGCAATTATTGAAAATACAATGTATTGTGGTAATGCATGGGTGATGGAATAAGTGATTTTCTCAAAATATCTTCTGATCTGAATGCATCAAGCATTTATGTACAGACAAGAGGCCACAGCACAGTTTGAGAGGTGCTTATTGTTGCAACTGCACGGTTGCAGTTCAGGTCATGTTACCATTTAAAAATGAGAAACAAGCATTATATTTATCACCTCTATTTATGATCTCCACCATGGAATTTACTGCTGTGTTCTTTATTATTATGTACAGGCATGACTGTTTTGCTGAATGATGCAGCTACTTGATGCAGTTTCTCGCATGGCTGGTTTAGGCTTTAAGAAGTCATATTGTGAGACGGTTGTTTTGATGACTAGAAGTTTTTTGGATAAACTTTCAACTGTCGGGTCAGCAGAAAGCAAAACGTTGGCTCCTGAAGCCAATACGGAACGTGTAGTGGTGTGTAATCTGTATATAGTCTTTGACGTTGTGGCTGTTGGAAGAAAACTATTGAAGGATCCACATTGGGCCTCCTGGTGAAAGCAACTAAGTCATTGAACTTGCATGGTTTCTTTTAATTGTCTATTCTTTTAAAAAAAAAAAAAGGGTCCTAACTGTACAAGCATTTTGTAGACTCTTCCTGCAGGTTTTCTTCTGGTTGCTTCTGGTCTTACCATCTCTAAACTGAGATCTGACTATCGTCACCGACTTCTATCTTTGTGCTCTGATGTTGGACTAGCTGCAGAGTCAAAAAGTGGGAGGCATAAAGTCATGCATTTGAGACAACAAATAGTATATTTTTGAATTCATTAGTTTATTTGGGTTGTAATATGATTTTTATGGCATTCATATTCTCTTCTATAGATTAATGGTTCTTTGGTGTCACAACTTCCAGTTCTCACAATCCTTTCCTTTTCAAAGCTGATTTGAGACATGCTGTTCACTGCTCTTATACCTGCTATTATGGCTTTGCAGGAGTGGTGCAGATTTTTTGGGTCCTCTACTTCCTGTTGTTGCTGAAATCTGCTCTGATTTTGATCCAACCATAGATGTGGAGCCTTCACTCTTGAAATTGTTTCGTAATCTGTGGTTTTATATTGTTGTCTTTGGGCTAGCGCCTCCTATTCAAACAAATCAGCTGCAACCAAAATCAACTTCATGTACTTTGAACAGTTTAGGAAGTACTAGTACTGTTACTCTTCAAGCTGTGGCTGGAGCATACATGTGGAACAGTCAATGGTCTATTGCTGTTCAGTGTATTGCTCGAGGAACACCACCCCTTGTAAGTTGATTTTGAAGTAAACATGAATGATTTCTTTGTATTTTCCTGACATAACATATTGTTTGCCATCTTGCTGCAACTATCAGAAGTTGCAAGGCGTTGACTTTGGTGATTTGTAATTTTTTAAGCATATTATCTTTTGTCATTATTGGATCATTTCTATTAATAAAGAGAGTGTAGTTGTAAACTTGCATTTCAATATGCATGATACAGAACAGTACACCTGAACTCTGTGCAGACATAAAATCTTTATCTAGGGCAGGACATGATTTTGAAAATTTATGGGTCTGTTTTCTTTTGAGTGTCATGCAAGTCAAATATGGCTCGATTTATTTTTGAATTTGAAGTGGAAATATATGGTCCTTTGTTTTTGCATGGTATCCTCTGGTTTTTAGTGGGACATGCAGTTTGGTGATCTATATATATCTTATTACCCCCACCATGGATGGATCATCCTTAATACGGTCTCCACAATCTGTTGATCCTAATACTTTGGTCATTATACGGCAAATTTTTTTTTTTTTTGAATTTTCATTGTCCAGCCAATTGATGTGTAGGGATTTATTTTATTATATATTTCAATTTATTATTGTTATTATTTTTTGAAAAGAAGTGGTGACAATCATGTAGCTGATGTATAGTTGGGACTACTGGACTTGCTTTGATGATGGCGATGATGATTATTTTTTGAGAAGAATTGGTAAGAATTAATGCAAGCAAGGTCCACTTTCAAAAAGATAGAGGGCATATATGGATCTAGTAGTTGCAAGATCTTTGGGTCTTTTCATGGACGGTACCCCCCATCCTGAAATTGAACCCAGTCACCATCCACCCCCTTTACCATCAAAATCATAACCCATTAGTGAATGAAACCCCTAGCCCCTTCTTCCTTACAAATCCACTGCAAAAGGAGAGAGAGAGAGAGAGAGAGAGAGAGAAGAAGAAGAAGAAGAAGAAGAAAAAGGAGATATAAGACAAGGAGGCATACCTGGCACCATCATAAGAGCCCACAAGCAGCATGCCTATCGTTGTCTGTCTTGTGACAAGCCGCCGCTGCTGCCAGCACCATTGTCACCGCCATCATTAAGTCGCTGCATTCCCACCTTCCTAGCAGTCGTCACAAAAGATCACCGCTCATCGTCCATTGTCGCCGCCATCGTCAAATCGCTGCATTCTCGCCTCCACCGTAGTCATCACAAAAGGTCACCCCTTGTCATTTGTCGTCGCCGTTGGCTGCCTGCCAAACTGTTTTAAAAGCTTGATCTGGTAGCAAGCAACAACAATGGTGGTGACATCATCGCTGATCTCATTTCCGCATCTTAGTCACATTGTATTTAACAGATCAAGGGTCAGAATTTGTTTTTGCAATTTTTTAAGCCATTTGACGTCCGATTTTAAATTCATCTTCGAGAGCGTGTTTTTGGATAGTAGATCTACACATCAAGTTAGTCAAATTTTAAATTATAGTGTCTACATTCGTGGAAAAATTATGTGCAGCTGTTGCTGAATTATACGCTCAGGTCAATCTACTCCATACCACTCTTATAAGGATGGACATCAGGCCTATCAATTTAGAAAATAATGGTTATGGGTGATATGCTAGACAAGAGATTGCCACTTATTTCAACTTACTAAAATCTCCAATTCCAGAGAAGTTTACATTGCATCCCAAAGTTGATCCAATTGCACATGAAGACATAGACGAAGATCAATCTGTAGAAAATTTGACCACTAAAATCAATTTGGATGACAGGTCAGAGGGGGCTCCATCCATTCAACTGGCGAACAAATCACTTGTTCTGGTGTATCCGCAAGAAGATCTATCCGTTAACATTCATTATATTGATTTCTAATGGTGTGAATTCCACATATGAAGTACCCAATGGTTCAAGCATACATGCAAACACACTTCAGTCATCAAATCAATGGATGCATCATGTTTAGAGCCATCACAATGTGTGCACAAGCTCAAGTTTAGCCAATGACTCGAAAGTATGTTCGATTAATATTTGACCTAGGCGGATACTTACCGAACTCGAGGGCGAGTTCTTTCCAAGCAGGGGAGAATGATGCAATATTGACCTCAGAGGCCATGTGTGTAGGCACAATTAGATTTAGGATTTTTATTTAGTAATTATATGTTGTTAGATTACTAATTTTATTTAATGAGTTATAGTTAGGAATTAGTTTCCTATGTTATTTAGTTTCCTAGGTTGATTAGATTTCTTAGGCTCTAAGTTTTCTTTTCTTACTTATATGGCATTGTAGAGAGCAGTTAGGAGACTTAAGTTGATTAATAGAATTGGGTTTTATCTCTGAGAGGTGCATCCTCATATGTTGAAATCTTTTGATGCTTCGAAGTGTCTTTGGACACATGCTTTGGCACTCCTATGCAAGCCCTAACCCTAGGGCTTGCATCATATATTAGGCAATATACATGTATTGAGACAACTAGGACAATCTTTGAAAGGAAGAAGGTTTGACCATAGATATCTTCGTGAGAAGATGTCTAGATTTCCACGAGCTGGGCCTTGGGCTTGGGCATTGCTTTATCTATACAACATCTTTACACTCTCCCTCAAATTGATGTGAAGTGAAGTGCAACATTAATTTGTTGGTGAGGAAGTTGTGTTGAGACTTGGTGAAACATTTCGTGAAAAGATCTGTCAATTGAAGATGAGATGAAACATGTGGTAGATGAATTACTTTTGCCACAATCTTTTTACGAATAAAGTGACAATCCACTTCTATATGTTTTGTCTGCTCATGGGAGATTGGATTGTTAGCAAGTCGAATAGCACTTCTATTATTTGCAAAGAGTGGTGTGGGTTCTAAGACGAGAACCCTAAATTCACAGAGAAGGCGACGGAGGCAAAATATTTCACTTGTAGTAGAAGACATTACTCTGTATTCAGCTTCAGTTGAAGATTTGGAAACAATAGGTTGCTTTTGGCATTTCCATGAGATCATTTATGTTCCTCAAAGCATACACCAACTAGTTGTTGAATGGTTTGTGTCAAGACATCTGGCCTAGTCAGTGTCTGCATAGCTATGGAGATGTAGAGCAGGGGAGGAGGAATGAAACAATCCTCATGTTGTGCCATGTATGTATTGAAGAATGAGATGAATAGCTGACAAATGATTTTTGTGAGGATTGCTCACGTATTGACTGACAATTTGCACAGCATATGCATTATCTGATCGAGTCATCATCAGTTAAATGAGGCTACCAACCAGACGGCGATATGAGGTAGCATCTGAGAGAGGACACCCATCCTCGTTTTTCAATTGAAGATTTAGTTCCATTGGCGTATTAGCTTTTCATCCATCAGATAATCATGCCAAGGACGATAGGTCTTCTGCATGCTTCTGTTGATGACCATAGATACCTAGTGGAATACACTTGATTTCCAAACCCAGAAAGTATGTCAAAATACCCAGATCTTTCATATGGAAAGTTGTCACGAGAAATTGTTTTGAGTTCACTGAAGCTAAGAATGTCATTTCCACTAATGATATTATCATCCACATAGAGCAACAAAATAGTACATCCTTTGGAAGTTTGACAAATGAATAATGTGTAATCATTATTGCTTTGATGAAAATGGGCTTTGAGAATAGCTTGATGAAATTTCTCGAACCATGCTCTAGGAGCTTGTTTGAGCCCATAAAGTTATTTTCTTAGATGACAGACCATTTTCGTAGGACATTTGTAGCTTGGATGAGGACACATTTACACAGTTTCCTTTAAATCCCCGTGAAGAAATGCATTCTTGATGTCCATTTGTCACAATGGCCAATGACGAACAACAACAATGATTAGCAAGGTCCATACAATTGTCATTTTCGCAACAGGGGCGAAAGTTTCCTCATAGTATATCTTGTACTCTTGTTTAAAACCTTGTGCAACCAATCGAGCCTTTTATTTGTCTAAATTACCATTAGAATGCACTTTAATGGAGTAAACCCACTTACTTCCAATAATAGAACCAGAAGATGGATATAGAACTAGATCCCACGTGTGGTTATTTTCAAGAACAAGCAACTCTTCTTTCATAGCCCCTTTTCAACAGGGTTCTTTGACGGCCTGTGATAGAAACAAAACCAAAGGTGGTGAAAAGAGAAGTAAAGCCATACTGGTCGGGAGGTTTTGAAGGGCGGGTGGATCGGCACAAGGGTGGTCGTGCAAAAGTTGATATATCTGATGGAGTTTGGTCCGGTAAAGGAGGCAGGCAGGGCGTAACACCAAGAGGATCCTGAGGACGACAAACATAAACCTTTAATGGAGCAAAGGATGTGGAGGGTGGTTCAGATGGGAACAAAGGAAGAAAGGATACATGATCAATCTTTGTACCTGATGAGTGAGAATAAAATGGAATATGCTCAAGGAAGATGACATTTCTAGATATCCGAGTTCGCCGAGATGTAGGATCATATCACATGATTCCCTTATGATCATCACTATAACCAACAAAGGCACATGGAACCGATTGTGTAGAGAGTTTGGCATGCTCATGAATGGGTAGATGAACAAAACGTAGGCAAAACCAAAAAACTCTTAAGTGAGAATAAGGAGGGGAACCAAATAAACACTCAAACGGTGAAATATTTTTGTTGTTAATCGGTAATGGTAAAATTTTATAGAAGAAAGAACAAATAGAAGAATGATTTAGGCATAAAAATTGCCCTCCTAAAAGTAGCAGTACAGGAGAAATGTACCAGCTACCAACTACAAGACAGAAGCACTTAAATTACAAGATCTAACTACCTCCTTGGCTAAACAATCTGCCATCCCATTTGCGGATCTACTAATATGCTGAAAGGTAACCTGCGTATCTGAAATCAGATGTTTGATTTCGGTGAAGAAGAATTGCATTTTCCGTGGTCCCCACAGGGAATTCACCCAAGATATAGCATTATCCGAATTACTCTCTCATCATCATCATTATCATCATCATCAAAGCCTTATCCCAACCATGTTGGGGTCGGCTACATGAATTTTGCTTCTCCATTTCGTTCTATTTTGAGTCAAATCCTTAGATAAGTTAGACTTCTTCAAATCTGATTTAATGATCTCCATCAATGTTTTATTTGGCCTACCCCTATCTCCGGATGGGCCATCCACTTGTATAGCCAAAATTTTTTTCACTGGTGCCATTACTGGCATACGCTCAACATGCCTAAACAATCTTAAACGGGTTTTTTCTAATCTTATCCCCTATTGGTGCTACCCCTAAATGCTCTCGAAAGCGCTCATTTCTAAATTTATCTTTTCTAGTTTTACCACACATCCACCTATGCATTCTCATATCCGTTACATCCAATTTATGTATATGTGTCTTCTTAATTGGCCAACATTCTGCTCTATATGTCATAGCTGGTCTAACCACTGTCCTGTAAAATTTGTCCTTTAATTTCGTTGGCATTCGTTTGTCACAAAGTACTCCAAAAGTTAATTTCAACTTGAGCCATCCAGCCTTTATTCTCTGCTCCACATCTTCGTCAATCTTTCCATCTTTATCAATCATTAAGCTTAGATACCGAAAAGAATCTCTGCATGGTATCTCATGGGTTTTAATTTTGACAGTGGTTTCAATACTTTTTATATATCCATTGAAGTTGCAATCCATCGATTCTGTCTTTGTACGACTTATTTTGAAGCCTTTAGATTTTAATGCTCCCCGCCATCTCTTGAGTTTTGCATTTACACCATTTCTTGATTCATCCACTAATACTGTATCATCCAAATTACTCTCTACAATAAGGTAATGATGGAAGAAGGTATGATAAATATGAAGTGCTTCCAAAGTTGCCAAAACTTCCACTTCATTAGAATTTTTGACCCCAACATGCTTAGAAAACACAAAAATAACTTCCCCCTTATGATTTCTTAGGACGCCTCCAACTCTAGCCAAACTCGGGTTTTCCTTTTGTCGCTCTGTGCTCATTGAACTTCAAAACTCCACACAGTGGCGATCGCTAATGAACTAATTGTTTCTTCTTTGAAACACCCATCTTCAAACAAGCTCCCCAACTTTGCACAATGTTATCCATGTTCAGATTTGATAGTTCCTTTCTATCGCATGCCCATTTAGCAATCCTCAAAAGAGCAGTTGAAAGAATATCATCCCATGTAGATTCTTTCTTGTTGAATATTCTATCATTCCTTTCTTTCCAAATTGACCAAATAATAGTAAAAGGAATAATTCATCATAAAATCGTCCCATTGCCAAACATCGGAGTTCCCCTCCACACTTCAAACAATATTGGTAAAGAACAAGGAAAACACCAACTCACTCCACATTCATTGAGAAAGTGTCCACAGATAGAAGAGGCTACACCACAATGGATGAACAAATGATCAGTTGACTCCAACTCTCTCCCATATAGACAACAAGTATCAGAAATTTTGTCCAACTAAACCCCTCCTTCACAAAACATCTGCTGTCAAGATTTTTTCTGCCACTACCAACCAATAGAAGGCCTCCACTCTATGTAGAACAAGCCCCATTCACGCTGTTGCACAAGGAGACCTTACTGCAGAAAAGAAAAGGGTCTTATCTCCTTGTAAAAAAAACTTAAGGAAAACATGCCTGCATAATGGGGCTTCCAAATGCAAAAGCCAACTGCATCCCTGCACAAAAATATATTAGAAAGAAGACTTAACAAGGACTGATGCACACCCAACTCTAAAAGGTGAAAAATTATTCAAGAGAGCTACTGGAAGTCTATTGATGAGATGAATGGCAATGTGTGCTGCTTCACACCAAAAGGTGCGAGGGACAAATGATTCAATAAGTGAGCGAACTGTTTCTAGTATGTGTCTATTCTTTCTTCCTTTTTGCTACTCCATTTTGTTGCGGAGTATGTGGGCATGATTTTTTATGAAGAATCCTTTTGTCAGCAAGGAATGAGGAGAATTTATCAGGGATATATTCTCCCCCTGAATCAGAATGAATGCTCTTGATGGACCTTTCAAATTGGGTCTGAATAAGTGTGTAAACTTTTTGAAAGGTGGATGCAACTTCAGATTTTTGTCAAAGAAAATATATCCAAGAATATCGAGTATGATCATCAATAAAAGTCGCTTAATAGTTATAGCCAAGTCTGCTTAACGTGGGTGCAATTCCCCAGACATCAGTATGAACAACATCAAATGGAGCTTCAGCCTGTGAAATATGAATGGTAAAAGGTAAAATGTGGCTCTTACTAAGAAAACATGAAGTGCACTTGGAATGTAAAAGAAAAGAAGACATATTTTCATTAAATTTAAGAGAGTTCAAACATCCATTTCGAAAGAGAAATAACAATTTGTCATTATTAAGATGACCTGAGCATTGATGCCAAAGTGTCCAAACATTGTTCTGAAAAAGAGATGAAGAAGCAAGAAAAGATCGCAATCTATGGTCCAAAAGAAATAGCCTTCCATGCTTACGCCCCTTCCCGATTACCGCTGATCCTAGTTAACACAATCAGTAGAAGAGAATGTTAGAAAATATCCATTGTCTACTAATTGACCAACAGATAGTATATTTGTAGATAATTTTAGGACAAATAAAACATCAAAAAGAACAAGTGACTGATTCTGAAGTGTGGTGAGACTAATGGAACCAATGCCAGAAATGGATAGATGTTCTCCATTGGCAGCCATAATTTGTTCATTTCCATCATAAGGAGCTACAGTCTGGAGGTTCTGTTCAATTGATGTCATGTGATTGGATGCCCCATAATCAATAAACCGTGATGGAGAAATAAAAGGCATGTGTAAAGAAGAAAGAGCCTTGTAAACTGACCCACCAGAAATACCCATGAAAGAAAAGGCAGAGGCTATGGTGGGGTTAATTGAACACTGTACTGAGCTTTGAATCATATCCTGAATTTGCTCAGGTGTAAGTGCTGTGCTGGATGAATATGAGGCATCATTGGAGGTTGGGTTCAATTGGGCTTGAAGCAAGGTTTAAAAACCTGGATTCGGGACCTGACTCGCCCTATAGCCGAGTCTGAGTTGACTTAGCTGACTCAGATGAGTTGCGTGGGACTTGGGCAAGTCCCTTATCAGTGCTCAATTAAAAAAAATGAAGAAGAAATAAAGAAGGTCAAAAAGGCAGCAGCTACAGCCTACAAGGCAGCATGCAGAAGCAGGCACAGCAGCAGACCTAGTGGCAGCTACAGCCAACAAGGCAGCATTCAATAGCAGGCACAGCAGTCGGCATGCAGCATAGCAGCAGGCATGCAGCAATACACAACAGGCAGTAGCGGCACATCAGCAATACACAGCAGGCAGTCAGCACAGCAGCATTACAATTTTTAAAATTCTTTTTCATTGATTTCTTCTCTCTAATTCTGTGTGTGTGTGCTGGAAACAGGCCACCTTTTTCATTTTCATTTTTTTATTGTTTCCTTCAGTCCTCCCTTTTTTTTCTTTTTGTTTCCCTTAATGATGCAAGCCAAGTTTGGGCCGACTCAGCCAAGTCCCATCATTCTGACACCAAGTCTGAGTCGACTTGGACTTGGCCGATTGTTTAAAACGTGGCTTGAAGTGCTGTCGGAGGTTGGTGAGATTTTTGCTGCAGATGGTCAGGCTTCCTGGGAGGATGACGAGTGCACTCTGAAATGGTGTGCCTTGCTCTCTTAACGTAATTGCAGTAATTTTTCTTCCTACGGTACTGTTGGGTTATGTCTTGTATTCCGGTTTAGCCGGATCGATCGTCTGGGTTAGCCAGAATCAAGACTCAGAGTTAGGGGTATTTTAGTCATTGTGTATGGGTTTTCTTAGTGGCCAAGAAAGCGGGAACTATATATATTGATGTATTGTAACCCTAGATCCTGAGGGGATTGAGATGGGATCATAGTATATGAGTTCTCTCCTCCCGTGGACGTAGGCAAGTTGCCGAACCACGTAAAACTGCTGTGTCATGTGTGTGATTGCTTAATGGGTGTGATTGCTGTGTGTTCATCGTGGTAGATCCGTTGATCGCGGGTTGTTTCCGTTGTGCCGCTATTCCCAACAAGTGGTATCAGAGCCAGGTTGAGATCGCTCGTGGTTTTGCGATTGACGGATCGAGGTTGATTGTGCGTGGAAGATCAACGGGAAGCGGAGAGATCGTTGGTCGATCTCTGCTGGGCCACACGGGGATCTCTGTTTGCTGCAACAAAGAAACCGGGAAGAAGAAGAAGTGCGCGGGTTCCATTGCTGACCATCTTGCCGGATTTCTCGGATCTGAGGAAGAAGACCGGAAGAAGAAGAAAACAGAAGAAGATCAATTAGAGGAGAAGAGATCACAGCCGTGATCTCTGTGGGCCATCATCGCTGGAAGCCGACGTTGAAGAAAAGCTGGATTTGGGTTCTGTTACAGAGAGATTCACAGATCGGGAAAACAGAGACGCAGTCGATGAGGGACGCCATCGAAGGGGAGCCGGTGCACCTCATCGCCCTCGCCGCCGCCGCTGCTGCTGCTTTGGTTGGTTGCAGAATTGAGAACGAGGACGACCGGAGGAAAGGAAACAAAAAAAAAAAAAAAAAAATCACTAACCTGTCGTCGCCGGCCGCCGGTCCTCGCTGCGCGCCGTTGCCGTCGCAGCTGTCGCCGCCGCCGGTCCCAAGCCGCCGACGCCGGACCAGGACGCCAGAGCCGCAACCGCCACGACCGCTGCAGCGCAGCGTCTGCAACTGGGTTGCAGACGCAGCGCCCGCCTGAGGGTTGAAGACTACCCAGATTCGGGTTTCTGGGTCTGGGTCTGGGTCTGGGTCGGGTCCGCTTGACCTGACCCGCTGTGCAGAAAGCCCAAGCAGCAACAGGTCAGTTCCAGGTCCGTTAGGTCAGTTCGACCTGACCCGCGGTAGAGAAGCCCAGTGACAGAAGAGCAGGTCGGTTCCGGGTCAGGTCGGACCCGAACCCGGTCCGCTCCAGAAGCCCAGCAGAGCAGCGCAGTTCAGTTCAGTTCCGGGTCAGGTGAACCCGACCCGAATCCGTTTCAGAAGCCCAGTTTGCCAGCATCCGTGACGTCAGCAGTGACGTCAGCACAGTCAATAGGCAGGTTTGACCAGATTCAACGGCTGAAATTGTTTCTGCGATATCTTGATCTTCCGATGTCCGATCGGAGATCCGTTTGAGCCTACGGACTCGTTTTGAGCAGATCTACGCATATATGGAAGAAGATGGGCTGGTCAACGGTCAACATGGATGTTTGACCAAATGGAGTGTAGAGAATTAATTCTGCGATATCGAAGCCATCCGGAGTCGGATTTCAGATCCGTTTCTTCCAGCGCGCTCATGGTGATGAGATCTACGAGGCTAGTAAAAGATATTGGCAGTTTGATGGGCAGAAAATTGGGGGACTGAAGAAATTGACTGATTCACGATGATAGCAATGGATTCAAGCATCACGGGCCAAATTGAAGTGTTTGATGGAGAAACAATTTCAGGGATTGGCAGGATAGAGTGTTAGACTCCATGACACAGCAATGATTGAAAAGTGTTACTTGATGTCGTCAATGGTAGATTGCTCCAAGTACTTTGATGGAAAGCTTAGATCCGCGTCGAAGGGATCGGGAAGGAGCGACATGCCAAAGTGGAAGAAAAAGCAACAGAATCAGAATCGAAAGGAGGTAGTGTGCAACAAAGCTCGGATTCGGTTGACAGGGAATCAGTTTTGGTCGCTACAGGTATGAATCCGGTTGTTGATTCATGGTATTGGGATTCAGATTCTTTCTATTATATGTTCGCGTAGAGATTAGTGTGATGCAAATAACTGTCATGGTTGATGGATTTGTTCTTATGGGGGGATAATGCCACTGATGAGCATTTGAGATAAGAACGGTAGAAATCCAGATGTATAATGATGTTATTCAAACCCTAACGGTTGTGATATATGTTCCGGGATTACGAAGAATTGGATTTCTTTGTGTGCCTTATACTTCAAAGGCTGCAAGTGCACTGTAGCGGGTGGAGTTACGAAGGTGGAAAAGGGAACATTGGTCATCATGGAGGGTGAGATGGTCAGAAATCTCTACAGGTTGATAGGGTATGCTTTTTCAGGTGGAGCAGTGAAGGAGACATCAAATAACATGGGAGGAAATCTGTGGTTCAGGCGGAGTTAGATGCGACGGATCATTGGAAGATGGATTGATGGATCTTCAATGATATCATCTAAAGGAAATCCAGGAAGCCCTGAACGGAGATGATTTTCTCGGGAAAAGGTAGTTTTGTTCAGGTCGGAGTAAGCCGGTTTAAGCATCGGGTCATACTTAACCCGCATGTACTGTGCCCAACCCACCAGAACAAGCTAGAACAGGACAGTTGCAGGTTTGACGGAAAGAACACCGGAATGGAGACAGAAGGAAGGATTCACAAGGTACCTGTGAGATCCGGATTCGGGGAGGTCTTCAGTTTTGTCTTGACGGAAGTTAGGTTCATTGTGTTGCAAGGATGCATGCATGTGGCAACAAATGGAGAGCACTTCGGAGGTTCAAGACGGTGGTGTTGAGGTCAAAGGAGGCAACTGTAACCACGCTAGGTCGTAGCGTGTGCGGAGACGTACCCTTCAGCGAGGTGCATGAAGACATTACCGGGTATCTCAAGGTGGCTCTGAGGATTTGCGGAATCCAAGCCAAGGTGGAGATTGTTGGGTTATGTCTTGTATTCCGGTTTAGCCGGATCGGTCGTCTGGGTTAGCCAGAACCGAGACTCAGGGTTAGGGGTATTTTAGTCATTGTGTATGGGTTTTCTTAGTGGCCAAGAAAGCAGGAACTATATATATTGATGTATTGTAACCCTAGATCCTGAGGGGATTGAGATGGGATCATAGTATATGAGTTCTCTCCTCCCGTGGACGTAGGCAAGTTGCCGAACCACGTAAAACTACTGTGTCATGTGTGTGATTGCTTGATGGGTGTGATTGCTGTGTGTTCATCGTGGTATATCCGTTGATCGCGGGTTGTTTCCGTTGTGCCGCTATTCCCAACAGGTACTCCATGCCCTTTGCACTCAAAGCATTGGACTCCTGGTCCCTTTGGTGCTAAAAATGCAGTTTCGTTGGTCTGTGGAGCAACAAATGCTTTGATATTGTCAATCTGGCTATGTGGGGATGAAGCTTGGTTTCTTCCTGGAGGACCTCATGAACAACAACTTTTCAAGTCCGGAGCTACCTGTCTATTCATGAGAGCTGAATGTATAGATTCAAACTTAGGGTGAAGATTCATAAGAAATTGGCTGATATGGGACGGCTCCTGAATTTTAAGAACCTGAGAGTGGTATTCTTTAGTAATAGTAGAAAGAATCATTTGAGTTGTTATAAAAAAAAGAGAATCATTGAGTATCTCTCAGTCCATAAATTCAAAAAATCACTGTAAAACTCTTGGACAGTCTTATCCCCTTGAGAATACTTTGCAAGCTCTGTATCTAGAAAATATTTCCTTGCTTTGTTTGCTTGATTGTATTGGGATTGCATATGGGACCACATCTCAGATGCTTTGGAAAATGATTGGTGAGAAACAGGTATGGATGGTTCAATAGAATTGAGAATCCAAGTTATCACTTTAGAGTTATTCTGTTCCCAATTGGATTTATTTTTTTCATCCTCCTTGATTGGGTCATCCAAATACCCCAAGAAACCTTGTCCAGCCACAAAATTTGAAATCGTGTATCCCTGCCCTTATTGACTTAAAGATGGGATCCTTAGACCTCCCTGTCTATGGATGACTATTAATAAAGCACTGCTCTTTCCTTACATCTACCTAACCAACAACGACAAGTGTGAGACAGCACGGATAATCTTGTAAAGGAAGAAGGTTTGTGATGGGGACATCATACCAAATTCCCCAAAATCATTCAAAGTGTATCAAAGAAGAAGGCGCAGGGCAGCAGATCAAGCTCTGATCTGGCTGGATGATCAATACTCTGACTTTTATCGCGAAGAAAATATAAATCCACCGTTGGATTGTCTTTCAGAGGAGATCCGATGGTTGGATTTTGATTGATCACGATGGCGGAGCATCGACGGCCCATGTGCACAATTACATTGAAGGCCCCACATAGGAAAGTGTCACATGGATTGAAGAAAGTGGAGGGGTCGCTAGATTTAAATTTGTATGGGTCCATGGTTTAATGTGTTTATGTCATTGGGTCCCATGTTTTAATTTATTTGGTCCCATAACTTATTTGTTTAGTCCCATAGTTTATTTATTTAGTTGGTTGGTCCCATGTTAGTTTTTATTAGAGTCTATTAGTGAGAAGGGACCCATGTGTTGTCTATGTAATAAGTGAGAGAGAAAAGGGGGACCACATTCATAATTTAAAAAAAAAATGATGTGCGCAAGATGGGACTTGCGCACGAATCCGAATGTGCGCAAGTCCATCTTGTGCACGATATTTCTTCCCCCCCTTTTCTTCTCTTTCTTCCTTTCTTGTCTTATTCTTATTTATTTTCCTTTTTGGGATGGAGAGGCCTTTTAAGCTCTAGATCTAGGTTTTTCTCCATTATTATGCATGTATGAAACTTGATTTTGGAATAAGAAAAGGAGTTTCTTCTTCTTCTTCTTCTTCTTCTCCACTTGGGTTTGCAAGCCGCCTTTCTTGCCAACTGCCATTAACGCCTCCTGTAATTGGAGTTTGGCGAAAGCCCAACAAAGGTAACTACTATCTTTTCTGCTTTTCCCTTCCTGAGCACTTTCAGTAACCATAAGATTGCAGATCTACTTAATATAATCTGGAGCCAGTAACCCCAGATCTGAAATTGAACACTTTGGCTATATTTTGTTTGGTGAAACCCCTTTCTTCACCAATCAAGCCCTAAGTGTTGGAAGTCCTGCCTTCCATTAAGATCCACTTCTCAAATCTGAAGAACTATTACCGCGGGATCTGTAAAAAGGATCTAGATCTATGGCTGATCCATCCCTTGGAATTAATTGACTGTTGATAATGAGCCAGATCTGAATTCTTTGTGTTAATTAATTAATTTCCTGATTATTTCACATTGCATTACACTAGATTTCACTTCGTCCTGCGTCAGTTTGACCATAGATATCTTCATGAGAATATGTCTAGATTTCCACTAGTTGGCCCTTGGACTTGGGCCTTACTTTATCCATACAACTGCCATCGCTACATTGTTATCAGGACCCTTTGATATACATTATTTCGTTGTTCACTATCAGCTCGAGCATTTGGTGATTCTAGTTATTAACGTGGTATCAGAGCCGGGGTTTATGTGTTCGCGTCCCTCAGGATTTGTTATTGTCGACGTTTTCATTTGGCGTGTTTCTGTCCACGTGTGGAGCCCCACACATGTTGGGGGGGGGGGCCTATCAGGACCCTTTGATATACATTATTCTGTTGTTTACTATCAGCTTAAACTTTTGGTGATTCTAGTTATTAATATACATCTAGTAGGAATTGCATATAGAAGGGGATAATCTACTCATTTTCAAAATGACCACCTTCAATAAGTTTGAGTTCTCAGCAATTTCTTGTCAAAGATAAATGATTATTGACTGATTGCACATTAACACCCCAAAGATGAGCATGCTTAAGTTTCTTGGACATGCCTCAAATCTATTTTCTCATTGACAGGAAGCATCACCATAGATGTTTTTTTAGGCTGAAGATGCTCCCTTCTAGTGATGGAAGATTGGATATATGCTTCATAGGTTCAGGAAGACTCGGAGGAATCAATTTTGCCTTGAAGTGAATTTTAGCTACTTCTAGAGCAATAGATCTAGGGAATGAATTTGAGCATTCCATGACTTGGAACCACTTGTGGATTCATTGATAGCACTAACATACTCCAAGTGGGCACTCAATACTCGAATATTGCCCTTGCCCTTTGATGCAGGCCATACTAATTGGCCTTGTATAAAAGTCTATACCTGCAGGCTCAAAGTCGAGTAGATTAGAGTAGATTCTATTATTAGTAGTTATTTTAGTTGCTTTATTAGTACTTGGCAAGTCCAATCATGTTTGGTTTAGGACTTCTTATTTGATTGGAATTAGTTGTTTCTTTTCTTAGTTAATATCTTAGTTATAAATAAGGATGTAATCTCTTCATGAGATATAGATATTGATATTGAATAAAGAGATTGAGTTTGGTTCTCAGTTGGGAGAGTTTTGTTTATCTTTGGTGAGGCATCTAGACATTCTACCTATAAACCTTTTGGCTTGGAGATTAGCCCGTTGGCTATTCTTCTTCCCCTATGCTGCTTCTAGGCCAACTTTTGGGCTTCATTGAGGTTAAGCCCGACCCAAGTTCAGATCCACAGCAGTACAAAATATATATATAAGTGAGCCGAGCAAAAATGATCAAGTCTTTTTGGATTGATTGATCTCAGCCATTGCTTCTCAAAAGATGATATTTTAGTCTGATTCACGATCCATCTTTACTTGTGTATTTTTATCAACAAGATCAAGCCATTAGGTCAGTCAATTTTGAGCATTCAGAAGATTTTGAATTTCTTGTAGTAAAGTTAATATGCAAATCTTTAGACTATCTGATGAATTTCAAAGCATGTTGTATGAGTATAAATATGGATATTGGTATTTTGCAAATAAGGTCTACTTTGAGCAATTCCTCAATCTCAGATAAGCAGATTCGACAGTTTCTGAATATTTAAATCAATTTTCAAGACTGCACCAAGTTTGTGGCTTGGAACAGAATGAGTTGCATGATTTGACTCGCTTTATCAGAGGTTTGAAGCCAGACATTCTTGAGAAGATGAAACCATGTTATAGTGTTCATGACGCATACAAGGAAGTAATTTATATTGAGCACATGCTTCAATGGCCCCACATGCAACAAGTTAAACCTGAGAAAACACATTCTCTGCGACAAACGAGAGAGCATCTGATGGAAATAAAATTTGAAGGAGAAGATACTCACACCCTTATCATTTGCAGATTTCTCACCACCAATGAAAATGAAGACAAAAAGTGGAAACAAACTATGGTATTCCGGATGCGAGTAAGGTGTGAAGACTGATTAACTAATTTAGTTATTGATCATGACAGTACTATCAATTTTGTGGCATAATATGTTATTGACAAACTCAATTGGCCCACAGAAATTCTCCCAAAGCCTTAGAAAGTTACATGGTTTAATGCTTCTGTCATTACTGTGACTCACAAATGTCTAGTATCTTTCAAGATTGGTATATATGAAGATAAACTTTGGTGTGATGTAATTCCCATGAATATCACTCATATTCTTTGGGGACAACCATGGCTTCTTGATCGGAAAGTGCAATATGACAAAGAGAAGAATATCTATTTTTTCTATTGGAAAGGACAATATATTGACCTTATTTCATTACAACCAGCAACATCTTCATCTACCTCATCACCATCAATTGAAGAGTCACAAGATGAACACAGAGAAGAAACAAATTCCAATGATGAGAAAAGCCCATTCATGGAAAGAAAGATCTCATTACAACTTCAAGTGAGAAGCAAAAAGTCCATCAAGCTGACGTACAAGCAAACATTGAACATCCAAGAGAATTGATTTTTCTGCCTTTTCCAGAAAATCCAATTAGGACGCCAATAGTGAAATTCATTGTTCTAGTTATCTCACAAGCAGTTCAAGTTGTTAAAGTTGTCCACATTGACTTCATTTTCAAAGATCACATATGGATATCTGACAATCAACACTTGCAGCATCTACTAGTTTGTTCACACATCCAAGCTCCATGCAAAGACCAACAGTCGAAAACATTCCGATTTACTATTACATGGAGGAAGAGACTGCAACAAGCTTTCAAGCCAAGTCATGAAAATATGGACCTGAAGACAAGACAAAAGTTTGTTTGACTAATTTTCGACCCAGGTGGACATTTACCGAACTCTAGGTCGAGTTCTCTTCCAAGCCGGGGAGAACTGATGCAGGCCAGATCTATGATTGGCCAGTCATTGGACCTAAGACCAATAAAGTCTAGTAGATTAGAGTAGATTCTATTATTAGTAGTTGTTTTAGTTGCTTTATTAATATTTAGCAAGTCCAGTCATGTTTGGTTTAGGACGTCTTATTTGATTGAAATTAGTTGTTTTTTTTCTTAGTTAATAACTTAGTTATAAATAAGGATGTAATCTCTTCATGAGATACAGACATTGATATTGAATAAAGAGATTGAGTTTGGTTCTCAGTTGGGAGAGTTTTGTTTGTTTTTGGTGAGGCACCTAGACATTCTACCCATAAGCCTTTTGGCTTAGAGATTAGCCCGTTGGCTATTCTTCTTCCCTGCACTGCTTTAATTGGTATAAGAGAAGAGATCTAATCTCGGACCACCGTCTGATCGCCGATTTGAGGTAACTTATCATTCCCATTTGTCTGATCTCTACTAGTCATCATCCCTCATTGTCAATGATCTTCATCTTTATCAAATCTATTACAGCAGAACCCCACCCCAAACCATACCGAAACCCTAACTTTTCCCGGACTACCACCACGCCATCGACCCCACCCCCGAGACCCCAAAGTCCTACTCTCAACTCTCTGGAACCGTCACCGGCAACCCCTATCCCTTGGATCTCCTAAGAAAAAAACCCACCGGAACCCATAAACCCATCATTAAGACTAACTGACCTTCTTCTAAACCCTAATCACCCTTCAGAACTCAGATCCCCCACTCTAAACCCTATCCCTAACCCACTGCACACCTTAAATCCTAATCAAACCCAACCCCTTCACGAGACCTCTTTCGACCGCATCCCTTCCCACCGCCACCAAATGCCATCCCCGTTGTAACCAACCCACCACCATCCTGGCCTCCGATCTAACCCTATCCATCTCTGCTCAGCAACCCCCCAAACCCAGAAGACAAAAAAAGAAAACAAGAAGAGCAAGTCGATAGAGAAGAAGACGAACAGAGAGAAAGAAAAAGAGAGAGGATGTACTGTTCACCAACCACCTACCGCCTGCTTCTTCGCTGCACGTCGTCGACATCATCTTCATTGAGCGAGGCCTACCCTAGCGCCTCTAGCTGTCGCCATCGCTAGCGGCAGCAGCATTAGCACCCTCCTCGCCCTTCTGTTTTCTGCCGAAGCCAAGCAGAAATTGAAGAGGAATTTAAACCCATTCCTCCTTTTCTTTTATCGACGCATCGATCCTGAGGAGCCCATGTGTTCCTTGCACATGACAGAAACCAGGCCAACTTTTGGGCTTCATTAAGGTTAAGCCCGACTTCAGTTCGGATCCATAGCAGGAGGCTCAATCTGATCCTCCTCACACTGCCACCAGTGCAGAAGAAGGTGGTCTTGTCCTTATTATATGTAGACTTCTCCTCACCAATGAACAAGAAGAAACTGATTAGCGACGTACTTCAATCTTCAGGACACACATGAGATGCAAAGGTAAGTTATGCAATTTAACTGTTGATGAAGTGCTATGAATGTTGTTTCACATGAAGTGATCACTAAGTTCAATTTTCCTATTGAAAAGCACCCAAAGCCTTACAAGGTTTCTTGGGTAGATGATGATTCAATCCCTGTGACCCATCGTTGCTTGGTTCATTTTAAAATTGGCATATATGAAGATATATAGTGTGATATTATTCCCATGAATATTGCTCATATTCTACTTGGCCAACCTTGGTTATATGATCGAGAGGTACATACTGATAAAAAAAGGCACATTCATTTTTTTAAATGGAAGGGACAAGTGGTGGATCTCCTTCCATTGCCTCCATTAACATCCTCTTCGACTGTTTTTACCACCCCATTAAACCCTCACGTTCTCTCTATGAGGAAGTTTGAAATGGAAAGCAAAGATTAAGGAGTTGTTTATGCTCTTGTTCCTAAAGAAACCTAAGAGGCAGATGACAAACAACAGGATTTTACACCACCGGAAATTAAGTCATTGCTTCATGATTTTCAAGATTTGATTCTAGTAGAGCTTCCTAATGAGCTACCTCCTATGCGGGATATACAGCATGCCATTGATTTAGTCCTTGGATCTGCCTTTCCTAATTTACCTGCTTAGCGCATGAGCCCTGCTGAGCATGCCGAATTGCGAAGACAGGTTGAAGACTTACTCAAGAAAGGTTATATTCGAGAAAGCATGAGTCCTTGTGCGGTTCCAGTCCTCTTAACATCGAAGAAAGATGGTTCTTAGCGAATGTGTGTTGATAGCCAAGCAATTAACAAGATTACCGTCAAATATCGGCTTCCGATTCCCCGAGTGGATGACATGCTTGATATGATGTCTGGATCTTCTGTCTTTTCCAAGATTGATCTCAAGAGCGGATATCACCAACTCCGTATTCGGCCTAGAGATGAATGAAAAACAGCATTTAAGACCAAAGATGGATTATACGAATGGTTGGTCATGCCGTTCAGTTTATCGAATGCTCCCAGCACTTTTATGAGAGTGATGGCTCAGCTTCTACGACCTTTTCTTAGTAAATTTGTTGTGGTATATGTAACACTCCGATCCCCTTTGAGCCGGATTAGTGGCTCATTAGTGTGTTTTTCTGTTGTTTTAATTCTTTGGACTTGGTTTTTGGTCATGGATAGGTAGTTGAGTAACCTTTGACCCCGAATAGGTAGGTCTAAGCCCTTTTTCGTAATTTTGTTTTTGCTTTGCTTGCATCATAATTGCATCATCTTGGTGTCAGCATGTGTATTTTGTTGAGCTCGTTATTTTCCGTAACTGTCTCCGACCGATTCGGAGTCAATTGGAGAAGTTGGACCTTCGTGTGACTTCAACTGTAAATAGGTTAAACTCTTCGGACTTTGACTTAAACTCCAAAACCTATATATATATAAGTCATCTTACAGATGTCCTCATTCCTGTGATTTTCTTTCAACGTTGCATGCAACAGGCTTTAGAGAGCTCCACGTTCATTTCTCCTCTTCTCTTCCCCTTACTCCTCTTCTCTTGCTCGGTTGATGATTTGGGTTCCAATTTCGATTAGGTTCTTTCCCCTTTTTCTCTGTATTTGCTTTGGTAAGTGGGTTCTCTCCAATTCTTCCTTCTTCTTCTCCAATTGTATCTCTCCTTCTCTGTTGCTGTGTCCTCATCTCATGCATGGGTTGTTTCTTTGATTTGCTTTGATTTTAGTTGATTTGGAGCTTGATTCAGTGGATTGACAGAGTTTTGAGGCATTGAGGCAAGCATAAGTACAGGATTTGATAACACATATGGGTATTTGTTTGATTGCTGTGATTCTGTTGTTCTCATAGGCTTAGCATGCATTTACAGCCGAATCTATTGTTTTGGATTCATCGGAGTTTGTTTTGCTCAAGTTGTACATAAATTTCCAAGTTCTGTAACTATCCCGATTCGTTTTCTGTATCGTACGACTAAGCCGTAACCTTGTACGGCTCAAACTCCAGAGACTTGAAATTTCACCTTTTGTTCTACGGCTAGGCTACGGCTGAGCCGTAGATTGTTCTACGGCTGAGCCGTAAGCTAGCCGTGACCCAACCGTGACCCAGCCGTGAATTAAATATCTGATCAGTCGAAACTTTCTCGATACAGGACTCCTACGGTGTGGCTACGGCTAAGTCGTGGATTGGTCTACGGCTCAGCCGTATACTGAACCGTAGCTCAACCGTAAATCGTATCAGACCAGAGGTGGAAGATGACCGGTTTAGCTGTGGATTGAAGGGAACCACGGTTAAGCCGTAGGTCAGGTCACCCATGGCTAAACCGTAAGGCATGGCAAATCTGAAATAAAACTTAGGATAATGGTGAGACTTTGTAAGGCTGAAATACAGGTTAACCACCCATGTAAACCTGCCCAATGGATTCTTTGGACCGCATGAATAGTTTGTTAGGCTGTGGCTTATTCATGTGAGCGTTGATTTACTGTTAAGCACCTCCCCATGGGTGTTGGTTTAAGGGACTTCGGTGCACGTGAGGATTACATTGCAACACTAAGATGGCCACGGTGCATCGAATAACTTAAAACTACATCAACATGCACGGTTAGTGACAGTGAACAACTAGATTAGGGCTGGCTTGTAATGAACCTTGACTCCGTATTAATCTGAGATGCATTGCATATTGCTTACAGTTTTGCCCTCTGTTCTGTTAATCTATGTTCATGCATTCGAGATTCGTTTGTTTTCGTCTTGCACATCTGTTTAGCCTTTATTCTGTATTATGCTCTATGCACGGTGCTCTGACGCAGTCTATGCTATGCTCTGTATAATTCTGGCTTTGTATATCTCTGATTTATTGGGTATTCCCTGGTGGCTCTGCCCAGAGATTAATACGTGAGGATAAGATCCGGTCTTTGCCATCGGTGAGTCCGCAGCGGATAATCTCCCTTCTTTTGGATTTGATTTGATTGGTGTTAGTCTGGCTCTACTCAGCCTCAGCCCTAGGATGCCCGACGGGGTTACCTCTGGCTTAGATCTCTGTATCTCTGTATCACTGCAGTGTCGCTTTGTCTTGGGACCCCGGAACCCAGGAAACCGAGACCCACTTGTACCCTGGCCCGGTCAGTGGTGTTCTCTTCTGCTCTGTTCTGCTCTCTATTGGAGAGAATATGGTCAATGTAGTAGCCACTTAGTTCAGTATTTCTATGTTTTGATTCACTTATCATGCTTTACTTCTATGCACGATTGCTTAGCATACTAAGATGGAACTCTGTATTTAATCTTCTGTCATTATTCAAATTGATACTATGCGTGTTTCATCTCTGTTACTTGTATTTGCTGGATCGTTGTATTCATTGTGTTGTCTGTGGTGTTGCAGGCACAGATCCCTTGCCCAGCTCCCCGGCGGTCGAGGAGGCTGCAGGGCCGAGTTTAGAGGCACCCTCCGGTTTGGCAGAGTGGGCCTGATCATCTCTGCCGAGTGCGTACATGCATATCTTCAGTGGCTTTTGGTTTTGGTTTTTGGGACTCTGTATTTTATATTTCGGACTTTGTCACTCTGTATATTTGTACATCTTGATTTTGTCGTGTACCCAGACTTGTATCTGGTTTTCGTGTATTGTTTTGAGCTTTGACTTTTCCGTTCCGCATCTGTTTTGGCTTTCGCTTTTCCTTTGTTGCTTGCTATGATATGTACAGCTTTCGCGTACGCTTAGTCCGCACGTGTTAGATCCCTTGTGCGTGTGCATATGGACTGGGTTTGGATGCACGTGCACGGGAGTACGTGTGTCACTGGTTTAGCTTTTCGCCAACCCCCGATTTCTGGGCTTGGGTCGTGACATACGTATTGTATGGTATCAGAGCATGCTAGTTATAAGCATGTAGACATCTAAGATCGTGGTGAGATAACGCTATCAACTATTTGACTCTAAGTCTAATATGTTGACTCTTGGGATTTGACTAATCAGGGCCTTTTATATTTGTGTGCTGTGTTTCTTTTCCTTTTGCAGGATGGCATCAGGATCAGGATCTCGGGATGAGAATCAACAGGGCCATAACGGTGATAGTGGATCGTTACCCTCACATATAAGTAGTGAGGAGCGTATGATGATGATGATGCAGTCTATGCAGTCATTACAGGCGCAGATGGCATCCATGGTAGATAGGCAGAGTCAGGCTGCTGCGTCAGCGTCACCTCGGGTAGAACAGCAAGTGATCTTCCAGCCCAAGGAATCAGATGCAAATGCTCTTTTTGATAAGTTCCGAAAGCGAGGGGCGACTGAGTTCCATGGGATAGAGGATGCATTGCAGGCTGAGCAATGGTTGGAGCAGACTGAAGAGCTTTTCGATACAATTGTGTGTAGCAACAAACAGAAAGTAGTACTCACAGTCTCCATGCTTCGGAGTGTAGCCAAGACATGGTGGAGGAGTGTCAAGAGCTCATTCCAGACTATGCCCAGTGCCACAGTTTGGGAGACCTTCAAGCAGCAATTCCGTCGGAAGTTCATGCCTCTTCATATTCAGCGAGCCAAGGAAGTGGAATTCTTCAATCTTCAGCAGAGACAGACATTGGTGGCAGAGTATGTACACAAGTTTACAGAGTTGTCTCACTTCGCAGAGGATATGGTGAACACTGAGCAGAAGAAGGTGACTCGCTTCGTCAACGGCCTGAATCCGAAGCATAAACGCCACGTAGTTGCATGTATATGGCCGGCTACCTTGGATGACGCTATTGACAGGGCCTATGATGCAGAGGCCATATTTGAGGAGGAGCGAACTGAGGCTAAGAGGGCGGCAGGTTCCAGTGGCAGAAGTCAGTTTCAGAAGAAGTTCAAGGGTAAGCAGGGTAGTTCGAGCAGTACTCAGGTGGTTTGTGGTCACTGTGGGAAGGATCACCCAACAGACAGATGTTGGAGGAAGAGTGGGGCTTGTTTCGATTGTGGCTCCACGGACCACAAGCGGGCACAATGCCCGAAGTTTCAGTCCTCTCCACAGACGAGATATGCAGGATCTACAGCGCAGGGCAAATCTCAGCCAGCTCGCCCAGCCCAGAAGCAGAACCGCTAAACAGTTCGAGCTTATGCTGCTACGCATGAGGGCGCGGAGGAAGCTACGGTCGTGGAAGGTAAAATTTTAATTTTTGATGCTGAAGCTTTAGCCTTGTTTGACTCCGGGTCTACGCGTTCGTACGTAGCACCCCATTTTGCTGTGCAGCTTCGACAGCGACCCACACCGCTCCCATACCTGTTGATAGTATCCACTCCGGTTGGTAAACGGGTGGAGTGCAGTGTTTTCTACCCTCAGTGTGATGTGCGGATAGCTGGTCATCAGCTCCCGGTAGACCTCGTGTTGCTCACGACACTGGATTTTGATGTGATCCTTGGTATGGACTGGCTTGCGAGATATCATGCTTGTATCAATTGCTACAGCAAGGCTATCTACTTTGATCTGGGCAGCGGATTTCGATTTGAGGGCAGCCAGACGAAGTGCTCAAGGCGTGTGATCTCTACTTGTAAAGCGGACAGGATGCTTCGTAGAGGATGTGAGGGATTTCTTGCATTCATTTCGGAGAAGAAAGATCAGCGACAGCTCAGTGAGATCCCCGTAGTCAGCGAGTTCCCGGATGTCTTTCCGGAGGATGTGCCAGAGTTGCCACCAGTTCGAGAGGTAGAGTTTTCGATCGACTTGATGCCAGGTACAGTACCTATCAGTAGAGCTCCATATCGTATGTCACCTGCAGAATTGTTGGAATTGAAGAAACAGTTGCAGGATCTGTTGGATAAATGGTTCATACGCCCAAGTGTTTCACCTTGGGGAGCTCCTGTATTGTTTGTGAAGAAGAAGGATGGCAGTTTCCGGATGTGCATTGACTACAGGCAGTTGAACAAAGTGACCATCAAGAACAAATATCCATTGCCTAGGATTGATGAGTTGTTCGATCAGCTTCAGGGTGCAGCTTACTTCTCGAAGATCGACTTGAGGTCCGGATATCACCAACTCCGAGTGAAGGATGAGGATGTTCCTAAGACAGCTTTCAGGACTCGGTATGGACACTACGAGTTCCTTGTCATGCCTTTTGGCTTGACGAATGCACCCGCAGCTTTTATGGCATTGATGAATAGGGTGTTTACTTCCTTTCTGGACCAGTTCGTTGTGGTTTTCATAGATGATATATTGGTCTATTCGAAGACTGCTGAGGAACATACAGATCATCTGCGGAAGGCATTGCAGCTGCTTAGGGATCACCAGTTGTATGCAAAGTTGGCCAAATGTGAGTTCTGGTTAGAGCAAGTTGCATTTCCGGGTCATGTGATTTCTAGAGATGGATTGATGGTGGATCCGGCTAAGATTGAAGCAGTAGTCCATTGGCCCCGTCCTAGATCAATGACAGAGATTCGGAGTTTTCTGGGATTGGCGGGATATTACCACAGGTTCGTGCAGGACTTCTCGAAGATTTCAGCCCCGCTGACTCAGTTGACTCGGAAGAAGGTCCCGTACGAGTGGACAGAGAAGTGTGAGCGTAGTTTTCAGATGTTGAAAGAAAAGCTCACTACGGCGCCAGTGTTGACTCTCCCGGATGGTAGTGAAGGATTCGTGATTTATTCCGATGCCTCTCGAGTTGGACTAGGTTGTGTACTGATGCAAAATCTGAAAGTGATTGCCTATGGATCCAGACAGCTGAAAGAGCATGAGAAGAACTATGCCACACATGACTTGGAGCTAGCAGCCATTGTATTTGCACTAAAGTTGTGGCGACATTACTTGTACGGTGTGAAGTTCGAGGTCCATTCCGATCATCACAGTCTCCAGTATTTGTTCGATCAGCATGACTTGAATATGAGGCAGCGGAGGTGGTTGGAGTTTGTCACAACCCGAGCCCAGGGTTCGGGGGTTAGCAAAAGCCAAACCTAATGACACACGTACTCCCGTACATGCACACGTAGACCGAGTCTAAATGCACACGCACAAGGGAACATTCACACGTGCCAAGCAAGTACGCGGAAGCTGTAAATATCAGAAACATAAAACTAATAATGCAAGAAGAGGATCCAAGAAAGGACTGACATAATTACATATAAAGTTTTACAAAACGAACCAAAATAACATGTACAATCTGACATATACACAAGTCTGAGATTCTCAAAACAAAACAACAAGAACAGGACTCCAATGCAATGTATGCCAAGAGCGCTCTCCCATGGAGTGATCACATCCACTCCTCTAGGCCTGATGGGGCCTCGGGGGTCTCGACTGGAGCCTGGCCGACCTGCGAGGGTTCGGCAGGGGGATCTGGGCCTGCAACACCAAAAACAACTGTGAATACGAAGATTCAGCAAAGTATAAACCATAGCAAGTTAACACACGCTGTATCTAACAGAATAAAGAACATCATGTTATTAAAGAAGGCATTTTCGTATACTAGGCTGTCATGCAAGAAAGAAAGATGCTGAGTGAATCAATGAATACATGCTGTGTACAGAACTAGTGGCTACTACATTACCATATGCTCCCAAAAGAGGGATCTTATAACATGCAAAGAACACCATTGTCCGGGCCAGGGTACAATGGGTCTCGGTTTCCTGGGGTCCGGTTCCCCAAGACAAATCCATACTGCAGCAGGTCCATATAAACTATACCAAATTCACCCCGTCGGGATCCTAAGGCTGAGGCTAAGTAGTGCCTGACTATGCGGAGTCAATCATGAAAACCCTGAGTAGATCGTGACAACATATCATACGTGCATACCTGTATCTGGAACTTATACATGCATACTCAAGGTAAATAAATCACAATGTGAAAGTAACGAAACATACGTAATCACGTAGAGCATTGAGATCAAGGATCGAATGCAATATGTTATGCAACAAAGCATGTGAAATCGAATCATCTTAAGTTACAAACCAATTCTAATCTAATTATCCGATGTTTCTAACCGTGCATGATGATGTAGTTTTAAGGTATCGATGCACCGTTGTCTAGTGTTGCCTTGAATCGGGCGGTGCACGAAGTCCCTTAAACCAACACCCATGGGGAGGTGCTTAACATTCGGATAACGAACATGAATGATTCGCAGCCCTCGAGATCATTCACGCGTTGTATCACATTCCGTTGGGCAAGTCGAGGTATTCTACATTCCATCATGAAGGCCATATTGGTCTTTTCTTTATACCTATCCTTATTCTCCATTTTTATTCTAGTGTGATTACGGCTTAGCCGTGTGTGTGCTACGGCTTAGCCGTGTGTGGCCTACGGCTTAGCCGTGGCTGAACCGTAGAAGGTCTGTCAGTTGCTGACTCTCAGTTATTTCAGAAATTTCACCCTGTATTGTTCTACGGCTGGGCCACGGCTGGGCTTCGGCTTAGCCGTAGGGCAATCCACGGCTTAGCCGTGCCCTAGCCGTAGAGGAAAACTGGGTTTTTCTCCTCTCTGGATTGTGAGCCGTAAGAAGCATACGGCTTAGCCGTACCTGTACGCAGTTAAATCCCTGAAACCTGTACAGAATGTCTGGGAAAGCATCCAAATTGCAATTTATCAAGGGAGATAGACAAAGTAGTAGTCACATGAATATCAAATGGGCTGTAAACACATGTTTTCCATACCAATTCATGTAAGATCAACCAAGTCAAATGCATACCAACATGGGTTCTCAAGTCATGGTTATACTTGCCTCAATTGGAGATCAATTGCACACTTGAAGTTCTAAAGCCCAAATCTCAACCTAGCACAACCAAAACCACCTGCATGCATGAGGGATGGAGAGAAATTCCAAGGATATACACACCAATAAGAACAAGAAGGAGAAGAAAGAGGGGAAAGAGATGAGAGGAATGGAAGAAAATCCACTCACCTCACATGCAAGACCCACCTTCCTCTTGATCGATGAAGAAGAGGAATGGGAGAAGAGAATTCAAGAGGGAAGAGAGAGAGCTCCACGTGCAGTGCAGGCAATTGAGAGAAAACGAGAGAAGGAAATGTGTTGGTGTCGATGGATGAAGTTTATATAAGTTAGTGGGTTGTCCAAATTGCAAGAGAGTCTAAGTCAAAAGTCTATTTCCAGTTTGAGTCAAATCAAGGTCCACTCGAAGCACACGACCTCGGTTGCAATTGACGTAGTTACGAAAGTTAACGAGCTCAACGAAAGACACGTGTTGACATCAAGATGATGCAAAAATGACCATGTCTAAGAAAAGCTAAAATTACGAAAAAGGGCTTGGTCTACTTAATCCAGGTCAAACTCAACCCAACTACCTATCCATGACCCGTAACGAAAACTAAAACACAACAAAACACGACTAGCAACGAAAACAAGATTAACTAACCGCTAAACGAGGTCAAGCTGGGTCGGAGTGTTACATCCTCCCCTACTTGAGAATCATTCCGTCCTCGGAATGAACACTAACTCACTCATACCTGGGAAAACAAATCGGGGTACTGACGTGCCATCTGCTCTTCTAGCTCCCAAGTAGCCTCATCAGGACTGTGATGCTCCCAAAGCACTTTGACCCACCGAATTGTCCTGGTGCGGAGTATCTGCTCTCGGGTTCCCACGATACGGAGCGGTCGCTCAACGTATGCAGCACTCGGCTGAACCTGAATCTCATCGTAACGAATGACATGGGAGGGATCATGAACATATTTCCGAAGCATCGAAACGTGGAAAACGTTGTGCACTCCTGAAAACATCTCGGGAAGCTCTAATCGATAGGCCAAATCACCAATCCGACTCTTGATCTCGAACGGTCCGACATAGCGTGGAGCTAACTTGCCTTTCTGGCCGAAACGGATCGTACCCTTCATCGGTGAGACCTTCAGAAAAACCACTCGCCAACCTGAAACTCTAAGGGTCGTCTGCGGGTGTCTGCATAACTCTTCTGTCTCGACCGAGCAACCTTCAAGTTCTCAATGGCTTTCTGTACCTTCTCCGTAGTCTCGGCAATGATCGTCGGTCCGTGAAAACTTCGAGTTCCAACTTCTTCCCAACAAACCGGACTCCTGCACTTCTTCCCGTACAGTGCTTCGTATGGTGCCATCCCAATGCTCTCGTGGAAACTGTTGTTGTAGGCGAACTCGCACAACGATAGGTGAAGATCCCATTCTTTCTCGTAGCTCAACACACTGGCTCGCAACATATCCTCCAAAGTCTGAATCGTCCGCTCTGATTGCCCATCCGTCTGTGGGTGGTATGCCGTGCTGAAACTCAACTTCGTACCCAAAGCCTCTTGGAATGCTCTCCAGAAGGACGAAACAAAACGGCTGTCACGATCGGATACAATCGACACGGGGGTACCATGGAGCCTGACGATCTCATCCACGAACTTCCTAGCCATCTCTGAAAATGTCATACCCTTCCGGAAAGGAATAAAATGGGCTGACTTCGTCAATCGATCTACGATCACCCAAATGGCGTTGTTCTTCCTGCTCGTCGGCGGTAATCCGGAAACGAAGTCCATGGTGATGTTTTCCCACTTCCACTGCGGTATATGCAAAGGATGCAACGAGCCTGGCGGTCTCTGATGGTCTGCCTTCACCTTCTGGCATGTCAAACAGCGAGCAACAAATCCTGCTACTTCTCTCTTCATGTTGTTCCACCAGAAGCGATCTTTGAGATTCCGAAACATCTTGGTGCTGCCTGGATGCATCGCGTAGCGAGCGTAATGCGCTTCGTTCATCAGCTTCTCCTTGAAGTCATCAACTGCTGGCACGCACAACCTACTCCGAAAGTAGAGTATACCATCCTCGAGTCTGAAATCGGGTCTGTCTCCAATGTGGTCTCGAATGCGCTTCAATGTCAGATCTTCAAACTGCCTGTCCTTAATCTGCTGAATCAACTCAGGCTGAAACACTAGCGTACTAGCCAACGTCACGCACTCATCCACTAGTTTAACTTCAACAGGGAGACCACGAAACTCTAAGAGGAAACTGCTCAAAAGCTGCACTGACTCTGCTTTCCTGCTGAGCGCATCTGCCACCACATTCCCCTTGCCTAGCTGATATTTAACCGGAAAGTCATAATCCTTAATAAGCTCAAGCCATCTCCGCTGTCTCATGTTCAGCTCCTGCTGTGTGAATAAGTACTGTAAACTGTGGTGGTCAGAACGAACCTCAAACTGCACACCATACAGATAATGTCTCCACAACTTCAACGCAAACACGATGGCTGCCAATTCCAAATCATGGGTGGCGTAATTCTTCTCATGTTCTCACAACTGTCTCGATCCATAGGCAATAACCTTCCCATGTTGCATCAACACACAGCCTAGACCAACTCGCGAAGCATCTGAATAAACCACGAATCCTTCACAACCATCTGGCAAGGCTAACACTGGAACCGTAGTCAACTTCTCTTTCAAAGTCCGGAAACTGGCTTCACACTCCTCAGTCCAATCAAATGGTACGTTCTTCCTGGTCAACTTCGTCAAAGGAGAAGAGATCTTAGCAAAGTCTTGGACAAATCGACGATAGTAACCTGCTAGACCAAGGAAACTGCGAATCTCTGTCACTGTCTTGGGGCTAGACCAATTCACTACTGCCTCCACTTTAGATGGATCAACTGCCAATCCCTCTCGTGAAATGATATGACCTAAAAATGTCACCTGCTCAAGCCAAAAATCACACTTCGACAACTTAGCAAACAATCGATGTTCTCTCAACAACGATAAGGCTTTTCTCAAATGCTCCCTATGCTCCTCTGCTGACTTAGAATAGATCAGTATATCATCAATAAACACAACTACGAATTGGTCCAAGAAAGGAGTAAAGATCTGATTCATCAATGCCATAAAAGCTGCAGGTGCGTTGGTTAGTCCAAAGGGCATCACGAGGAATTCATAATGACCATAACGAGTCCTGAAGGCAGTCTTAGGAATATCGTCTTCTTTGACTCTCAACTGGTGATATCCAGACCTCAAATCAATCTTCGAAAAGTAAGCTGCGCCCTGAAGTTGGTCAAACAACTCATCGATCCTGGGTAGGGGGTACTTGTTCTTGATAGTCACTTTGTTCAACTGGCGGTAATCTATGCACATCCGAAAAGTACCATCCTTCTTCTTGACAAACAAGACTGGTGCTCCCCAAGGTGAAACGCTCGGGCGAATGAAACCCTTATCCAAAAGCTCCTGCAATTGCTTCTTCAACTCTGACAACTCTGCTGGGGTCATGCGATACGGAGCCTTGCTGATCGGTGCCGTGCCGGGAACAAGCTCAATGGCGAACTCCACATCTCGAACCGGGGGTAAGTCTGGCACATCATCTGGAAAAATATCTGGAAAGTCACAGACCACCTGGATCTCACCTAGCTGCTTCGTCTCCTTCTTCGCTGAGATAAAGGCAATGAAGCCTTCGCACCCTCGGCGGATGAAGCGATCTGCCTTACACGCCGAAATCACACGTCTGGGGCATCTCTGCTGACTGCCCTCGAAACGGAAGCCCTTGCCTAAATCGAAGAAGATCGTCCTGTTGTAACAGTTAACACAGGCACGATATCGAGCGAGCCAATCCATACCAAGGATCACGTCGAAGTCCAACATCGACAACAGGATCAAATCAACAGGTAACTGATGACCTGCAATCTGCACGTCGCAATGGGGGTAGTATACACTACACTCCACTCGCTTGCCAACAGGGGTGGATACAACCAGCACATATGGCAACGGCTTAGACGGCTGATGCAACCGCTCGGCAAAATGAGGTGCTACATAAGATCGTGTAGACCCCGAATCGAACAAAGCTAAGGCCTCAACGCGCGAAATCAAAACAGTACCTTCAACCACCTGTGGATCCTCGGCACTCTCGTGGGTAGCAGCGTAAGCACGGGCTGTCTGGCGAGGCTGTCTCGAGCCTGAACGAGCTGACTGTGGCTTACTCGGAGCTATAGGTGCACTAGGTCTGCTAGGAACTGCGCCGGAAGTAGGACCAGATGAAGCTGCACCGGAGGCTCTATGTCGAGGACAATTGGCGATCATATGCTCCCTCGAACCACAGATAAAACAAGCACCTGCCTTCCTCCAACACGCATCAGTCGCGTGGTTCTTGCCACAATATCCACAAATCACTCCAGAAGAACTAGAAGTACTCTGCTGGCCTTTGGTCTTCTTCTGTACTTGTCCTCGTGCACTGAAAGGCGGCTGTCTCTTGGGCTCAACGGCTCTAGCAGCTTGGTGGATGGCCTCAGCGGAATAGGCCCTGTCCACTGCATCGTCAAACGTAGCCGGACGCTGAAACGCAGTCACGTGATGCATGTACCGGGGATGCAAACCTTCAACAAACCGGTTCACCTTCCTCTCCTCGGTGCTGATCATGTCCGGAGCAAAAAGCGACAACTGCATAAACTTGTTCACATATTCTGCTACTGTCATCTGCTGCTGACGGAGAGCTAGGAACTCAACCTCCTTGGCTCGAAACACATGAGCCGGGATGAACTTCCTTCTGAACTGCTGCTTGAACATCTCCCAAACCGTCGCACTAGGAATATCTCTGTATGAATCTTTCACGCTCTTCCACCAAGTCTTAGCGACGTCTCTCAGCATAGAAGTTGCTAGTCCGACCTTCTGCCGGTTCGTGCACACAACGGTCTCAAAGACATCCTCTTTCTGTTCTAACCACTATTCTGCCTTCAATGGCTCTTCTGTTCCATAGAACTCAATAGCTCCTCGCTTGCGAAATTTCCCGTAGAGGGCATTCGGGTCATTCTCTCGAGGCTGTAAAATCACCTGCTGATCTACATGTGACTGAGCTGGGACTTGGCTTTGTCGGTCTAACATGGTTGTCACTTGGGCTTGCAAGTTCTGCATTGATTGCGATTGTGCCTGAAGGGACTGAAATAGCATGAGAATGCGTTCATCTGTATTCTGTGTCTGCGGTGACGGTGCAGATCCGCTCTCGTTATTTCCGGCATTCTGCTGAGAACCAGAACCTGATGCCATCCTGTAAAATGGAAAAAGTCAGACACAAACACAAAACAATAGCGCCCAACAAGCCCCAAAATCTAGAAAGATCACAAAGAAAATCGTATCCTCACCACGATCCTACATGCCTACATGCTTATCATCTAGAACAAGGAATGAGCAAGGAATGCTCTGATACCATACAATACGTATGTCACAACCCGAGCCCAGGGTTCGGGGGTTAGCAAAAGCCAAACCTAATGACACACGTACTCCCGTACATGCACACGTAGACCGAGTCTAAATGCACACGCACAAGGGAACATTCACACGTGCCAAGCAAGTACGCGGAAGCTGTAAATATCAGAAACATAAAACTAATAATGCAAGAAGAGGATACAAGAAAGGACTGACATAATTACATATAAAGTTTTACAAAACGAACCAAAATAACATGTACAATCTGACATATACACAAGTCTGAGATTCTCAAAACAAAACAACAAGAACAGGACTCCAATGCAATGTATGCCAAGAGCGCTCTCCCATGGAGTGATCACATCCACTCCTCTAGGCCTGATGGGGCCTCGGGGGTCTCGACTGGAGCCTGGCCGACCTGCGAGGGTTCGGCAGGGGGATCTGGGCCTGCAACACCAAAAACAACTGTGAATACGAAGATTCAGCAAAGTATAAACCATAGCAAGTTAACACACGCTGTATCTAACAGAATAAAGAACATCATGTTATTAAAGAAGGCATTTTCGTATACTAGGCTGTCATGCAAGAAAGAAAGATGCTGAGTGAATCAATGAATACATGCTGTGTACAGAACTAGTGGCTACTACATTACCATATGCTCCCAAAAGAGGGATCTTATAACATGCAAAGAACACCATTGTCCGGGCCAGGGTACAATGGGTCTCGGTTTCCTGGGGTCCGGTTCCCCAAGACAAATCCATACTGCAGCAGGTCCATATAAACTATACCAAATTCACCCCGTCGGGATCCTAAGGCTGAGGCTAAGTAGTGCCTGACTATGCGGAGTCAATCATGAAAACCCTGAGTAGATCGTGACAACATATCATACGTGCATACCTGTATCTGGAACTTATACATGCATACTCAAGGTAAATAAATCACAATGTGAAAGTAACGAAACATACGTAATCACGTAGAGCATTGAGATCAAGGATCGAATGCAATATGTTATGCAACAAAGCATGTGAAATCGAATCATCTTAAGTTACAAACCAATTCTAATCTAATTATCCGATGTTTCTAACCGTGCATGATGATGTAGTTTTAAGGTATCGATGCACCGTTGTCTAGTGTTGCCTTGAATCGGGCGGTGCACGAAGTCCCTTAAACCAACACCCATGGGGAGGTGCTTAACATTCGGATAACGAACATGAATGATTCGCAGCCCTCGAGATCATTCACGCGTTGTATCACATTCCGTTGGGCAAGTCGAGGTATTCTACATTCCATCATGAAGGCCATATTGGTCTTTTCTTTATACCTATCCTTATTCTCCATTTTTATTCTAGTGTGATTACGGCTTAGCCGTGTGTGTGCTACGGCTTAGCCGTGTGTGGCCTACGGCTTAGCCGTGGCTGAACCGTAGAAGGTCTGTCAGTTGCTGACTCTCAGTTATTTCAGAAATTTCACCCTGTATTGTTCTACGGCTGGGCCACGGCTGGGCTTCGGCTTAGCCGTAGGGCAATCCACGGCTTAGCCGTGCCCTAGCCGTAGAGGAAAACTGGGTTTTTCTCCTCTCTGGATTGTGAGCCGTAAGAAGCATACGGCTTAGCCGTACCTGTACGCAGTTAAATCCCTGAAACCTGTACAGAATGTCTGGGAAAGCATCCAAATTGCAATTTATCAAGGGAGATAGACAAAGTAGTAGTCACATGAATATCAAATGGGCTGTAAACACATGTTTTCCATACCAATTCATGTAAGATCAACCAAGTCAAATGCATACCAACATGGGTTCTCAAGTCATGGTTATACTTGCCTCAATTGGAGATCAATTGCACACTTGAAGTTCTAAAGCCCAAATCTCAACCTAGCACAACCAAAACCACCTGCATGCATGAGGGATGGAGAGAAATTCCAAGGATATACACACCAATAAGAACAAGAAGGAGAAGAAAGAGGGGAAAGAGATGAGAGGAATGGAAGAAAATCCACTCACCTCACATGCAAGACCCACCTTCCTCTTGATCGATGAAGAAGAGGAATGGGAGAAGAGAATTCAAGAGGGAAGAGAGAGAGCTCCACGTGCAGTGCAGGCAATTGAGAGAAAACGAGAGAAGGAAATGTGTTGGTGTCGATGGATGAAGTTTATATAAGTTAGTGGGTTGTCCAAATTGCAAGAGAGTCCAAGTCAAAAGTCTATTTCCAGTTTGAGTCAAATCAAGGTCCACTCGAAGCACACGACCTCGGTTGCAATTGACGTAGTTACGAAAGTTAACGAGCTCAACGAAAGACACGTGTTGACATCAAGATGATGCAAAAATGACCATGTCTAAGAAAAGCTAAAATTACGAAAAAGGGCTTGGTCTACTTAATCCAGGTCAAACTCAACCCAACTACCTATCCATGACCCGTAACGAAAACTAAAACACAACAAAACACGACTAGCAACGAAAACAAGATTAACTAACCGCTAAACGAGGTCAAGCTGGGTCGGAGTGTTACAGAGTTCATCAAGGACTACGACTTTCCGATCAAGTACCATCCAGGCAAAGGGAATGTGGTTACAGACGCACTTAGCAGGAGAGCAGAAAGTCTTCAGGTGTTAGCAGGATTCTATATGCTTGTGCATGATCAGCCTATCGAGGTTCGGAAGGTAGGTGAATTGGTGACATTAGCTACTACCGTCGTGTTTCAGCCTGAGGTGATTCAGCAGATCAAGGATCGCCAGTTTGAGGACCCCCTTCTGGTGACTTTTAGAGATCGGATTTCAGATCGACCGGATTTCAGCTTGGTAGATGGAGTTTTGTACTTCAGAAGTCGATTGTGTGTTCCCGCTGTGGATGAGTTGAATGAAAAATTGATGACAGATGCGCACGAAGCCCGTTATGCGATGCACCCAGGGAGTACGAAGATGTACCGGAACTTGAAGGATAGATTTTGGTGGAACAATATGAAGCGGGAGATCGCAGGGTTCGTAGCTCGATGTTTGACCTGTCAGAGGGTGAAAGCTGATCATCAGCGACCTCCAGGATCACTGCATCCATTACACACTCCGCAGTGGAAGTGGGAGCACATTACCATGGATTTCGTCTCCGGTTTTCCGCCGACCATTAGAAAGAACAATGCGATCTGGGTAATCGTGGATAGATTGACTAAGTCAGCACATTTCCTTCCGTTCAAGAAAGGGATGACATTCACAGAGATGGCTAGGAAGTTTGTTGACGAGATAGTCAGATTGCATGGCACCCCAGTATCGATTGTGTCTGATCGCGACAGTCGTTTTGTGTCTTCATTCTGGAGAGCATTTCAGGAAGCTATGGGCACGAAGCTGAGTTTTAGTACGGCGTACCACCCCCAGACTGATGGGCAGTCGGAGCGTACCATTCAGACATTGGAGGATATGCTCAGAGCTAACGTGCTGAACTTTGAGAAGGAATGGGATATGCATCTGGCATTGTGTGAGTTTGCCTACAACAACAGCTTCCACGAAAGCATTGGTATGGCACCTTATGAGGCTCTATATGGACGCAAGTGCAGGACCCCAGTGTGCTGGGAAGAAGTAGGAACAAGAAGTTTCCATGGTCCAACAATCATTGCTGAGACGACAGAGAAAGTGCAGAAGGTGATAGAGAATTTGAAGATTGCTCGATCCAGGCAGAAGAGCTACGCGGATACTCGGAGGAGACCTTTGGCATTCCAAGTCGGAGATTGGGTGTTCCTTAAAGTTTCTCCGATGAAGGGCACGGTGCGGTTTGGTCAGAAGGGCAAGTTAGCTCCGAGATATGTGGGACCGTTTGAAGTCAAGAGCCGAGTTGGAGATTTAACCTATCGGTTAACGCTTCCAGTTGAGTTCTCCGGTGTTCACGATGTATTCCATGTGTCGATGCTCCGTAAGTACGTGCCAGATCCGAGCCATGTGATTCGCTACGATGATATTCAGATTCAGCCCAATGCAACTTATGTTGAGCGTCCGCTTCGCATCGTTGGCACACGAGAGCAGATTCTCCGTACCAGGACTATCAGATGGGTTAAAGTGTTGTGGGAGCATCACGGTCCAGATGAGGCTACATGGGAGTTAGAGGAGCAGCTAGCGCGTCAGTACCCACAGCTCTTTGCGCAGGTAGGTGGTCATTCCGAGGACAGAATGATTCCTAGTGGGGGAGGATGTAACACTCCGATCCCCTTTGAGCTGGATTAGTGGCTCATTAGTGTGTTTTTCTGTTGTTTTAATTCTTCGGACTAGGTTTCGGGTCTTGGATAGGTAGTTGAGTAACCTTTGACCCCGAATAGGTAGGTCTAAGCCCTTTTTCGTAATTTTGTTTTTGCTTTGCTTGCATCATAATTGCATCATCTTGGTGTCAGCATGTGTATTTTGTTGAGCTCGTTATTTTCCGTAACTGTCTCCGACCCATTCGGAGTCAATTGGAGAAGTTGGACCTTCGTGTGACTTCAACTGTAAATAGTTTAAACTCTTCGGACTTTGACTTAAACTCCAAAACCTATATATATATAAGTCATCTTACAGATGTCCTCATTCCTGTGATTTTCTTTCAACGTTGCATGCAACAGGCGTTAGAGAGCTCCACGTTCATTTCTCCTCTTCTCTTCCCCTTACTCCTCTTCTCTTGCTCGGTTGATGATTTGGGTTCCAATTTCGATTGGGTTCTTTCCCCTTTTTCTCTGTCTTTGCTTTGGTAAGTGGGTTCTCTCCAATTCTTCCTTCTTCTTCTCCAATTGTATCTCTCCTTCTCTGTTGCTGTGTCCTCATCTCATGCATGGGTTGTTTCTTTGATTTGCTTTGATTTTAGTTGATTTGGAGCTTGATTCAGTGGATTGACAGAGTTTTGAGGCATTGAGGCAAGCATAAGTACAGGATTTGATAACACATATGGGTATTTGTTTGATTGCTGTGATTCTGTTGTTCTCATAGGCTTAGCATGCATTTACAGCCGAATCTATTGTTTTGGATTCATCGGAGTTTGTTTTGCTCAAGTTGTACTTAAATTTCCAAGTTCTGTAACTATCCCGATTCGTTTTCTGTATCGTACGGCTAAGCCGTAACCTTGTACGGCTCAAACTCCAGAGACTTGAAATTTCACCTTTTGTTCTACGGCTAGGCTACGGCTGAGCCGTAGATTGTTCTACGGCTGAGCCGTAAGCTAGCCGTGACCCAACCGTGACCCAGCCGTGAATTAAATCTCTGATCAGTCGAAACTTTCTCGATACAGGACTCCTACGGTGTGGCTACGACTAAGCCGTGGATTGGTCTACGGCTCAGCCGTATACTGAACCGTAGCTCAACCGTAAATCGTATCAGACCAGAGGTGGAAGATGACCGGTTTAGCTGTGGATTGAAGGGAACCACGGTTAAGCCGTAGGTCAGGTCACCCATGGCTAAACCGTAAGGCATGGCAAATCTGAAATAAAACTTAGGATAATGGTGAGACTTTGTAAGGCTGAAATACAGGTTAACCACCCATGTAAACCTGCCCAATGGATTCTTTGGACCGCATGAATAGTTTGTTAGGCTGTGGCTTATTCATGTGAGCGTTGATTTACTGTTAAGCACCTCCCCATGGGTGTTGGTTTAAGGGACTTCGGTGCACGTGAGGATTACATTGCAACACTAAGATGGCCACGGTGCATCGAATAACTTAAAACTACATCAACATGCACGGTTAGTGACAGTGAACAACTAGATTAGGGCTGGCTTGTAATGAACCTTGACTCCGTATTAATCTGAGATGCATTGCATATTGCTTACAGTTTTGCCCTCTGTTCTGTTAATCTATGTTCATGCATTCGAGATTCGTTTGTTTTCGTCTTGCACATCTGTTTAGCCTTTATTCTGTATTATGCTCTATGCACGGTGCTCTGACGCAGTCTATGCTATGCTCTGTATAATTCTGGCTTTGTATATCTCTGATTTATTGGGTATTCCCTGGTGGCTTTGCCCAGAGATTAATACGTGAGGATAAGATCCGGTCTTTGCCATCGGTGAGTCCGCAGCGGATAATCTCCCTTCTTTTGGATTTGATTTGATTGGTGTTAGTCTGGCTCTACTCAGCCTCAGCCCTAGGATGCCCGACGGGGTTACCTCTGGCTTAGATCTCTGTATCTCTGTATCACTGCAGTGTCGCTTTGTCTTGGGACCCCGGAACCCAGGAAACCGAGACCCACTTGTACCCTGGCCCGGTCAGTGGTGTTCTCTTCTGCTCTGTTCTGCTCTCTATTGGAGAGAATATGGTCAATGTAGTAGCCACTTAGTTCAGTATTTCTATGTTTTGATTCACTTATCATGCTTTACTTCTATGCACGATTGCTTAGCATACTAAGATGGAACTCTGTATTTAATCTTCTGTCATTATTCAAATTGATACTATGCGTGTTTCATCTCTGTTACTTGTATTTGCTGGATCGTTGTATTCATTGTGTTGTCTGTGGTGTTGCAGGCACAGATCCCTTGCCCAGCTCCCCGGCGGTCGAGGAGGCTGCAGGGCCGAGTTTAGAGGCACCCTCCGGTTTGGCAGAGTGGGCCTGATCATCTCTGCCGAGTGCGTACATGCATATCTTCAGTGGCTTTTGGTTTTGGTTTTTGGGACTCTGTATTTTATATTTCGGACTTTGTCACTCTGTATATTTGTACATCTTGATTTTGTCGTGTACCCAGACTTGTATCTGGTTTTCGTGTATTGTTTTGAGCTTTGACTTTTCCGTTCCGCATCTGTTTTGGCTTTCGCTTTTCCTTTGTTGCTTGCTATGATATGTACAGCTTTCGCGTACGCTTAGTCCGCACGTGTTAGATCCCTTGTGCGTGTGCATATGGACTGGGTTTGGATGCACGTGCACGGGAGTACGTGTGTCACTGGTTTAGCTTTTCGCTAACCCCCGATTTCTGGGCTCGGGTCGTGACAGTATATTTTGATGATATTTTGATCTTCAACAAATCAAAAGAAACTCATCTCGATCATCTAAGGTATGTCTTCCGTGCATTTCGAAAAGAAAAGTTTTACATTAACTTGAAGAAGTGTACATTTTTGAATTCCAAAGTCATATTTTTGGGCTTTGTTGTCTCTGCCAAAGGAGTTGAACCTGATCCAGATAAGGTCAAAGCGATCATTGATTGGCCCATTCCCACTTCCATACATGAGGTACGCAGTTTTCATGGTTTGGCTACCTTTTATAGAAGGTTCATTTGTAATTTCAGCACCATCATAGCCCCTATAATTGATTGCATGAAATAGGGAGAGTTCACTTGGACCAATGCTGCTTCTCGAGCATTTGAGCAAATTAAGTAAAAAATGACCGAGGCACCGGTTTTAAAACTTCCTGACTTTGACAGAGTCTTCGAAGTTGTGATGCTTTCCACGTCGGTATTGGCGGAGTCTTAAGTCAAGATGGTCATCCAATTGCTTATTTCAGTGAGAAATTAAATGATTCCAGTAAAAAGTATACTGTTTTTGATTTGGAATATTATGCAGTGGTTCAAGCTCTTTGTTATTGGCGTCATTATCTCATCGGAAAAGAGTTTGTCTTATATTCTGACCATGAAGCCTTGCAACACTTGAATTCTCAGAAAAATATGAGCACTAATCGTGTCAAATGGAGTGCATACCTACGGGAGTTTACTTTTATTCTGCGTCATAAATCTGGCACAGAAAATAAAGTCGCAGATGCTTTGAGTCGTCGAACTCACATTCTTACGACAATTTCTATCAATGTTCCTGGCTTTGAAGAAATATGCAGAGAATATGCTGCTGATCATGACTTTGGTCACATTTATATAGATCTTCTCAATGGTGAAGTTTCAGAACATCCAAAGTTGTCTCTTCATTATGGATATCTCTTTCGTGGAAATCAGTTATGTCTACCCGCTATATCTATCCGTGAATTTGTGATACGTGAATTACATGGTGGAGAATGTAGTGGACATTTTGGGCGTGATAAAACATTAGCTATTGTGGAAGATCGTTTCTTTTGGCCATGCTTAAAGACAAATGTTGTCCGAATTTGTGAATTTTGCAGAGTATGCCAACTTGCAAAAGGTCAAAAAAAGAATACAGGTTTGTATCAGCCTCTTCCTATTCCACATGCACCTTGGCAAGATTTGAACATAGACTTTGTCTTGTGCTTACAAAAAAACAGCGAGAAAAGTAGATTCTGTATTTGTTGTTGTGGATCATTTATAAAAAATGGCAAATTTTATCCTTTGTTCTCACATAGTAGATGTTAAGAAGATTGCAATTCTTTTCTTTAAAGAAATTGTTTGTCTGCATGGCCTTCCCAAGACAATAGTAACTGACAAAGATACAAAGTTCATGAGTTTCTTTTGGAAGACTTTATGGCACATGATGCGCGCAAAGCTCCAATACTCAAGTGCCTATCATCCCCAAACTGATGGCCAAACAGAGGTTAATCGCAGTTTGGGAAATCTTCTTCGATGCCTTATTGGAGACCATGTTGCTTCATGGGATCTTCTTTTAACCATGGCGGAGTTTGCTTATAATAATTCTATCAATAGAACAGATCACCATTTGAAGTTGTCATTGGTGTCAAGCCACGTCTTCTTATTGATTTAAGTCCATTACCAGTTGACTCTAGATCAAGTCTGGATGCTGAGCAGTTTGCACAACATATGAAGGATGCTCATGATGAAGTTCACCGGAAAATCGCTACAAGTAATAAAGCATATAAAAGGCATGCAGATTCTCGCAAACGCCATGTTAAGTTTGCCATAGGTGATATGGTAATGGTTCGTTTGAAACCTGAACGATTTCCTGCAGGTTCATACAAGAAGTTACATCCACGAAGTGCAGGTTCTTTCAAGATTCTAAAGAAAATCAGTTCCAATGCATATGTTCTTGACCTTCTTTAGTTCCACCTTTAATGTTGAAGATTTGACATTTTATCATGGGCATCATAATGATGAATCCTTTGAGGAACAAGCTCTTCGCATCCCTCTCAATCAATTTCTTCCAGACGAAATTGAAGATGTTTTTGATGGTCATATCATTTCAACCAAGAATGGAGGATTTTACAAATTTCTTGTCAAGTGGAAAGGCAAACCATTCTCTGAAGCTACCTGGATTACGGCTACAGATTTTCAAAGGATCAATTCAGATTTATATGAGTAGTATCAAGTTAGCAACTCGCCGGAGTCGAGTTTTTCCAAGCTGAAGAGAGCTGATACAGACCATACTAATGGGCCTCGTCTGAAAGTCTATACCCGCAGGCCCAAGGTCCAGTAAATTAGAGTAGATTCTATTATTAGTAGTTGTTTTAGTTGCTTTATTAATATTTGGCAAGTCTAGTAATGTTTGGTTTAGGACTTCTTATTTGATTGGAATTAGTTGTTTCTTTTCTTAGTTAATATCTTAGTTATAAATAAGGATGTAATCTCTTCATGAGATACAGATATTGATATTGAATAAAGAGATTGAGTTTGGTTCTCAGTTGAGAGAGTTTTGTTTGTCTTTGGTGAGGCACCTAGACATTCTATCCATAAGCCTTTTGGCTTGGAGATTAGGCCGTTGGCTATTCTTCTTTCCCTGCGCTGCTTCACCCTTAGACTTAACATGTATTTTGATCGCAATTAGCATTATCCCTATTGGTTTCAAGATTGGACCAATGACCATCGTCCTTGATCTAATCTGATTAAGCACCATCATGAAGGGAAGTCTTGCCATTGGTCATTCCTTTAAATTCTTTGAATGAATTAGTAGAATTCCAGTTGTGGGATGCCACTAGCCTCTTGTCCCGCAATAATTTACACCTTTAAGAGTAACCTATTAAGCAAATGTATCTTCAACAAATCCATCAGACGCTCATGCTATGATGCAACGGCCTCGCTCAGAAGTCGGGAAGTTGTTGAATAATTGCAGCTATGAGGGACTTGGTGGATTGGATTAACCACAATTTAGGAAGCTGTTGAATAATTGCAGCTCCGAGGGACTTTGTGGATTGGATTAACCACAACTCTCTCTCTCTCTCTCTCTCTCTCTCGGGATAAAATGTGGATGATGCAATTCGCGCTCCACAAGTGGTCCTTGTTCAAGTTAGATTAGGATTATATTATTTTTATTAGTGGATTTCTAATTAAATTGTTATTAGGGAAGTTTCAATTCATAGCTTAGGGTTTGCTTAGGCATTAAGTTTACTTTTTATTATATATATGGCATTGTAGAGAAGAGATTATCTGATTTTGATTGATTAATAAATTTGTGGATTTTGTCTTAGAGGTGTGTCCTCGTATGTGAAGTCTTCTCGACGATTTGAAGTGTTCCCGAACACATGCTTCGGCACCCCTATGTAGCCCTAACCCGAGGGCTTGCATCAGTAGTCCAGGCCTAAGGTGCAAGCCTATTGGAGCCTGACGTGTGAGATGCATGCCTATGTGTGAGCTTAATTTGCTAGATGCACTTGCAATGAATAAAAAGGAAAAAAAATTGAATTTATAGCTTATTTTTATAATATCACACAATTTCTAACAAAATAAAAGTAATGTCTAAATTTATGTTTAAATTGTCCATGTATAGCTAATGCAGGTCAGGAAGGGAAACTATCCTAAATGATGCAATTGAGATCAGTAGAAGAAATTAACTGCTCAGATAATCTTATAATTTGTAAATCAGCCACACCATTCCATGTTAATTAGCTAAAGTTAATTATGTGAGTACTCAAGCCTTGTGACAATCATGCAAATGGGTCCTCAAAGAAATTGAGGTTTGGATCAACTGGAGAATGGGAGCCTCCAAACTTGTCTAGGGATCTGTCAACCCAGGTAGAGATCCATGCTCATTGAGGATTTGAAGAAAGATATATTGAAAGTAACTCAAATGATTGGTTATATAGGCTGGGATCAGTGTTGCCAAGAGAACATAAATTTGGGTTCAATGGAAACACAGATCTGAACTTATATTCCAAGATCTACAAGAACACGGGTCTAGATTTATATATCTAGATTTATATTGGTGCTGATCTAGATCTACAATTCTAGATCCATAGAGATTTAGATCTAGATTCAGATTTCAGATCTATGCTTCTTTTGAATATTAAAAAGTGAAACGGCTTAAGTAATGGTGGTAGGAAGAATACTTGGAGGTGAAGAAAGTGATGGATTACCTTTGCTTCGCACCAAACTCCCCTTCGTGGGTGAGAAGAACTTGTAGGAGATATCTCAACGGGCCTTTGGGAAAACTTTGTTTATTCTTCATTAACTTCCTCTCCAAGAGGAGAAATAGAGTTTATACAAGACAAATAAAGCCCTAAAGATAAAGGGTCCAGATCTAATCTCAAACATCTCATTAGTACAAAGGAGGAAATAAAAATAAAGAAGCAAATGCGTAAAAGAAAGGAGGAAAAGTGGGGCTGCCATGCGCATAACCTGCGCAAGCCTTGCGCCTTGCGCATGAATCCCTATGGAAAGGGATTTAAGTTGTGGGCCCCCTGCCCCCTCATTCTTTCATTTTTTATTTAAATGCCTTTATTCACGCGGGTCCTTTGACACTCTTCAATTAATTAAAATAAGTCTTCAACTGCTCATCCCCAGTGGACCATCCTTGTGTGGGTCTTCTGTAACTCCGCCATAGGGGGCCTTTTGCTTGCTAGACAGTAGATCCAACGGTGGATCTTCTTTGCTAAGCCAATCCAGTGATGGCTTTCCTTGATCATAACAAATTAAGCACTTGAAAAAGGAAGCTTTATCTTCATGTCTCCACTTGTGTCGTTGGTAGCTCTCGCCAAATCTGGGGCAGATGTCCCCATCAATAGCCTTACGAAATTGAGATATAAATTATATGAAAAGAAAGAGGCAAGGAACCATGATTCCAGCTATAATATTAGTAAGTCATAAATTATAACAATGCATCAAATGAAATACCATTGTCACAACTCATAAATAAAAAATCTAGGTAGTTTACAACAGTAAAATTTTATGACGTCTATAGAAATTTGTAATGTGTCATGACTACATCTGTTTATTTCAATCAATAAATTCTATCTCATTTGTTTTTCAGCCCATCACTGTTTCAGACTTTCATTTGTTGCCTTTATTGACATATTCTTTTTTGTTTGTTTTCATGCACTACCTTTGGTTCTTTGTTATCATCTGTTCTTTTCTTGATTTAGTACTTGTCCCTCATAAAGAATTGGTATACATAACTAACCAGGTGTGCACTTATTGTTGCAACCAATGGATTTCTAAAGAAGTCCGTCTTTCAGGCAGTTCTCCTTTTACCACTTTTGTGTCTTGAGCATCAGTTATTGCATCTTCTCCTACAAGTATCAACTGTAGTCTATTAGGTTTATGAAGCATGGAAGATACCATAATTATATTCCATACAATCTCAAATAGAACTTTGGACAGGATCAAGGATATAAATAACGGCCGATATGAAGTGTATCGGCCGATACGTATCGGCTGGGGGGTTTAAAACCCCCCAGCCGATTTTTTTACCCACCTTTCCCTTTGAACATTTATCTTCTCCCCTCTTTTCTTCCCTCTTCACAGCTCCAAGCCCCATTCCTTGCCTCCATTTTTCAAATCATCTCAAAAAAAAAAAAAAAAACAGCAAAATCATCAACAAAAACATCAAAAACATCCAAAGATTAAGGTGGCATTTAAGATTCAAGCATCAAGCTTAAAAAAAGTGAGTTTTGAAGCTTTTTTTTTCTACTTTGTGCTTATTTCTCTCTTTTCTTCTATGAATCACTTGAAAATGAGTTGTTGTTGTTAGATCCATGTTCCTCTTTGATCAAGCCCCTCTTTTTTATCACTTTCTTAATTTTTTTTTGAATTTTTTTTTCAGATTGTTTTATTAAAGGAAAGGAACCAGCTCATATTATGTCATCTTATGAAGATACCATGCTAATCAGCAAGGTATTCCTCCATTACAAAGTCTTTGCTCTTTAAGTAGATTAGTATATTGTTTTTTTATAAAGTTTGAACATAGTTTATTTTTCATTCTTGAATGAATCGTGATGAAATTTGTTGATAACATTTTTTTTATAAGCCTTAAGTTACTATTTAAGTTGACATAACTAAACAACATGAATCCATATGAAAAACATTGATTATTCATATTCTTTTCTATTAATACAGCGATACAGGATCTAATGCAATGAGGAGACCGCTACATACTCATATACTAGTTGCTTTTGTAAAACAAACACATATTCCATCATTTTCCAATATTCTGGATTTTCTGGAATTTTTTCGGATTTTTTGAAGACTTTTTAAAATCACACCACTACGTATCGCCGCTACCGCTACGTATCGCCCGCTACGTATCGTTTTGGCGACGGGCCGCTACGCCCGCCGCAACCGCTATTTGCATCCTTGGATGGGATTAATGTACTGTGTTCAACGATAATCATCATGAAGAAGGATTGTGCAAGAGTAAAGACACGTTAATATGGGGTCATTAAAGCAAAACTGAAAACATGAAGAAACACCTAAGCAAAGCTGGAAGTCCGCATTGGCTAAGGTGTCACACGGAAAGTTTCTCAGCCCTCCTTTAAATGTGTCGGGGAAACAAAGTCGCCACAGAAATTATAAGCAACCATCATTTAATTGTTGCTGGAAACAAAAGTATTTGGTGTCCAAAATCAATAGTTTGATCGTGGCCATCAAAATCCAAGGTTGGTTTCAAAGTGATAGTTGGTCACTTCCAAAATAAAAGATTAATCTGGGGATAGTTCAAATAGATAATCCTTATGTAGTGGCGTCCCAATTATGATTGATTGAAACAGCTTAGTGGTTTGACTCCAGATTCCAAAGAAAACTTCCAAATGAAAAAATGCTAGAAAAACAAGAACTATTGAGGAACTACTCCAACTACAAATTAAGTCCATTAAATTTCCATGTTTTAAGTTGAGTAGTCCTCTAAAAGTTCCAAACATCTTACAAACATATAATCTAGACAAATATTGTACCTTGATTTGGTTTATTGGGACATTCATATGAATGTTTTCGAATTAGTCAGGGATACTAGGTTTCATTAATTTTTTTTTTGTTACACCTATTCTACGCATTCACAGCATCTGGGCAAGTGTGGCTAGGGACTAAAATATAAATTTACAAAATTGGAAGTTTTCATTGTTGACCTTGTGTTGCTTGTAATTTTTATGTATGACGTCCGAATTTGATGATCTGTATATGAATATCGTGCTATTTGATGAGATGAAGCCATTGGATCATAGATCTTCGAATTTCGACTCCATTTGACTCTCGAAAACCCAGCCAAATGCTTGTTGCCTTTTCTGAAAATTACTGTTTAACCTCTGGTTAACATCCACTATCCCATCTAATCACCGATCAGGTATGGAATGGCAATCCTTAAAAAAACCAGAGTTTTCTAAGCCTGATCCTAGGGGCTAACAGGACTTCACATAAGATTGCATAATTTCGAGTAAGCATTCTAGACATGGTTTGATACATGTGAGACAATGCATGTAGATAATAGATCATCTAGCTAGGCCAAATCAATGCCAAATTCATTTTGAATATGAAAAAGATTAATTATTATGTCCAGACGTCAGACTTGGATCGCCATCCACATGCAAGTACCTATGCTAACTTAACCTAAGATATAATGAAATCCTATACGCAATCAGATTGCCTGAAACCATGTTTGGATGATCACTAAGATCTCCGAATCTATTTGTAGCACTTTTGATGGCAAATTTGGTGTGTTAAATCCCCATGGCACCATACCTTTAGATTAGAATCATTCTATGCATGCTTCTTGGAGTTCCGTTGGCGAATGTCAAGCCAAAACCGTCACCAACTACTGGTCTCACTCTCATGTTTATTCATCATTAATCAAGTTCAAAACCCAAAGATGCAAGCCCAAAGCCCCAAACTCTAGCAAGCCATATGTGAGAAACACCCGCTAGAACACGTCCTTTAGCTTATGTGGATTCACCATTTTGTTTGGTAGTGTTAGTGTTCTATCATGTTACGTTGATTCTTGTGATTATGTCCAAAACTTCTTTTGTACTAATCTCGCGTTGTTTGTCCTTGCGTTTGACCTCATACAATAATTACTTGTCTATACTCTTATTTGAGTGATTTTATGTGATACTTTGCAGGCTTGCTTGCTTGCTAGGTTTTCCTGAACTTAACCCAATTTATAGACAGGCAAGGCAGTGATCCAAAATCCTGAGAAGGATAGTGTTTACAAATGGAAATCTCAGGGAACAAAACAGTGGAGTGCATATGGTGTCGTCTAGAGATTGTCCAGCACATTCACCAATAAACATCTAGTTTTGCTTCAGTTTCTTTTCGAGTTTCATGAATGCTAATTAATGGTTTGATTTAGTTTATTAGTTGGTTATGCTATTTGAAGCTAATTAATAAATTATGATTCATTCATAAATGCAGACAAAATTACATTCGTGCATGAATGGTGGTCTTTGATTGAAGTTCAGGGTTCGGGTTGTGATAGTTTGCTCTCTTGTAATGACTTTTTGGGTTATTGTTCTGGGGATGACAGAGTCAGTCCTGTTCTGTTCTGCTTGCATTTTGATTATTCTCATTAGCGTCATTTCTTCTCATGTTTGCATGCATTATCATTATCGTCAAAGTCTTGTCCCAACTATATTGGGGTGGGCTACATGAATTTTGTTTCTCAATTTTGATCTATCCTCAGCCAAATCCTTAAATTTGTTTACGTTGCATACATATCATATATTATTGGTAGGGTTTTTATTATTCAAAAAAGGAAAAAAAGTTTCCTCGCATACTGAAAGGGAACGAAAAAGTGAACTTTGCTTCTCTAACTGATGCTTCTCAACTTTTCATTATTCGATTGAATTAATTGTGGATTATTTTTAATCTTGAGTAATTGTGAATAATACATGAATAATTTGTTTATACTATTTAAATGAAAAAAAGTTTTCGCGGAAAAGAAACCTTCCTTCGACCCAAAGATAAAGAAAAATCGAAAAAGGAGTTTCCAAATCTGAGAGAACATAGTAGAAGTTCTCAGAATTATATTTATTCTCTTCTGATAGAAATGTTATTGTCTGTTTTAATTAAGCTTGCTATTTTTTTCCTGAAGTCCTTATGGATATTTGTAGGTCTCCCTGGATTTCTCTTAAATTATAGAGGGAGGCCCTAATGAATTGCCAATTACAAATTGTTCCTCAAGTTTTTTTTTTTTCTTTCAGTGTCTTTCCTGTCATGTCCTTGAAACTAAAATTAATTTCCAGTACAGACATTAGTTGTGGCCTTGCAAAAGACTCAAATATGTGCTAGCAAAGGTTAACCTAAGCTCATTTATAATGTAACAATCTAGTCATACAAACCATTACTGAACAACAAGTTTCTTGACGTTGATATTTCTTAGTGTAGGGTTAGATTGGGTTTAACTCTGTGGATGCAATTCCAGTCTTTTGGAGTCCCTCAGTTTACTTGGAACATGTATACAAAAAAATTTACTTAATTTTGGTTACTTGATTGAACTTAAAGGACCTAATGGAAGGCATATAAAAAAGATTCGGCAGTTGTCTGCTTGGAAATTCATAACTTGTGTCTGGATGTTCTCATGTTTCTGGGTGTTCTTACAAATTCTCCTTTCTTTTCGAATCATGAAAACTGCCACACTCTGGTTCACCCAAATTTGAACTTTGTGACAATTATGTGTAGGTTATTTTCTGTGTCCTTTATTCATGTAATAATCTTTCTATACATTCTGGAATTGGTGTTCACTGGCTTGTGGATAAATTTGTTAACCAGAACGGCCCATTTCGGAGCAATTTAACGGATTGGATTCACAATACAACGGCAGGATTAAAAAACGAAACAGAACTACAAACTTAAAGGGTATACCTGACTCCATTGAAACTGTAATCGGAGAAACTGGCAGAAACACCGAACGAACGACTCTCTTGCTCTTCTCTTTATGCAGGCTCGTGGATGGGATTGCCAAGCTCGTTGTATTTCAAGACAAGAGAGTCCCAGGGCTTTTATAGCCTTCCTCCCCATCATAGAAGACCGTTGGAACGTTACATGGACTGTAATGTGATGGAAAACGAAAATTGGATTGAATGGTATTGAAGGGCCTTAAGGGAGAAGACCGTTTCTGAACCATTATGAAAATGGGTGGTGGTCATGTGGACCACCACCTCCAGTCACTTACAATCTCCCACTTGGTCCATATGACCACCATACATCCCTATAGCTTATTTATAATATATATATATATAGTAAAAAATACTTCATTTTGCAAATGAATTTGAAAAACGACTTGAACTGATGCGCATCATTCAAAAACACCGGTCATCCATGGAAATTATAACGTTTAAGGTCTTCAATCTGTGATTAAGTTAGTTTACTCATGTGAATTGTGGCGGTTACACATCTTGAGTGATGTGTTTCCTTCCATAATCACAACACAAGTATTCCTTCCTAAATCACATCTTTAATATGACTTCATACTTTAATGGGAACTGTAATGTCATAACACTTTTATGTTCTTACTGTATTTCACAAAAATCACATGTGCCATAAGAACAAAGTAAGATTTGCGAAATCATTTCTTTCATTTGATCAATACATAAGTCATACAATCATTGATTTACAAGGCATTTCATTCAAGCCCATATTCAATACATGGTCTTTGAAATCCTTTGCCGCCAATGCTTTTGTCAATGGATCAGCAATCATGAGCTTTGTCGGAGCTCCATCAATTGACACTAAATGATCTCGCACCTTTTCCTTTAATACAAGATACTTTACTTCTAGATACTTCGATTTACTAGAACACTTGTCATTCTGCGCGAAGCGTCGAGCAGCATCGTTGTCACAGTAGATCTTTATCGGTTCAGACATACTACCCATTATTTCAAGTCCCCTGATATAGTTACGCATCCATAGTGCGTGACCCGTGGCTTCAAAGCACGCCACGAACTCTGCATCAAATGTGGAAGGAGTGATTAAAGTTTGCTTTGCGCTCCTCCACGATACTGCCCCACCAGCCAACATAAATATGTAACTTGATGTTGACTTTCTGGTATCAAGACAGCCAGCAAAGTCCCAATCTGAATATCCTATCACCTCCAGTTGACTGGATCTCCGATATGTGAGCATAAACCTACTTGTTCCATTGAGATAGCGCATCACTTTCTTGACAGCTACCCAATGAGGCATGCCGGGATTACTCTGATATCTGCTTAACATCCCAACTGCAAAGCTAATGTCTGGCCTCGTGCAAGTCTGCAAATACATTAGACTTCCTACTGTTGCTGCATAGGGGAATTTATTCATTTCTAGCCTTTCTAATTCAGTCATGGGGCACTGTTCTTTACTAAACTTGTCTCCCTTAGAAATAGGTGCATTTTGTGGTTTACTATTATCCATTCGGAAGCGTTTAAGAATATTTTTGACATAGGCTTCTTGACACAACCCAAGTAATCTTCGAGATCGATCTCTAAATATCTCGATTCCTATTACAAAGGTTGCTTCACCCATATCTTTCATGTCAAAATTATTCTCAAGGTATACCTTAATTTCCCGAATCATACTAAGGTCATTGCTGGCTAATAAAATATCATCTACATACAGGACTAATATAATAAACTTGCTCCCACTGACTTTAAGATATATACAATGGTCAACTTGATTTTCGGTGAAACCAAAAGATTTAATTGTTTGATTAAACTTTAAGTACCATTGTCTGGAAGCTTGTTTTAGTCCGTATATTGATTTCTTTAATTTACAAACCAACTTTCTATCATTACCTTGTTGAACAAACCCTTCAGGTTGTTCCATATACACTTCTTCATCTAGATTCCCATTTAGGAAGGCTGTTTTGACATCCATTTGATATAGCTCTAAGTCATAATGAGTCACAAGTGCCATAACAATTCTGAATGAGTCTTTCTTAGATACCGGAGAGTAGGTTTCGTGAAAATCGAGACCTTCTCTCTGAGTGAATCCCTTAGCCACTAGTCGGGCTTTAAATCATTCAACTTTACCTTTAGAGTCCCTTTTGGTCTTAAAGACCCATTTACAACCGACGGTCTTGGACCCTTCAGGTAGTTCAACGAGATCCCAAACGTCATTTACAGCCATGGATTCTAATTCTTCTTTCATAGCATCTAACCATTTATCAGAATTGTCATTGTGTACAGCTTCATTAAAAGTTTTTGGATCTTCTTTAATTCCAATATCCGATTCTTCTAGATACACAACATAATCATCCGAAACAGCAGGCCTTCTCATACGAGTCGACCTTCTCAATACTTCCGGAATTTCTTCAGGAATGTTTGGTTGTATTGGAGGAGTTGGTTGTGTATCTTGAGGAATTGGATCAACAGATTGTTCTGGGAAAATCTCTATATCAAGTGGAATCATTAATCCATCTTGAGAAGAGGTTTGAGGCTGATCTCTAATTTCTTTATATAGAATATTTCTAGCCCCATCACTCCCACTGTTGTCACAGTCCTCCAAAAACTTGGCATTATTGGACTCTACTATTCTTGTTGAATGATTAGGACAATAAAACCGATATCCTTTAGACCTCTCCGGATAGCCAATAAAATATCCGCTTACTGTTCTAGGGTCTAATTTCTTTTCTTGTGGGTTGTAAACTCGCACTTCAGATGGACATCCCCAAACTCGAAAATGGTTTAAACTAGGCTTCCTACCAGTCCATAACTCAAAAGGAGTTTTAGAAACTGCTTTACTAGGAACCCTGTTTAAAATATACATGGCCATCTTTAGTGCTTCACCCCACAAGGATTCGGGTAATGAAGTATTACTAACCATACTCCTAACCATATCCAAAAGAGTCCTATTTCTTCTCTCAGCAACTCCATTCTGCTGAGGTGTTTCAGGCATCGTGTATTGAGCAACAATGCCTTCGGATTCTAGGAATCTAGCAAATGGGCCTGGATTACGGCGTATTTCAGTGTATCTACCGTAATATTCACCACCTCGATCTGATCTCACAATTTTAATCTTTCTATCTAGTTGTTTTTCTACCTCTGCCTTGAATACTTTAAAGGTACTCAAAGCTTCAGCTTTATCTTTAATAAGATAGAGATAACCATAACGTGAGAAGTCATCTATAAAGGTGATGAAATACTGTTCTCCTGAAAAACAAGGTATGTCTAATTTTCCACAAATGTCCATATGAATTATTTGTAGGAGTTCAGAACTCCGTGTGGCAGTTTTCTTGACTGTTCGAATTTGTTTACCTTTAATACAGTCAACACAGACATCAAAATTAGTGAAATCTAGGGTTGGTAATATCCCATCTTTCACTAGTCTCAACATTCTATCCTTTGAGATATATCCTAATCTCTTATGCCATAGTATTGATGAGTTCTCCTTTATTAATCCTCTTTTAATGCCAACATTCATCTCATGGTGTGTGGTCATTGATTGTGCGTATAAAGGATCTAACTTTAATTTATACAGACCACCACATAATGTACCACAACCAATCATCATTTTATTATGAAAAAGTTTCAAAGATCTATTACAAAAATTAAATACATATCCATCAGTATCTAATTTTGAAACAGAAATCAGATTTCGGGAAATCTCTGGAACATAGAAGGTATTCGACAAGTCTAAAATGAACCCTGTGTCCAGCACTAGTCGATATGTACCAACTGCCTCGACTCTCGATTCCTTCCGGTTCCCTATAACGATGGTCTTTTCTCCATCACTTGGCCTCCGGGTTGAAAGGAATCCCTGCATACAACCAGATACGTGAACGGTTGCACCAGAATCGACCCACCAAGTATTGGTTGGGACATCAATAATATTGGTTTCACAAACAAGAGATAAATTTCTTTGCTTACCTCTTTTCTCAAACCAACTCTTCCTTTTCAGACAGTCCTTTTTGAAATGTCCTTTCTTTCCACAAAAATGGCACTTATCGTCTCCTTTCTTTCCCTTTTTCTTCATTGGCTTCTGACCTTTCGGATCTACTTTAGGAGTGTTGGCATTCTTAAAACTCCTAGGTCCTTTTCTACCCCTAGAGTGGGAGACAACATTTACCAAAGACTGCCCCTAGGCCTTAAGCCTCCTCTCTTCTTGATCACATCTTGCGATCAATTCATTTAATGTCCACCGATTAGAGCTTTGATTGTAAGTGACTTTAAATGGGCCGAAAGCAGAGGGAAGGGAGTCCAAAATGAATTGGATCAAATATCCGTCTGAAATACTCATATCCACATCCTTTAATTTGGATGCAATGTTGGACATGAGTAGGATATGCTCCCTAACTCCCTTAGTTGCATCATATTTCATGTTTGTTAATTTGCTAATTAAAGTGGCCCCTAATGCCTTATCAGTCACTTCAAACTGAGATTTGATAATTTCTAAGAGTTCCTTCGCGGATTTATCTTGATCAATGGATCCTCTAATACTCTTAGAAATCGAGTTTAAAATGATTTTACGGCAGATTTTATCACATCTTTGCCACTTATCATATTTGGCCCTATCTGATTCAGAACTCTGGTCGGTGGGTGTGGGAGGCATGGTCTCATCTAAGGCCATGTCTAAGTCTAGAAAGGTTATGGTCAGCAATAGCAGGTCTAACCAGTCAGGGTAATTTGATCCATCCAACATGGGAATGGACCCTAAACACGAGGGAAGAGATATAGATCTGGAAGACGAAGCTGTAATAGAAGAGAAGAGAAAACTATCATGCTCACAAAACTATAATGCTTTGAATTTAAGGGGAAACTTAAAATAGAATAATAGTTATGCATCATCACAATAACCTTTGGGTTAAATGTGACATGTTAATTTAATTATTCTCGTTTATTTGATAAAACTATACTATGTTAAAGTGAATAGTAAGATCTCACCTTTGGGCATAGATCAAGACAAATTCACTAATACATCTTTAATATATTTTATCCCAACTTCTAGTGAAAGATAACCTCCTTTGGGTCGATCATCTATCCCTTAGTGAAGTTGCAATTTATAGTGTCATTTTATGGTATCTCTAATTCAATTATTAATGATGTATTCTTTATCATAACTGGGTCACTTTGGTGACAACCAAGTTAATCAAAGATTCGTAATTCTTTAATTGAAATCTATGACACTAAGTTTAACTTCAATTTCCCTTAATTGATCATCAAATACTTTCAATCTAAACTGTAAGGGAAGATCTAATCTTAATTATCCTTTGATAATCGTTAAGATGAGATAACGGTCCAAATAAACACTAATCGGACCGTTGATGTTTCATCAAAACTACATTTTTCGTTCATCAATCTATCATAAGTAAAGAATGATCTAATCTAACCGTTGATTCATACTAATTTAAACATTAAAGGACATGCGTATAACAATAATAACTCAAAATAACATTAATCATGTAAATAATAAGCAAAAACATGAATTTATCATGAGCTAAATATGCATAACTTCATATGATATCAACATTGAACCGTTGGATTAGACATTAAATGCATTAATATAATAGATCTCAACATAAGGATCTCAACGAAAGAAACGGATCGAAAATCCGATATCATATGTGTCCGTAATGATCAAAATAAGGTTTTGATCGTTCATTTTTCCTTGATCTGGCCTTGATCTGATCACATTTAAATGATCCAGTCTCATCAGAATGATTACAGCATTTAAATATATCAAATGGACGGTTCTGATAGGAACGGATCAATTTTATAATGACCCAATTATTCAAAAAACATATAATACCAACATTAATAATACTTTATTCAAATCAGGCCAGGCCAGTGGGTCGGGTCAGACCCAGGTCATAAATTGACCTGTTCAGTCTAGTCGGGCTTGACAGGTCGGGCTAGGTCGGAACCGACCTGTGATATAACTGGAAACCCAATTCTGCTGGGTTCAGATCAGGTCGGGTCAGGTCGGGTCGGGTCGGACCTGACCTGTCATTTATATTCTGTTATGTTGGGCTGGGCCAAGTCAGTCGACCCGGGTCAGTCCGAAAACCCGAAACCGAAGCCCTGTCTACTTTAATTTCAGTTGAACCGGGTCAGTTGGGTCGGGCCTAACCTGTAAGCCGAAACTGCAAGCCTGACCTGCAAGTCGGTTCGGGTGTGCACTTCCGGCCCGCATAAGTTCCGGGTCATGAATAGCGGGTCGGGTCAGTTTAGCGGGTTGACCTATCTGAAAAAACCCAGACCCATTTTTAATTGGGTTACCTTCCAGGTCATCGGCCTGACCCGCATAGCGACCCGGCAGACCTGACAAATGACCTGCAGACCGACCCGCACTGTTCATCGTCTCCTTCACAGAGACGATGACAGGCTGGGGTCTCCAGACACGCCGGCATGGCTGCGGACGGCGGCTGGGGTCCCTCCCGAGGCCGGCGACGGCAGCGGCAGGGACTGCCGGCCCTTTCCCGTCGCCGGCCGGCTGCTACAATTTTTTTTTTTTTTTTTGTCCACAGCGCAGCGCTGTGCTTGCGCCGCGAGCAGCGGTTGCGCGCCCCTGCGCAGCGTCATGAGGCGACGGCCCAAGCCCCCTGTTACCTTTTTTTTTTTTTTTTTTGCTCTGTGACTATTCTGAAAACCGAAAAACAGAGGGTCCGTTTTCCTGTGATTCTAACCCGTTCAACGCAAATACCATATGCTCTGATACCACTTGTTAACCAGAACGGCCCATTTCGGAGCAATTTAACGGATTGGATTCACAATACAACGGCAGGATTAAAAAACGAAACAGAACTACAAACTTAAAGGGTATACCTGACTCCATTGAAACTGTAATCGGAGAAACTGGCAGAAACACCGAACGAACGACTCTCTTGCTCTTCTCTTTATGCAGGCTCGTGGATGGGATTGCCAAGCTCGTTGTATTTCAAGACAAGAGAGTCCCAGGGCTTTTATAGCCTTCCTCCCCATCACAGAAGACCGTTGGAACGTTACATGAACTGTAATGTGATGGAAAATGAAAATTGGATTGAATGGTATTGAAGGGCCTTAAGAGAGAAGACTGTTTCTGAACCGTTATGAAAATGGGTGGTGGTCATGTGGACCACCACCTCCAATCACTTACAAAATTGACATAATTTTACTAGCATTGTTCTTGATCCACTAAGAATTAATTGCTGTTATCTTGCCATGTATGCATTGTGGATAATTAAGTGCCATAGGGTTTTCATTGAGTTGTTTTTCTGGCTGCAGGAGGAAAGAACTACAGTTACAGGCAATGAAACTGAGATAAGGGAGTCCATTCTCTCCTCCCATGCGTGCTTTCTTATTAAAAGCATGTCTCAGAGGGAAGAGCATGTTCCTGACATTTCTGTTAATTTGTTGGTTAAATTAAGGAATAAATTTCCACAGTTAACTCAATCTGTATTTTAATACTTATTGATGCCATTGGTGGAGACAGTTTGGTTCTGGGCTTGACTTAAATTGTTTACTGCATGCAGGTTTTGTGGAATTCATCCTGTTTGGATTTGCTGCTGTTCTCAGTGAATGATGCCACTAGTTCTGCTGTTATCAATGATCCCGGTTGGGTAGCCTCTGTCCATTCTTTATTTCAGAAGGTTATTTGTGAATGGATCATGAATGCGCTTTCATATTCTCCATGCACGACACAAGGACTTCTTCAGGTATTTACATATCTACATAAAATCTTCAAGACCTATAGTTTGATTGGTAGATAAAGAAATATATATGATTGGATCCATGTGGTCCTTTTTGTTGATGGTTCATTGTGTACATGATTGTAGTGATATTAGTGCAGCAAAGTCTGAGACACTTTTCCTGCTAGTTCTTTGATTGCAATCAGAGGACGTGAAATACCATCTGGACCTTGAACTGTCTGGCTGTCAGTCAAGCACACAAATTGACTGTTTGACCTTTTCAAACAGTCAGTCACACAAATGGACATGGAATCAAAATCTTTTGGTGTGTGAACAGCTTAATAATGGACTTCTTGGGTGTTGTTTGTCAGGTCAAAGCACCATAAAAAATGGTCAAAATACAATATCGATCAGCCTAATAAATCATGATCAATGAAGAAGTCAGCTTATATTTGAACCTTTTAAATGCTTCCAGATCAAACAATCCTCGAAAAACTGGTGAATGATCTCTCTCTCTCTCTCTCTCTCTCTCTCTAAAATGGTCAAAATACAACAGCGATCACTGATCAGCCTCATAAATCATAATCAATGCATATGTCAACTTATGTTTGCACCTTTTAAGTGCTTCTTGGTCACGCAAGCCTCAGAAAATTGGTGAATGATCTCTTTCCCTTGATAGTGAGAAATAGAGACATATGGTGGTTTCAAGACTTAAGTGATGAAATAGGGCTCTTGAGAATACTTAGGGGATGAAAGATAAGCAGTGGGATGATTATACGGACTACACATGTTTTTAAATGTCATAAATGAGTAGTTCATAGACTGTTAATGCTTTCCATAACTCCTGTTCAAGAATTTTCTTTTTCCTATGCCTGTTGAGTTGGTTGGAAATTCGTCAAAAAAGGTTCTGCATATATGGCTATGGGACTGGGGAACATGTAATCATTGTAATGTGCAGGATAATCAAGTTATGTATCCAAGCCATATCTTGCCGTATCCTGTACCCATATTCATATCGTATCATATCGGTACAAATACCACAAGGCATTTGGAGCCATCCGGGTATCATAGTACTGGTATACTGGTCTTTGACGGAATAGTAGTAAAAAAGTGTACTTGAATGTCTCTTATGGCAACATTTGATTAAAAATTTTGAAGATGCCTGCATTCAAGTGATAGAAGGTGTTTTTTTTTTTTGTTTTGTTGTTTATGTTCCCATTCTCCAAATCATTATTCAGACCTATGATTGGCAATATTTGCTTTATTCTAAAGTTACTACATGAGAAAGAAATTTATTGGATGGTTTTTTAGTTTTTCATGTCATTATATCTTTGTTTGTACTTATGTTAGTACGAAAAATGTAGGGGGAATTTCCTGATGAACCAGGAAAAGATGCAGCTTCCACAAAGGTTTCCCCTTATTTTAATTAGTATGCATTCAGTTTGACAGAGTGCAAGATATGTTATTTCAAGTTCTCTACTTAAGTTTATACAAGCAAAATTTCCCATGCATTGGACTCAATAAAATAAAATAAAATCATTATCATCACCAAAGCCTTATTCCAACCATATTGGGGTCGGCCACATGAATTCTATTTCTCCATTCCGTTCTATTTTGAGCTTAAAATAAAATAAAATAAAATAAAAATAAAACAGAAGAAAGAAAAATTAAAAAAGGCCAACAAAAAACAGAACGAAGAAATTGATAGGGAGAATCTATCTTATTTGTAAAGTGGAAAGATTTATCTGAGGTTGTTCACACCAAGGATGCGAGTAAGGTTGGGTCAAACTTTTTCATTTTTGCTCCACTTTGTGAAGATCCCAACCATTCAAACAAAGTGACAACCCGCATTTCCCTATATAAGTCTATAGTTTACAGTCCAAATCACCATCAGGTTTGGACAAGTTTGAAGGGAGGTCATTAAAATTTAATCCCATATTCATCTCATATTTTTAATAAATCATAGTTTTCATAGAATGGGCCCATATAGCATCTATCTTAACAATGAAGTCATTACTCCCTCCATGAGTCGTTTGACACCCTAACATTCAGGTCAATTGGAGTAATATCATCAGGTTGGCCATGCAACGGCTAACTTGTTAATTTCAAACTGTGAATGCAACTTGTTTGGTTGGAAATTATATAGTTATGGCAGAGGAAGCTATGCATCTATTGGACTGTTTGGATGACAAAAAGTGGGACCTGATGTGCGTTCATGGTTCAAAATACCGGCTGCTATGTAGTGTGGCGGCTGCATTATCGTCTGTAGCTGTTGAGGCCACTGCGCTACTTTGAAAATAGTGGCGCAACCTTCAAAAACCTAGTAAAGCTAAGAAATTTTAATTTATAACACTAATTTTCCTATTTCTTAACCTCAATAGCCTTTCCTGTATTGTCTCTACCCTCATATGGTTCCAAATCACTAGAAAAACACAAGATTTGCTGGTATACAACATAAAATTTTTTTTACGACTTAAAAAATTCACACTGCTATGCTGCCGCAACCGCTACGTGTTGCTTGCTATGTAGCATTTTGGCCACTGGCCACTATGCCCACCACAACCGCTATTTTTATTCTAGTGTGTGTTAAAATAAGTTTATTAATAAATCATGATTAATTGGTGCTTTTATCACATTTTCTCCCCTAATGCAACTATTTGCTTTGCTTTGCTTTTATCACATTTTCTCCCCTAATGGTCACAACTTGAAGATCGATATCTTTGGAAGGTGGGCCCAACATGTAGATTTGATTTGATCCTACTTGATCATAGGGCCCAATCATAGATTTTCCAATCCTTATTATCAACAAATTCTTTTTTGGAGATTTTTGAAAATAATTCAAAGAGTTGCACATTTCCAAAGCCTCAGAGATAAAAAAATTCCCAAATTTGAAAAGTAAATTAAAAATAATGAGGAGTGATAACATGGGGTTAGTCTTACCAAGGTCAAGTGTGGCCAAGTTTGGCATATGCACTTTTGGCGCACAACTCGAAGATCCAAACCATTAATAGGATGCATGCAATGTTTCACCTATGTGGGTCTAAATGTGAATATCACCACCAAATTAGCAAGCCATAAAAATTTAGGAAAGTAAAAATATTTGAATTCCTTAATATGTGACATTTTTTTAAAAATTTTTAATCTTTTGTACAATAAGGGGCTACCTTATGCGAATCTAAATTGTCATATATGATTGTTGGATGCTCAATATTTGGCTCCATTCTGATAAAGATTGGCTGTTTGATAACATTTTTTGAAAAATGCTATCAAGTTCTGATAGCCTATCCAATGTTTTTATCATCCCATTCAAACTTGAACTTGATGAGGTCATGGATGGACCAATTGTGCATTGAATGGAAATTTTGGATCCTTGAAAAGTTGTTCCTATTTTTAATGTCACACTTAATCTCACTATAAATTTCACCATGATGGAAGAAGACAGTGTGTCCACTGCGGTATGAATGGGTCGAAGCATTATGTGAAAGGTTTAGATCTTTCAAAGGTGGCCCAACATCCACGGATTTAATTTGATTCACTTGACATTGTTGATATGATCTTAAACTTGTGTTATCACTTCCCATATATAATAGAAAAATCATACAAGATACGAACTTTGAAAAAGGTGGAAAAAAAAAAGGAAAAGAAAAGACCCCCACACTTGATGGACAACTTGTTGACTTAGTTTAATCAGTGCAGGGTTTCTAATAGTTAGATTAACTTAGTGCAATTAAACACAAAAGACGATTTTATATATGAGGAATTCCTAGAAACTCCCCATTTAAAAAAGGGGAGTTTTTGCTCTCTTTGACATGTCCAATGAAATTATGCCACCGCACATATGCAAAGCAAATTAATGGGACCTCTATACAATGTAGTTAATTTTAAGGAGAGGATAATTTATAGGGGTGTACAAAAAATCCGTTAATCCGTTAAACCGATCCAATCCGATCCAATCCGCGGTTTTTTAACCGATCCGATGGATAATGGATTGGTGACGGATTGGAAAAATCCTAATCTGTTAATAATGGATTGGTGACGGATTTTACCCTCAATCCATGGATTTAAACCGATCCAATCCGTTAAAATAAAAAATATATATTTTTATTTTTATATAAAAAATATTAAAAGACAGTAATTTCTTCCAGAAAATTTAAGTGTTTTGTATGGTATTCATTGCAAAATATCTTCCAGAAAGTTTAAGTGTTTTGTGTGTTTTGTTTTATCCTTTTATTAAAATTTTTCTAGTGAGTTTCTGTTAGGATCCTTGAAAGACCTTATGAAACTGGTAATACAATTCTCTTTCAGTTGGAAGAGTGAGATTCGGTTAAAAAACTAATTTGATATATGCTAACTATTCATTTATGCTTTTAAAGTACTCAAAATTTAGGGTTTTTACTTAAAGATTTTATTTAGGGTATCTACTTGTATATCTTTCTATTATTATGTATTCTACATTATATATCTGGTGATGTGGCAGTTTTCTTATACCATAATCACCTTATGGAAGCCCATAGGATAGTTGAATGTGTCCCTTTTAAACCTCTTCAAAATCTAGTCTCTTCCAGACATTTCATAAAACAAATATGTCTAACAATGTTAATCTTAACAATGATTTCATCTAATAATTTAAGAATGGTCACATAGGAAGGATAGAGACGGGCCACCTATGATCAAGTTTTACCAATGGGCCACCTACAACTTTTAACTATTTTTATTTTATTTTATTACAAAAAAATTTCTATCATGGCTTCTACCAACGGATTGAACGGTTTTAACCGATCCGAACCGTTCATCCACGGTTCAGTTCGGATCGGTTTTAAAGGGCAACGGATCGGTGACGGATTATAAAACCGTCAATCCGTAGGTAACGGTTTGGTGACGGATTTGGTTCAATCCGATCCAATCCGAACCGTGTACACCCCTAATAATTTAGTTTGATAGATTGGCTAGTTTTTAGGATAAAAGATTGGGTATACAAAAATGACAGATCCCATTGAGCTGTTCTTATTCCTCATTGGATGGTAGAAATGCTTGGCCATCAATGAGACATCCCATTGATGCCCTTTGTGGGGCTCACTCATGAGAATTTTGTGAGTATTCTTTTAAGGGGCCCACTTTAAAATTAAAAATTTTTAATAAATCATTGGTGGTGGCTACAAGACTTGTGGGCCCTCATCAAAGTTCTCTAGGTGCAACATAATTATGAAATCGAGTGGCAACCAATGTAACTTTGTGGTGCTCATTCATTGGTTTGTGTGCAAAAATATTCTCCACACACTCTAACCAATCCATGAATTCAGCTAGTTACAATTTTTCATATTCGAGAATTACGAGTTTAATCCCTAAATCTCTATTAGTATTATTGACTAATGGATCTCGTTGATTTCGAATATTTTCTCCATCAGTACAATTGTGATTCACATGCTGATTATTTTTTCAAATTTGTCACTCTAGTTTTCAATTGTTGTAGGGTGGTTTGCACACCATCAACTTTTGTAGATAATTTTCTGATGGCATTAGTCAAATATTCAAGTGAAGAAGCTAAAGATTCCACCTCAACTTGCTTCTTAGGAGGCTTTTTTGTCTTATTGAAAATTTAAAATATGACTAACCTGATGTATATCTCTACTCACCACAATAGCGTAGGAGAAAATGAATTTGGAATCAGACTTTAGATGGTTCCACAATTGCATAAACAAATTCTAGACGTTGATTGATCCTTTTTTTATGGTTAGTGATGATGTCAGCAAAGATCATGTGTGTCTTGCTGCTAGACGTCTTGCTTGAGTGGGTCAGATCCAAACACAGCTTGTAACTGAAGTGTTGAACCCAACCAAAAGAAAGGCACATTAAAGACAAGGTAGTCTCACGTGTCAAAGTAATTACACGTAAGCCCCCTTGCCTTCGACATCTTTCTATGTCGAAATAAAGAGAAGGGATCATGCCTTGTACTTCAACGATCAAGAGGGCTTATGAAGAGATGGACTTTGGCAATGTCGAGGAAGACTGGTGACGGCGAGCAACAAGCAAAACAGCTCAGCAACAATGGAGAGGCAGCAGGCATGCCGCTGCAAGGTTGTTGCTAGCGGTGATTGCTTCAGGCAAAGACGATGGCAGGTTGCTTGTAGAAATAGGAGTGCATCCGCTAACAATGACGAGCAACGTCGCTGGCAGTCAGATCTCAAACACCATGTACGCGTCTCCACTTGTTCTTATTCTAAATCTACTTCTTATTCACCTTCGCTACTGCCTTATTATTATTATTTTTTCTCTGGTCGGGGTTCGGCAATGGTGGTGGGGCTCCCGATATGAAGGAGTGACGGTGACAGATGGATTTTGGTGATTGGGGAGAGAATGGGGTTGACTGGTACGGTGGGTTTTTCGGGATGGGTTTTGTTTCAGTAGGATTGAGGGCAGCAACCAAAGGATTTTTTTTTTTTTCTTTTTGAAGGTTCTCAAATTTTCTAAGAGGTGCAGTGGAGCTGATTCGACATGGGATTGGGATTTTTGGAAAGGTGGGAAGATGATGGGGTCTTGGGGCATCTGGGACGGTAATACGGGCTATCGATGGTGGAATGGAGATACGAGTAATCACGCTCGATGATTGAGGCCGAGCTTGATGCAAGCCCTAGGATTAGGGCTGCGTAGGGGTGCCAAAGCACGTGTCCAAGAATACTTCGAATCGTCAAAAGACTTCAAATACACGAGGATGCACCTCTTGGGGATAAAACCCAATTCTATTAATCCATTCAAGTGTGAGAATTTCTTCTCTACAATACTATATATAATAGAAGTAAACTTAATGCCTAAGAAAATCCTAATCTATTTATAGAAACTTTTCTAATAATGCAATTAGAAAGCTACTAATAAAATAATATAGTCCTAATCTAATTAGATTTGAATGGAACCACTTGTGGGGCCCAGACTACGTCAATAGCCGAGAATAGAAAACTACATTGAAGGAGTAAATGATCCTTTGTTTCCTATCTCTTCACACGGAGGACACAAATATGAGATGTCATCCAACAAAATGCCTATCCTCTTGAGGAGATCTGCCTTATTCTGTAAGCCAACAGAATGCCTCCATTCTAAGTGGAGTCATACCTTGCCAAACTAGTAACTGGTAGGTTTAACCTAGCTCCACTCCCAAGCACCTAGCAAAGGACATTGAAGGGAAAACACCTGACATGTATGGCTTCCAAATATGATGATCCAACTTACCCTTGTATATAAAAACATTAGAAAGAGCCCTACCCCACTTATCCTCACCATACTCTACAACCATGACTTTTCTCTGTAGAGACTCAATCTCTTCTTGGTTAATGAGAAAAAGTCTCATCTCAGGGAAACCCTGTCCCTAAGCACAAGAAAATTGGCACGATTGATTTTTGTTTTTTCATCTGGGAGAAGGCATTAGAAAAATCGAATCATGTCTTTATGAGAAGCCAAATATATATATATGGGCTTATACTCAACTCACCTCACCGAACAAAACTATTGAAATAAATGGTGACACATCATCCATCTCAACAGGGCCGACTCCCCCTCCCCGGCAATGAAGGCAGTTATAGCCTTCACCATCGTTGGCACCCTCCTTGTCCATTCTAGCCTAACACTATTAGGAATGGTGATCAGGTTGACGTTCATGACGTTGTTGCTAATGATCTTCAGCCCTACACTCGTCTTAGCAACCACAATGATGTTATTGCTGGCATTAGAAATTGTGTTGTCTGGGGAAATTTGGGGCGGTGGCACCATCGATAATGTCATGGGTATACCAGTACGGGATGAGGATTTTAAATAACCAATAAACCAAAAGATTGAACTATTTGTGAACGGTGTAACAATTTATATCCAAACTGCACCCCCACCCAGAGTAAACAGACCAAACAAACTAATGAAGAGTAACTTGCCTCTTATGAGTTTCAAACTCGTGACCTCTGACTCTGATACATGTTGAAGACAAGTAACACCCAAAGCTCTAGCTGTTAGTGAACCGCATAACAATTTATATCAATACCCCCTCTTGAACGGGAAGTCATTCGAATTTGAAACCTATTAGCCAAATGAAACCAACAGACTAGATAGACATATAGATGTAACATGCATCCCATGGGCTTCAAACTCGTGACCTTTTGCCTCTGATACCATGTTAATAACCAGTAACACCAAAAGCTAAAGCTAATAGTGGATGCCACAACAATGTATATCAACACCTCCTCAAGCGGGAGGCCATTTGAATTCGAAACCAAATAGAAAGACAGAACAGATAGATGGAGATAACATGCCACCAAGGGATTTCGAACTTGTGACCTCTGGCTCCGATACCATGTTAATCACTTGTAACACCAAAAGCTTGGCTATTAATGATCGACATAACAATTTATATCAACAAGGGAAGCACTTGCCGTGGCAAACAAGCTTGACCACACGTAGATGGCGTTAGCGAGCGAGGCACATGACATAAAGGAGAAAGTGACGAGATACAAGAAACAGGGGCAAGCTAGAGGCAAGGGCAGACCCAGGACTTCTTCCTTGGGCACATTGTTTAGAAAACAATTCTTAGAATGGCCACATATAAAAAATGCATGTGATTTTCAAAATATATATGAGTTTTTTGAAATTTATGGGGGCATATGTAAAAAATTATACCTGAAACTTAAAGGGGTCGCTGTAAGTGGGCTGCCGAGGGGAGGCATGGCCTTTGCCAACCCCCTTGGTTCCTTTAGTGGCTGGAGGTGAGAGCTCACATTCGTCTTAAGCATTGTTTGGGTTTTTACTATAGTCGTAGCCATCTAGTTCTCTCAGCATAAACATCATTAAAAAAAAAAGAAAAAAAGAAAAAAAAAAGATTGATGGATTTCTAAGTGTGTTATATTTGTGCAACTTGCCATTTAAAACAATAATGTTTTCATCAAGTCCCAAATGGGGATTCCGAAGGGGCCTACAAATTTTAATATTTTTTTTCTAGTTTCTGATTATGGTTAAACTTATCAATAAAAAATTTTTTGATTAACTTAACCCTTGTTCCATGCTGTCACTTCTCTAAATCTTTCATTCAATTGGAGTATTTGACTGTTAAGTGGTTTTGTTGGATTTTTTTTTTTGAAGTTATCTAAATCATCTAAATTCTAAAAGGATAAGGACTACTTTTGTGTATGGATAAAGGCTAACGTGGCTTAAATGCGAACACTATATATATTCAAGAGTCATTTTCATTATGAATATTATAATCAAGCTTAGATGATTGCAACATTATATTTGGTTTTATGATTAAATTTAAATTATTCCAAAGCTCATGGGTGACAAGTATAATATTGAAGGTTCTATGAGTTAGAAATATTTTTTTATTTTTATTATAAAATGTATGTATTGATAAATATATATATATATATTGGTACAATGTAATTTAAGAACTTTGCAAAGCATGATTTGTTGATTGTGCCCCTTTCGAACAAATTCTAAAAGAATGTTTCCAAACAAGTCTAGCTTAGTTCATCCTCAAAGTGGGAACATTCTCAAGACTCATTTTCAGAATAGGCACATCCTCAGCATAGTAATGATGCTAAACGAGTCCTAAAATTTTGAATTCTAAGTTCCCAATCCCTAAGTATTATAGGCCAGATGATGGGTTGGCGAACCCATTTGGCACAGTCCATAGGCCCAATAGGACATCTAGTTATTTAGGAATATTATAAGTAGTTTGATTTGATTGGGATTAATATTTGTGAGTTTCGTTTTCTTTTTAGGCTTCTTCAAATATTAGAAAGTTTTGCTTCTTAGGGATCAAGCCAACTTCTCTATATAAGGATGATTAGGCTTTAGTGTAATGATACACATTACTTATTATCAATAATATTTGAGTTTTGAGATATTTCTCTCAGTTATGTACTTTTTCCTTTTCAGGAGGGTGCCATAGTGGTTGAATCCATTTTTGGATTCAATCAATCCCTCGGGAGATTGATTTATTCATCGATTACAGATCTGGTGTTGCATCAAACAAAATCAGTGCCGAAGAGCAATCGCTAGGAAGACAATAGTCCTTCTTGGATTTCTGCCCCATCATCATTCCTCCACCATCCATCTTCTATCATCATCAACTCCCCTTGAAACCCTCAATCGAGGTAAACCTTCTCCCTTTCTGTCCGTGATTCCATCATCACCACCATCAGACCACACATCCCAAACCCTTTTACCGAACTCCACACAGAAACCAATAGTAGCCTTACTGAACATCCGAAACATACATCATCAACTTCCCAAAAACCCTCCAATCCTAAGTCCAAGCCCTAAACCCAAAAAACCTCAATCCTTACACCAAGACCACTGACACTCCCTCAACTCAACTCTACTATCGAAACACTAATCGTTTCCCCAAATCTTCGAAACCCAAAAACCCTCCACTGCACCCTAGTTGAACCTAGCCAACCTAACGACGACTCAACCAAACCGAAAACCTCTTTCGGCCACCTCCACACACCATCCTGAAATTGCAACCCATCCACCACAGTCCTAGAACCCTAACCAAACCCAACCAATCTCTAGTCAGACCACCCCCCCCCCCCCCCCCAACTCTCCAAACATTCTCCGCACTAGTCCCCAAAACCAAGAAAATAAAAAGAAGAGCGAGAGAGAGGGTACCGTTCATCGACATAGCAAGTCCTGACGAGGCCACCTGTTTCAGACAGCCAATGCACAACCTTCTTCATATGTCATTGTTACAACCATCCCTAGCATTGTCTAGCGCCACTGCCTTCACCACTGTCTACTCCCTTCACCCTTCTCCCCTCATTCAGATGCAGCAAGTAAGCCTCTTCATCTTTTAGATTTTCTGCACAATACCAAACTAAGAGAAGGGGTGCCTCCAACGCTTGTTTCTCTCGCATGTGTCGACCCAGCCCTGATTTGGGCCATCTTCTGTTTGTGTCTATGTTTGGGCCCAACCTAACCCATCTAGCTGTTTTACCAATTCAACCACTTCATTCAGCACAATCAAGTGGCAAGTTAGTCCATTTTCCAAAAGTAGTTACAATTTTATTGTCTTTGCATCCTAAGTCATCATTAGAATTTTTGGAAACTCCAATGAAATTCAAGAAATTTTGTATCAACTTATATATGGCAATTGGTATTTTGAGTATGAATTCTAGTTTGAGCAAGTACTTAATTTGAAGCAAGATGAATTAACGATTAATGAATATACCCTCTAATTTCAAGAGTTGCAAGATATCTGTGAACTAGGGGAGAAACACATGATTTTGTTCATTATATTAGAGGCTTGAGATCGGGCATCTTGGGGAATGAGCTTTTGTAAAACTAGTCAAGAGGCCTACTTAGAAGCGTTTCGTGTTTTGTGAATGCTCGCACGGTCTCGAATACGACAATGTACATCTCAACAAAGACCCAGGGCCCATGTTGTGGATGAACTTTTTTGCCGAAGAAGATTATACCATAGTTGTCATTTGCTGACTCCTTAATACAATTGAGAAAGAAGAATAATAATGGAGACATATTACAAAATTCTACACACGAGTAAGAGTAAGACATGTCCGTTAATTTGATTATTGACAGTGGTAGTGCAATTAATTTTTACGGACATGAGGTTATTAACAAGCTTCATTTGCCAACTGAGAAGCTTCTTTAGCCCTACCAAGTAAAGATCAAAATAGTGGTAGAGGTTGACATAGTGGCCAACAAGGATCAAGATAGCAGTTGGGGCAGGTGTAGTGGCCAATGGCAAAAGCACTACATTGTGGTAGTGGCGTTGCATAGCGGTGTGAATTGAAAAAGTTGTCACTATGTTGCAACAACGACATTGTATAGCGGTGTAATTGAAAAAGTTGTCAAAAATATCCAAAAAAGTCTAGAATATTGAAAAATATTAAAAATTGATGCTCTTTCCTTTAATATCTAAGATAAGGGGATGTAGCGATCCATTCAGTGTATTGAAGTTCTGTGTCGCTGAATGATTATAAAATAAGAGTATTGATCTAATTTTTTCCATGCATTTATGCTGGTTAGCTATACTAAGTTATTATGCATTTCTAAATTAATAATTCAAATAATTAATTTAGCACAATTGTACATATCAAAAGATTTATAAATTATAATGTAATTCTTAAAAAAGTTTGAACTTCAAATCAAATAACAAATTAAATTTCATAAAAACAAACATTTGATTTTTGTTGAGAGTAGAGAAAAGAATACCTCTACCAAAAAGCGTGTGTGCTAGGACTTCAATTCAGTAATATCTTGTGTTTTTGTGTTCTTTTAAGTATAGAAGGGTAAAAGGATTGCGTAGAAATATTGTTCAGAGAGAAGAATGGAAGAAATAAGTCTTACCATGTATCTTAAAAAATTTTGAAAATTTGCTCTCAGTCACACTTCGTACGGCCCCGTGGCGGTCTGTAGCGCCCCATGGCGAACTGTAGCAGCCGCTACGGATTAGAGTAGTGCTAAATTCAATTTAACATAGTGGTCTTGGCCGCTATGCCCGATATAGTTGTTGCTACGTAGTATAGTGGCCGCTGTTTTGATCTATGGTGGCCAGCCATTGAAACGCTACATAATGGGCATTACGTAGTAGTAACAACACTACGTAGCGGGTAGTAACAGTGTGATTCGGGAAATTTGACAAAAAATTCAAAAAAATTACAAAAAATCCATAATATTGTAAAATGCTAGAATTTGTTTTTTTTTCAAAAGTAATTAAGATAAGGGAACATAGCGGTCCCCTGATTATATTTTTTTCTTTTTCTTTTAGGTGGCTTTTAACTTTAAATTGGAAGGGAGTGATGTTAGGGACCTAACTTAGAGAAGAATTGTGGTAAAAAGGGAAAAAGGGAACCTTTGAAGTCATCGAAACCCGGCCGCTACAGAGCGGCACTAACAATCAAATAACGTAGCGGCCTACACTGCTACGGTTGATATAGCAGTCGTTATTTTGATCCATACTACCAAGTCACATGGTCTAATGGTGATGTCATTCTCGTCACTCATAGATGTTTGGTATCTTTCAAGATTAGCAATTATGAAGATAAAATTTCTTGTAATGTGATCAATATGAATATTGCTCATTCTTTTTGGTCGACCATGCTTTTTTATCAGATAGTGCACAATGATAAAGAGATAAACACACATATAACTATTGTGTGCGAAGGAAAATAGATTAAGCTCATTCCATTGCTATCAACAATCATATCTTCATTTACATCATCACCTTCAACTGAAGAACCACAGAAAGAGCAAAAGGTATAAACAAATGACATGATGTCATCAAAAACGAAGATAGAAGACATCAAGGATGAAATCGAATAGCAAGTTCATTGAAATACAAATTTCATGGGTGCAAACAATATTGATCAAGGCAATGTCAAACAAGAGCCGCAAAGGGCTGAGGAAGAACAAATACAAGCAAACATTGAAGACTTTGATTAGGTTAGCAAAAATAGGGAACATCCAAGAGATCTGATTGTAATGCCGCTTACAACAAATCCAATTGGGTCATCAAAAGCCAAATCAATTGTTCCATTGGTTTCACAAGAAGATCAAGTTGTTGAAGCCCCCCACATTAACTTCATCTTTGGGGATCAAACATGGATATGTGAAAGCTAACAATAGAAGCACCTACCAGTTGAATCACACATCCAAGCTAAATTCATATATTAGAAGACGAGAAACCCCCAATGTACTTTTACATAGAGGAAAAAAATGCAACAAGCTTCAAAGTCACATATGGACACTAAAGATCAAAAGATAAAATAGAAGTTTGTGCGATATTCAACCTAGGAGGAAAATTTCCAAATTTGCAGTCAAATTCTCTCATGTATTTATCACGCTGGAAGTTGAGTTTCTTTTAAGCTGGGGAGAATTGATGCAAACCAGATCATGGGTTAGCCAACCCATTGGGCCCAGTCCATACGCTCAATAGAACATTTAGTTATTTAGGAATGTTATAATTAGTTTGATTTGATTGGGTTTAATATTAGTGGGTTTCCCATTCTGTTTTGGCTTATTCTGATACTAAAAGTTTTGTTTCTTAGGGATCAAGCCAACTCCGCTATATAAGGATGATTAGGCTTTAGTGTAATGACGCATGTTGCTTATTCTCAATAATATTTGTGTTTTGAGATTTTTCTCTCAGTTATGGTCTTTTTCCTCGTCATGAGGGTGCCCTAATGGCCGAATCTATTCTTAGATTTGATCAATGCTTCAAGAGATTGATCTATTTATCGATCGGTGATCCGAAGTTGTATCACTAAGCCTCCCTCATGTTTCAACTTAATGATATTACCCCACATCATCAAAATGAAATTTCCTCTTCTCACTCTTTCCTTCCTGAAGAAAATTCCTCTGAATCCTGTCCAACTTCTCGCTTATCACCATGGGCATGAAGACAGGTGGCATGAAGTAGACCACTAATGTAAATAAAGAGGCCTTAATCAAAGTAATTCTCCTTCCAAAAGAAACATAATTTCTCTTCCAAGTAGAGCGATTCCTTGCAATATTCTCAATGACAGGATTCCAAGTAGCTAGAGATCTTGAGTTAGCCCCAATTGGTAAGCCAAGGTACACAAGCGGCAGACTTCCAATCTTTCAGCAGATCTAATTTATGGTGTGTTGTTTGAATGTTGGGAAACATAGAAATGATGAAAGCTAGAGTTCAAGGTGTTGAGATGCTTGCTTGGTTGTGTGGGTTTACAAGGATAGGCTACGATTGAGTTCATTAGCTGAGATGCTTGCTTGGATGTTGGATTTACAGGGATTGGACTACGAATGAGTTCATTAGAAAAAACATACAGGTAGTTCAAATAGAACAAAAATATATGTTTGCAATAGTTTGGTCAGGTGTCATCATCATCATCATCATCAAAGCCTTATCCCAACCATGTTGGAGTCGGCTACATGAATTCTATTTCTCCATTCCGTTCTATTTTGAGCTAAATTTTTCGATAAGTGCAACTTCTTCAAATCTGAATTAATGACTTCCATCCATGTTTTCTTCGGCCTACCCCTACCTCTTGATGGACCCTCCACCTGTATATCCAAACTTTTTCTCACCGGTGCTATTACTGGTCTACGCTCAACATGCCCAAACCATCTTAAACGAGTTTCTCTAATCTTATCTCCTATTGGTGCTACCCCTAAATGTTCTCGAAAGCGCTCATTTCTAATTTTATCTTTCCTAGTTTTACCACACATCCACCTAAGCATTCTCATTTCCGCTACATCCATCTTATGAATATGTGTCTTCTTAATTGGCCAACATTCTGCTCCATATGTCATAGCTGGTCTAACCACTGTCCTGTAAAATTTTCCCTTCAATTTTGTTGGCATTTGTCTATCACAAAGTACTCCCGAAGCTAGTCTCCACTTCAGCCATCCAGCTCTTATCCTATGCTCCACATCTTCGTCAATCTCCCCATCCTTACTAATCATCGAGCCTAGGTACCGAAAAGAATCTTTACGTGGTATCTCATGGGTTTCAATTTTGACAGTGGTTTCAACACTTTGTATATGTCCACTGAAATTGCAATCCATATATTCTGTCTTTGTACGACTTATTTTAAAGCCTCTAGATTCTAATGCCCTCCGCCATCTCTCAAGCTTTGCATTTACACCCTCTCTTGATTCATCCACCAATACTATATCATCTGCGAACAACATACACCATGGTACTTCTTCTTGAATATACACAGTTAATTCATCCATAATTAATGCAAAGAGATAAGGGCTTAAGGATGATCCCTGATGTAAGCCTACAGTCACGGGAAATCCGCCCGTTTCTCCACATGTGGTTTTCACATTTGTTATTGCACCTTCGTACATATCCTTTAAAATTTCAATGTAACCTCTTGGGACATTCCTTTTCTTTAAGACCCACCAAATTAAATTCCTTGGTACCCTATCATAGGCTTTTTCCAAATCGATAAAGACCATATGTAGATTTTTCCTCTTTGCTCGGTATTTTTCCATTAATTGCCTAAGTGAAAAGATAGCTTCCATAGTTGATCTCCCTGGCATAAAACCAAATTGATTTTCCGAAATCTTAGTCTTTTTTCTCAATCTTTGCTCCATTATTCTCTCCCATAACTTCATAGTGTGACTCATAAGTTTAATCCCTCGATAGTTGGTACAATTTTGTATATCTCCTTTATTCTTATATATAGGTACTACAATGCTTCTTCTCCATTCATCCGGCATTTTCTTTGTCACAAGTATCTTATTGAATAGTTTACATAACCAGCTTACTCCAACCTCTCCTAAACATTTCCATACCTCTATCGGAATACCATCTGGGCCTGTTGCCTTTCCTGTCTTCATTTGCTTTAATGCTTCCTTCACTTCCACCCCTCTAATTCTACGGAGAAAAGTATACTCTTGTAATGAAGTATCCTCCTCCACTCTTGTATCGCCCAAATATTCTTCATTTAAAAGTTTACTAAAATATTCTTTCCACCTTTCTATAATATCGTTGTCCTTCACTAAAATATTTTCCTCATTGTCCTTGATACATTTGACATGATCTAAGTCCCTACTTTTCTTTTCTCTTATTTTTGCAAGCTTAAAAATATCCTTTTCTCCTTCTCTTGTTCCCAACCTATTATAAAGGTCATCGTATGCTTTGAACTTTGCGCTACTTACTACTTTCTTAGCTTCTTTCTTTACCTTCTTATACAACTCAAAATTTTCTATACTCTTAGTCCCTTGCCAAACTTCGTAGCAATGTTTTTTTTGTCGAATAACTTCCTGAACCTCCATACTCCACCACCATGTTTCTTTATTAATATGTCTCTTCCCTTTTGATTCTCCAAGTACCTCCTTTGCAACATTCCTAATGCAATTAGCCATTTGATTCCACATTACTGTAGTTTCTCCTTCAATATTCCATTCTCCTTTCTCAATCATTTTGTCCTTAAATATATTTGCTCTTTCCCCCTTCAAATCTCTCCACCTTGTTTTAGGGTCCATTTTGTTTACTACTGCTCTCTTTTTACTTCTAATGCAAATATCTAAAACTCCAAGCCTATGTTGCGTAGTCAAACTCTCTCCTGGGATAATCTTACAATCTTTACAAGCCAATCGGTCCTGTTTTCTAACTAGAAAAAAGTCTATCTGACTCCTATTACTCCCACTTTTATATGTAATTAAATGTTCATCTCTTTTTTTAAAGTAAGTATTTGCTACTATAAGATCAAATGCCACTGCAAAGTCCAATATAGTGTTTCCGAATTCATTCTTTTCTCCAAATCCATGCCCTCCATGCACTCTCTCATATCCTCTATTATCTCTTCCTATATGCCCGTTTAAATCCCCTCCAAGGAAAATTTTATCACTATTTGGGATTTCTCGCATTAAATCATCCATCTCCTCCCAAAATTGTCGTTTCACACTTTCTTCTAGTCCTACTTGGGGAGCATATGCACTAATGATATGAATTATGTCTTCCTCTAGTACTAGTTTAATTGCTATAATTCTATCACCAAACCTCTTTACCCTCACAATTTTCTCTTTTAAATCCTTATCTATAATTATACCCACTCCATTTCTTGTATTACTCTTTCCTGCATAGAAAAGCTTATACCCATCCATGAGCTCCTTAGCTTTATTCCCTTTCCACCTTGTCTCCTGTATACAAGCCACACTAATTCTTCTTCTTTTCATTACCTCAACCAACTCCATGCTCTTGCCTGTCAAGGTTCCTATATTCCAAGTAGCAAGTCTAATTTTCCTATTCCTCCTCTTCTTCTCATGGACTAACTTCTTTAACCGCATTAGCCCAAAGTCATGCGGTAGCCCTTGCACACTTTTCACTGCAGCCGAGCGATGCTGCAATGCGTCGCTTAAAGCGGGGAACGCCCTAGCCTTATCGTGAAATATCATTTGTTCAGAATTCATGTTTGGGTTGTGACAAAGTTTTACGCTGGCTGTCACCTACCTAACGCAACCCTCCTCCTTTACCCGGGCTTGGGACCGGCAGCAAAACTGGCGGAGTTAATAGTTTGGTCAGGTGTATAGAGGGCAAAAAAAACTGGGCTTGGAGCTTGTACTGCAACATTGCAATTCAAGGAACTATCACAATAGTGAAACCAGCACTGATCTTGACTGAATTAGTGAGAAAAGACATTAAAATGTAGAGTTAAAAAAAAGCACGATTTGAATGGAGCTAAGTAGAAAAGTATGAGTCACAAAGGTGACCTATTTGATGGGGTTAGGGCCATGGTTCAAAATAGTGTGCAGCAGCTGTATTATCAGCCATAGTGATTGAGGCCGCTACCTATTTTGAAAATAGTAGTGCTACTGCTATGTTCTAAAATCTAATATAGCCAAGCAGTTTTAATACAGTGCACCCTTTTTTGTATTTCTTCTCTTCAATAGCTGTTCCTATGGTTGTCTCTACCCGTATAAGATTCCAAGTCACTAAACAAATATAAGATTGATTGCTACACAAGATTCAAAAATAATAATAATAATAAAATAATACTTCTAAAAGGTTCACACTGCTATGCCTCTACATAGCATTTTGGCCACTGCTTGCTACGCCCGTCGCAACCGCTATTTTTATCATTGGGTAGTTCTAAGTTGGAAGTGAAGCTGATGAAGAAATGACTAATTTGGAAGGGTAGCATATATCAATCACTAACAATGGTTGAGAGGACGCCACACATCTTGGTGCTTTGTATTTTTTTTTTTCGCATGTTGAATGATACCTGTAATTCCTTATGGATTGTTGCCTTTTTTGTCTTCCTCATGTACTTTCATCTCTTTCCTTACACTTAAACAATTTGCCTCCTAGCATTCATTCTCACTCATGAGCACATACAAACACACCCCCACCAGACAACACACAGACTATACACAAAACAAAACTGTTTGTATTCCTTTTCATTGTGTACCAAGTAGCTCTGCATTTGCACGATGTTGAGGTACATCATTGCTTTTGATAATTGACATTTTGTGTAACAATATAGCACAGGATGACCTAATTACTACGGACTATTATGAGTGAATCATACTGTCATACTTGATAAATACTCGAGTTTAATCATAATTCTAATTTGTCCGAAATCAATTGAAATTTTAAATTTTGTTTTGTGAAATGTAAAACACTTAACTCTTCTATCAAATCTACAATTATGGTGGCCTTACTTTACCCAATGTGAGAAATCTGAATTGAATAATGACAACACCATCATTACTATTTTATGTTGGTTTTCTGTAAATATAAATTGAATCATTAATAGACACACCCATGGTTTTATTTATTTTTCTTTGGCTTGTTACTTGAATGACTTATGATTCTGTTGTGTCTTAGCCACACATTATTAGCTCTTTCCAGTTCTTTAAAACTCAGTAACTCTTCAGGTAGTCCCAAATACGCGTAGCAGAAGCCAAATGGGTGAAACGACAGATGGGGGTCTGTATGAGATATTTCAGCAAGATTATGGGCCTGTTGGCTCTCCCACTTTTGAGGCTGCCCGGGATAATTTCATCATCAGCAGTGCTGGTTATGCGGTTGCTAGTCTGCTTCTTCAACCTAAGGATCGTCACAATGGAAATCTCCTTTTCGACAAGTAAGCGCTGCTGTGTTCGTTAACTATGGAGTGTTCATGGGCAATATTTTTTTTTTATGTTCGTTTTCCTAATTTGGATGTTGGGCCGAATTTGAGTCCAGTTTGCCGGTCAGATTATAAGATGAATACTGTTCAAATCAAGCTGGGAAAGCCTATCTAGTAGGGGGCTTTTTACTTGGGCATAGGATTTGGGCCAGCCAAAATAAATAGTTAGATGATCAGAGTACTGGCAAAAACACTGCCTAAGTCGAGCCCAAATAAAGTAATGTAAGATGAGCATGAGAAAGGTAGTCCAAGCTCAGTTGCTTTTATTTTCCATTGTTCTAAGAATTTCATTGACAAACCTCGTTCGTTTTGCAGTGTTGGAAGGCTTGTTCACATAGATTTTGGCTTTATCTTGGAAACATCTCCTGGTGGGAACATGCGCTTCGAAAGTGCCCATTTCAAGTTGAGTCATGAAATGACTCAGCTGCTTGATCCATCTGCGGTTATGAAAAGTGAAACCTGGAATCAGTTTGTCAGGTGAGTCCTGCATTTTCACTTATTAAACATGTGTGACGAGGGGTGCTCGTGGGCCAGGCTTGGATGTATAATCTGAGCCTGTTTAGTAGTTAGTTGGGCCAGGCTTGATTAAGTGATAAAAAGCCCAAAGCCAAGGTGGACCTAGCGGCGGTAATGAGTGTTCCTAATTAATGATAGTTTGTCCAAACAATTGTTAGAAAGCCCATACAACCAATAAAAGCCCAGTTCAACCTGGTTAGCCATTGACTAATGGGTGGGTTGGTCATGACAGGGCCCACATCAGGCTAGGGGCTAGATACGGGCCTGTGTTTCTAAAGTCTAGCCAGGCCTTGATATGCCTCAGCCCAGCCCAACCCAGCCCATTAATAGCCTTCTGTGACAACCCAAAGGCAAAGTCTATTTCCAGTCGTGCTTCCACAGTTTTTTCTGGATGAGTGGGAAGTCTATTTCACACTGATATTGATGATGTCTTAGATCTGAAGCAACACCAGAGCCAATGCTTATTTGGATAGAAAATCAACGCATCTACAGAAGGACATTCATTTGTAGCCTTAAAAACTTTGCTCAGACCTGTTACTCAATTTTGTCAATAATTAAGAGTGGGATTTAAATGAAATCAGCAAATGAGTTACAGAACCCCATTGCATTGTAGCTGTTATACCGCACAATGCAAATGACCAAAACCGAGTAAGACTGCTCTTGGATGTATATGATCCCTTATTCACCTTCATCATTTGGATGATTCATTAACCTTGATTCTAAAAAATGGGTGGTCGTACCAAATTGGTCAATTCTCCATTGTTGAGGCATTATTTAATATCGTAAGGATTATTGCTTCTTATTCTTAATAGATATCTGCTAAGATTTTGGGGGGATGTCAAATGTGCATAAATCCAACATCCGTGAAGCTAGGGCCTGCAAACTAAACCATGCCCACTCCACGAGTCTCATGGTTCTAAAACAACTTGCCGAGTTTCTATCTGACTATGCATGTATGTATGCAAATATGCATGCATCCATTTGTTTTTGGGGGGGGGAGTGTGAATATAATCTGGGCAGAGTCATTCAAGGCACTGTTAGGAACCTACCCATGACCATGGCCTGAGTTTAAACCATCCATCCTCAAACTTAGAGTTCAGATGCTATTGTGCTGCAGTTAGGTCAGTTTCAGGTCAAATCAGGCTGATAAAATTTACAAAATGGGTTTTAGTCTTAAAATGCTATTGTACCACATTGCCTGTTCACTTCAGCCCAACTCAGAAGCGAGGAAGGACAACTGATCCAGTGGTCAAGGCTACCAGTTGAAAGCCATAATGCAAATGGAGCTTCTATCCCCCAATTTAATTTTGTACTTTGTGGTGGCAAATGCAGCTTGTGTGTGAAGGGATACCTTGCCGCACGCCATTACATGGATGGAATAATTAGCGCTGTGTTGCTGATGGTGGACGGTGGGCTACCTTGCTTCAGTAGGGGTGATCCCATAGATAACCTCCACAAGCGGTTCCATCCCGAGATGAGCGAGTGGGATGCAGCAAACTTCATGATCTATACATGCACAGATGCCTACAACAAATGGACCACCGCTGGCTATGATTTGATTCAGTACATACAGCAAGGTCCAGTTCATTGTACACCACTATTGGATGGAAGTCCTTTGATAGCTGTTTTGTTGTTGTTATTAATATTTTTGCATTCATGGTAGATGTTTTGTTATAATTATTTTCTTTTTTTTTTAATGTACGATAGCTATAGAATCTTTAGCCATTATTTTTTTTAGGAGCATCTAGATATTTCTAGTTCCTCCTGTTTCGGAGCTTGGGTATGTAGAAATCCGTTTGTATTTGTATCTCATCGATTTAAATTTAAGGAAAGTGCATTGTGGTGAAATAAACTTCTTTGAATGAGTTGCAAAAACTTGGCCATGGGGGTCCTAAAGTCTTTAATATAGTTGTTTGTTACGCTAGACCCTTTGGCCTTTACCTGTTGCTTCGTTACGAGGAAAACCCTATTCCTAAATTGTGGAACAAGAGAACCATTGTTATCTGGATTATTCATGGTGCGGTTGTTTCAGATCATTACCTGAAGACATCAAGGTTTCAGGATATTGGATTGGGTGACCAGCAACTTAATATATACACTGGCAATCGGTTGTTAAGAAATGCTGCAAAGATCAAATTCAATTGAAAGTTGTAAATAGGATCAAATTAGAACAGTCCACAATTGATTTGTCACTATATAATTGAAGTTTCAATGATGGCCATCCCCTGTGGATCGTGAGATAAACCGTGATGCCACTAAAAGGCTGAAGGACATGCAATGACTTGGGCACGCTTGGCAACAGTTTGGGAGGGGATTCCTTCTAGATTTTCCTTGGATGCATAGAAATCAGCAGCCGTTCTCACTGTGTATGGTGACTTCTTGGCACGATAACTTCCTGTTTGCGTCGCTGGGTTTTCAGAGGAAAACATAAGGAGAAAATCCAGCGCCAACGAAACATGCCAGTTTCCTTCCTTTTTGCATGTTTTCGTCTTTTGCAGCAATAGTTTTTCTCTTCCATGGTGTTATCCAAATGCAACCTAAAACTTAATTAGGACCTCTTGGAAGTCTGAGGTTAAAGAGTAAGGTGGATGAACAATAAAGGTCGCCAACTTTAAGGTTATTGATTTTTGGCTTTGGAAACCTATCTTATGGGTTCAACAATTACATTCAGACCGTTAATCATATTAAGAATGTCTAAGACAGCTATGTAATCAAATATTAGTCATTGATTTCTTATAATTTTGAGATATTTTCAAAAAAAAAAAGTTTCTAGGCCATTCACCATGAGATACATAATTATATGGTCAATGAGTTCGAGTTTGTAATCTTGATTCATTGTAGATGGTGAGAGTATGTCAAAACACTCTTAACTGAGCCTCCAGCCTTTGGGTGATTCGATTTTAACTAGTAAAGACTATTCGAAGAATACATACATGGTTGTACGTATATTACTCCGGATAATACAAGGGGCAGAAATCGAATTTGAGTCCTTAGGGAGCAGACCTTGACAGCAATTTTTTTGTCACTTGTGCATGAATAGTGTTTTGGGCGTAGTTTTCTGGCCTGCTGCTTGTTTTGGAAACCTACTTTATGGGTCTCACAATTATGATCTAAATTGCCTATAACATTTAGAAGGTCAAAATGACTTAATAGATCAATTTTTAGTCATTCATTCCTCATATATATTTTTGAGATAATTACAGAAAAAACCCACACAATGAATTTTTTTTTTTTTTACTTTTATGGGAGCGATAACGAAAATCTAGACGGTCTATCATCTCTACAAGGCCAAAATGGCAACTATTCCAAATTTAAGGCTTGAATCATCACGAGTTGTGAGAAAACTTTAATAAAAAATGTGTAACCATTGGATCTAGATTTCTTATGGTAGAAAGTACCTAATGAGAAGAATAGAGGAATTCTGATTGAAGATTCCACTCCAATTGCCAAGTGTTTGCCTAGAACACCTTTCCACAAACATCGTTTAAAAAATATATACAGGAGAATCTTCATACCCATCTGTCCCTCACCATTTTTTTTGTGAAAACTCTAGGTGGGGCTCATCTATCACTCAATCCAAATCTTGCAATAAACATGGGACCCCATGATAGCAACTCGCCCTAAGTTTTGGTTGGATCCAAATTTATTGGACCATTGGATTGATTGTACACTAATCCGAACGGAATGGATTTGTGAGCCATGAATGAAGGGGTTAGAGATATGTGATTGGAGCTAAATTTGATATATGGGGTGCTTTCACATAGATCTTTTCAAACCCCCCCCCCCCCCCAAATCTCATCCTTTGGTGGGGTCCATAGTGGGCCCCACCAAACAGTGTGCACGAAAAGTCTATAAGGGACGTATGCAAAGGAAAAGGCCACATATATATATATATTTATGGGTCATGCTGCAGAACTACCTGGGCATTTTTCACAAAAAAAAAACCCTTTTTTAACCTATTAGATTCTAATACATATCATTAAATCTTAATGATGTTCCTCCTCTATGGGATGAAATGCAATTTGAGAAAATAGTATTGATGTCGGTTCATAATACATTGGTTATGATATTAATTTTGAAGATACTCTATTACCCGTGGACGACTTCATCAATGAGTTACTAGAGAATACATCAATAGAAAATAATCCATTAAACAACAACGACATCCTCACCCACATCCCCAACCAGACTTTAATATCCACAAGTATTTACAATAAAGAAGAATCTCCTCAAAAAAAAAATTGTCGGATATCTCCAAAAAAAATTATTAAAGTCGAGGAATAGATTCAGCAATTATTGGAAGTAAAGCAATAACTTTGTAGGACTTTCAGTACTTTTCAGAACAGCTGGTCACAGAAATGAAATTTCAAATGTCAAGAGCAAGATGAACATGAAATCAGATCTGGTACAGTCAACTGAAAAAATACTTCTGCTACATTAAGTAGATATCAACCTTACATACATTAAGCGGATATTTTATTTTTTCCTCCACCTGTGATGCTCTTGATGCAAATCACGCTGCCTATTGTAAAGATGGAGAATAAACTTGCATTTGTAGTACATAATGTCTCTTTGGTTAAATGCAATTTCACGTCTAAGGGCAGTATGCTCTATAATTCCCATCACAAAGAAACCACAATCATAGGTATTCTCTTCTGTAGGAATATTTTCAAGTTGCCGCCCTTTCGCAACCTTTAGGGCTTTTCCATCCAAAAGAAGCAAATGAATCACAAAACCAAATGATCTACAGAAGAAAAGAACATATGAATCACACAATTGTTAATTTATAACTTGTGTTTCATTATTTAGTTATAAAGACTCACGAATTGTTCCGCTTTTTTCCAATGTTGTGAGTCAGTAGGCATTGTATTGTAGAAGTCTCACCTTCTTTACTATTGGGTCACCTATAATAAGTGTGAATAGCCGAGGCATCACACCAGTATAATAATGACTTCTTGACGTTTCATTTCAGCTACCCTCCATCCAAGCTCACCAACGATGTGCACGGAATTATCATCATAATGATGTAGCCAGATATCCTTCAAGATATAAGCAAATGATTATTTCTTATATATAATCATATATAAATAACTTAAGATATCCACAATATTTATCATGGGATTTCATTATGTCACAAACATGCTCATGTCGTAGAAAGCAAACATTTAAACATAACTTACCACAGCATTTGTGTCCATAAAATATGCTTTCGGAGCCTTTGGCTTCAAGCAAATATCAATTTAATTTTGTAGGATTCTTGTATCCATCCATTCACGATATAAACGTGCTTTTAACTTCTCCGGCATGGGATTGGTGTAATACAGGGATAGCTTCGCCTTTCTAAATACATTAAAGAAAAGGATTAGTCAATCCAAAAGAATACTGAAGATTGTATATGAGTATTCATATGTGCGTAACATCTAAAATACTAATGAAGACTGCTTACTTATCATTGAAATCATCCTAAAATTTATCAAACTCATTCTTTCTTCTTTTGTTAATTGGTATTTTGAATCTTGAGGCCACTTTATGTTTGTAGTAAATCCACGGAATTTTATAGGCATCTTTTTTTCCTCATTGCATTTTTCATTCTAATGTACATCGAACGGACCTCTTCTTTTGAAGTCGAGACCGGCATGATTTGTTCTTTTCTCTTCGGAGGTAGACTCTCATAAACAATTTGGACTAGAGTGATTAACTTTAATCGCAGGCTTCTTTATTGAAAGAACATAGATTTGGGGGAGGGGGAGGATTGTAGGGTTACTGGTTCCTTTGACTTTGGACTACTTTGTTCTAACTTTTTCTTTAATATTGTTTTCATCTTTGCACTTAGAGTAGAATCCTTAGGAGAATATATTTTCAAACCAATCCCGGTAACCAAATGTGCACAATTTTCCTTAACCACCTCGATGATATTGGCAAGCTTTTCCTGCGCTACACGCAACAATGTTTCAGCGTCCATTTTGTCCACTTTCCTCTTCTTCTTTTGCAAGGTATTCATAAGATCATTCAACAACAAAAGTACCTTCAAAATAAAAGAAACTGTACATCATACAAAAGTAGAAAGCATTGTAACAAGTATTATTTATAATCATACAACATTATTGCTTATCGGTCCCTTTGGGATGACTTCATCTTCGTCTTTCATAGTTTTATTTTTCCGAGTCATTTTCTCTTCAACATTGTCTTTCTCCTCCTACTGAAGATCATGCTCCATTCAATTGGTTCAAGCAAGTGATGATAAAAATTATGATAAACATTAAAATTAAAGCTGAATGCATGAGTTACTAACCAGCCTCTTATCATCAACATTGGCTTCTTTTTACTGGCGGGGAGATGTGCAACCTTGTCACCGTTGAAAACCATTCCATATAATACTCTTCTTTTAATGGTGACTTATCAACATTTCCAACCAACAACAGCTTCCGCCTCCCATCCCAAACTGTAATAAGCTCTCTTAAACTACGGGCATAATCCCAACACGCTTTCCGTACTCTATGTAACTTTTCAAATAGCACTAGCTAAGGAATGGGGAATATCTACCATAATCCGAATTGCTTCATTGCCCGTTTGGAATTATGGCGTTCTACAATCCAATAGAAAATGAGGGTTGTACTGGATGTGAACAACTTCCTATCTTTTTCTTGGACAACTTTTTAGGTGAATTCTCCAATTCGGCATATGGTGTCCAAATGAACTGCAAAATAGATACTTTTTTAATTCAAAGTACTTGAAAAAGAACAGTTCAATTTCAAATTTCCTAACTTCTTCTATTTTCATGTTATCGATTTACTCCTTACGTTTCTTTCTTGTCAAAGGAGGCTTATGTTTTTGCAAAGATTTCTCCCATATCTTACATAAAAGGAACTGAAAGTCTAATGCCATGTCAATTTCGGGACCAATTGGACGGGTAGTAGCTGGATAAAAGATTACGGCATTGGTGCAATGACGTACTTGTCAATGAAGTACGTGAAAACATTGCCGATTTTATCTCTTGATAGCTCGAGTTATTCGGAATCTAAGCTAAGGTGGAGATTGTTAGGTTTATTGAGTTAACCGGATAGGTCCATTAGGTTAGCCAGCGACTGGGTTAAAGTAACAACTTGGAAAGCAAAATTTTTACATTAAAACTATTAGAATTTCTTAATATTTACAAAGTAAAACACAGAAAATATCAAACCCCATATACACGTGCACTCTTTGAAACTCCACATATGATGACATTCGACGGGGGACCTAGTGGAGGGAAAATTTTTTTGTTAGTAATTGTTAAAGTCTTACATTAATGGTAACTAACTCTTTGTCACTATCGCAACACTCATGATAAAAGGACATTTTTACCTAGAAAATATTTCTCTAGTTGTTTATGTTGTTGATGTTCTTCAGTCCATCCTTATATCTCCAAAGCCTTTATCGTTGTAATGTCATCTCGATTTCCTCCAACATTTCTCCTAATTCCCTCATGCCCATGAAATTAAGCTTTACCTTAGCATGGATGTCTTTTACTACCCATGTCGGTGGAGGAGTGCTCACTATGGAATGTATCATATCTACAATATTTGGTTGAAATCCGCTTCTTCTAAGTTCGTTGAAAGTTGTTCCTTGTTTAGGATATGTTCCATAACACCCATTCATTCAATCATTTTCTCTCTCCTGAAGTGTACCCTTACGGGGGTGTATATATTCTTCAATGACTATAATAGGTGTACAAACTCAACCGCATGCCATGGTTGAATAATATCAAGTATCATTCTTTTTGCAGTATCCCAAGCAAGTGGCAATGTTCCAACAATTTTTATCATTATATATCTTTCAAGAAGTAGTTTCCAAACTCTGTTAGCCACTTAGCTAATTGAATTTTGTGGAAACCATGCTTTGCTATTGGGTTGCCACCTACAAAAGGTTTATATTCAAACCCATCAATCCACTCCCTAATACGTACAGAGTCTGCACCATGATAATGACTAAGAGGTCTACCCATTTTATCTTAGATAGAGTCAAAGAAGTCAATCGTCCATATGTCTTTTGGAATAAAATTAAGAGCAAATCATTCAAATTAGTAATAACATAACAGAGGAGTAAATAAATTGGCATGTATTATTGGATATTACAAATTAAAACTAACAACAAATAAGCAAGTGTGGCTTAAAATAACATTAACTACAAATCAGCAATGATACAGAAAAATTAGTCTTGATGTATTTATGCATTAATTGCAAAAAATATCATTTTGCAACATATTTCAATTGGAGATGTCGTTGACGACTTCCTTGTACAAAACATTTTTGGAAAAATTATTTGATATCCCTTTTTTATTGATTAAGAGCGTCTTCAAACTTGATGGAGATTCATCTAAACACACCCTAAGAGAGGAGAGAGAGTGGAGAAAATAAAGAAAAAAAGGAAAGAAAGTGGGTGGGAATTGTGTGAAGTGGAGTTACAGTGGGGGAGGGAAACACATTAGAGAAAGTGAGGGAGAGGTTTTATATTTTAAAAATATGGAGGTGGGCCCACTTTTCATAAAAACTTGGTAAGACTTGTTTTGGTCGTAACTTGTGAACCAAAGGTCGAATTGAATCACTGCAAGTGCCAACGTTCATGACATAAAACGAACTTTCTAATGAGATCACTTTGGCATGGTTTGAAAGAATTGGAATTTTAGCCTATTTAATGGGTTTTTGGGTATTTTTCATTTTAAAAAAGGCTTATTTGTTGAAAAATAAGATATTCTTTGGCCAAGATGGGTCCGATTTGGGTAGAGGAATAAGAAGATGATCTTGGATTAAGAAAGTTACTCGATGAACCAAAAATCTCACAGTTTGGAAAAACTACAAAATGGGCTTCTAACTCCCTAAAATTGCGAGTTGCCCCTACCAAACCCAAACGAGACTGACACCCGACACAACTTCGCACACATGATTCTAACAATAATTCGAACTTGCTTAGCTTCTAAGCCTACTTAATTAACTAACAGGCAATTAACTAGGCTAATCTCATCTTGGGATTTTGAAATGTTACAATGAGAACGAAATGAGAGACAATTCATAAATTTAATTTTTTTTTGAGCCATTTTATATTTTGAGAAGGCATATTAGAGGGATGAATGCAAATGCATATTCAGGATTTCGAATGCCTAAAAAATGCATGAAGATGCATGCTTGAGTGCATTCAAATAGTAGGCTAAGCATCAAGCTTTTGCTCGGGCTTGGGTCTTAGGTATGAGTCCTTGGGCCAGGCTTCGATTAAAAATTTGGACCCGTTTATTATATGGGCTATGCTTGGGCTAAGTGGTAGCAAGCCCGAAGCTCTACCCAGCCTGAATAAGTGTATTAAGTTGCAACTTCCTCTTCCTACGTTTCTTACATTGCATGTACAGCTTCCATGTTAGAAATTTTAAAAACCATTTATGGAAAAACACTTCTCAAAATGCAAACAATGTTCAATCTAATTAATTTGTACTAAACAAAGATCTCTTGGTTGGACCAATAAAATTTGGTTTTGTTGCTGAGTCATACGCTTTTGTTAAAAAAAAGAGGCAACATCAACTCAAAGAATAGAAAAGATAGCTTTATATGAAACTTGTAATCACTTTTAATATATATATATATCTATATATATTTTTTGCATTTTAGATGGATTTGTTTGGATGTGACTATATGTATAAATAAGAATTAGTGAATGATACCCATATTAACCTCACCAGAGACCAACTTAAGGGTGCTTAATAATTGGGCCGATTAATATATGGGCTGGGCTCGAGCTTAATAGATTTTATGGACTGGGCCCTGGCCAACCACTTATGGCTAGAATCGGGGTTAGGTTGGGCCTGAGCTTAAGGAATTTAATCCAAGTAGAGCCTGAGCTTTACTTGGCTTGGCCCAAGACCATCCCTATGGGAAATAAATGGAACCATAAAGGAAGAGGCAAAATAAATGAAACCAGGGAGGAAGAGGCATGGGCCCAAAACTTGTATTGCCAGTTGAGGATGCCTAGCCTAGCCTCAAATGTTCCCGGGGGGGGGGGGGGGGGGGGGGGGGGTGGGGGGGCGGGCGCGGGCTAAGATGGGTGTCAGATCACACAGACGCTTTTCATCATAAGATGCTAAGACCGTAACAAGTGTTTGCCCCATCATCCGCCCATCCGCCCAACCTGCCCACACTGCATACATTAATAAAAACCGTGAAAAGTTTAAATTACTCAGTGATGTGGGACATGTGTTTCGATTTTTTACCATACTACACATTAATAATAACGTGGGGTCAGGAGGTCGAAGAATCGAGAGATGATAACAAGCGTGTCGATTTTTCATTATGCCACGTTCCTCTCCCTCTCCCTTCCTCTCTCTGTCTCTCTTCCTCCCCCCAGTCTTCGCAGGTGGCGGTTCTTGGGTTTGGATCTGATCTGAGAATCAGAGGATTCCCGTTTCCGAAGTTGGAGAAGAAGATAAAGAGGTTAAAAAAAATTGGGCTAAGATGGGTGTCAGATCACACAGACGCTTTTCATCATAAGATGATAAGACCGTAACAAGTGTTTGTTCCATCATCGACCCATCCGCCCAACCTGCCCTCACGGCATACATCAACAAAAGGCGTGAAAAGATTAAACTACTCAGCGATCTGGGACATGTGTTTCGATTTTTCACCATACCACACATTAATAATAACGCGGGGTCAAGAGGTCGAAGAATCGAGAGACGATAACAAGCATGTCGATTTTTCATTATGCCACGTTCCTCTCCCTCTCCCTTCCTCTCTCCGTCTCTCTTCCTCCCCCCAGTCCTCGCAGGTGGCGGTTCTTGAGTTTGGATCTGATCTGAGAATAAGAGGATTCCCGTTTCCGAAGTTAGAGAAGAAGATGAAGAGGTTAAAAAAAATTGGGCTAAGATGGGTGTCAGATCACACAGACGCTTTTCGTCATAAGATGATAAGACCGTAACAAGTGTTTGTTCCATCATCCACCCATCCGCCCAACCTGCCCTCACTGCATACATTAGTAAAAGCCGAGAAAAGTTTAAATTACTCAGCGACGTGGGACTTGCGTTTCGATTTTTCACCATACCACACATTAATAATAACGCGGGGTTAGGAGGTTGAAGAATCGAGAGACGATAACAAGCGTGTCAATTTTTCGTTATGCCATGTTCCTTTCCCTCTCCCTTCCTCTCTCTGTCTCGCTTCCTCCCCCCAGTCTTCGCAGGTGGCAGCTCTTGGGTTCGGATCTGATCTGAGAATCAGAGGATTCCCATTTCCGAAGTTGGAGAAGAAGATAACGAGGTTCAAAAAACTAGGCTAAGATGGGTGTCAGATCACACAGACGCTTTTCATCATAAGATGATAAGACCGTAACAAGTGTTTGTTCCATCATCGACCCATCCGCCCAACCTGCCCTCACTGCATACATCAATAAAAGGCATGAAAAGATTAAACTACTCAGCGATCTGGGACATGTGTTTCGATTTTTCACCATACCACACATTAATAATAACGCGGGGTCAAGAGGTCGAAGAATCGAGAGACGATAACAAGGGCGTCGATTTTTCATTATGCCACGTTCCTCTCCTTCTCCCTTCCTCTCTCTGTCTCTCTTCCTCCCCCCAGTCCTCGCAGGTGGCGGTTTTTGGGTTTGGATCTGATCTGAGAATCAGAGGATTCCCGTCTCCGAAGTTAGAGAAGAAGATGAAGAGGTTAAAAAAAATTGGGCTAAGATGGGTGTCAGATCACACAGACGCTTTTCGTCATAAGATGATAAGACCGTAACAAGTGTTTGTTCCATCATCCACCCATCCGCCCAACCTGCCCTCACAGCATACATTAATAAAAGCCATGAAAAGTTTAAATTACTCAGCGATGTGGGACATGTGTTTTGAGTTTTCACCATACCACACATTAATAATAACGCGGGGTCAGGAGGTCGAAGAATAGAGAGACGATAAAAAGCGTGTCGATTTTACATTATGCCACTGTCCTCTCCCGCTCCCTTCCTCTCTTTGTCTCTCTTCCTCCCCCAGTCTTCGCAGGTGGCGGTTCTTGGGTTTGGATCTGATCTGAGATTCAGAGGATTCCCGTTTCCGAAGTTGGAGAAGAAGATAAAGAGGTTAAAAAAAATTGGGCTAAGATGGGTGTCAGATCACACAGACGCATTTCATCATAAGATGATAAGACCGCAACAGGTGTTTGTTCCATCATCCACCCATCCGTCCAACCTGCCCTCACAGCATACATTAATAAAAGCCGTGAAAAGTTTAAATTACTCAGCGATGTCGGACATGCGATTCGATTTTTCACCATACCACACATAAATAATAAAGCGGGGTCAGAAGGTCGAAGAATCGAGAGACGATAACAAGCGTGTCGATTTTTCATTATGCCACGTTCCACTCCCTCTCGCATCCTCTCTCTGTCTCTCTTCCTCCCCCCAGTCTTCGCAGGTGGTGGTTCTTGGGTTTGGATCTGATCTGAGAATCAAAGGATTCCCGTTTCCAAAGTTGGAGAAAAAGATAAAGAGGTTAAACAAAATTGGGCTAAAATGGGTGTAAGATCACAGAGACGCTTTTCAACATAAGATGATAAGACCGTAACAAGTGTTTGTTCCATCATCCACCCATCCGCCCAACCTGCCCTCACTGCATACATTAATAAAAGCCGTGAAAAGTTTAAATTACACAGCGATGTGGGACATGCGTTTCCATTTTTCACCATACCACACATTAACAATAACGCAGGGTCAGGAGGTCGAAGAATCGAGAGACGATAACAAGCGTGTCGATTTTTCATTATGCCACGTTCATCTCCATCTCCCTTCCTCCCTCTGTCTTTCTTCCTCCCCCCAATCTTCGCAGGCGGCGGTACTTGGGTTTGGATCTGATCTGAGAATCAGAGGATTTCCGTTTCCGAAGTTGGAGAAGAAGATGAAGAGGTTAAAAAAAATTGGGCTAAGATGGGTGCCAAATCACACAGATGCTTTTCATCATAAGATGACAAGACCGTAACAAGTGTTTGTTCCATCATCCACCCATCCGCCCAACCTGCCCTCACTGCATGCATTAATAAAAGCAGTGAAAAGTTTAAATTACTCAGCGATGTGGGACATGCGTTTCGATTTTTCACCGTACCACACATTAATAATAACGCGGGGTCAGGAGGTCGAAGAATCGAGAGACGATAACAAGCGAGTCGATTTTTCATTATGCCACGTTCCTCTCCGTCTCCCTTCCTCTCTCTGTCTCTCTTCCTCCCCCCAGTCTTCGCAAGTGGCGGTTCTTGGGTTTGGATCTGATCTGAGAATCAGAGGATTCCCGTTTCCGAAGTTGGAGAAGAAGATAAAGAGGTTAAAAAAAATTGGGCTAAGATGGGTGTCAGATCACACAGACGCTTTTCATCATAAGATGATACGAACGTAACAAGAGTTTGTTCCATCATCCACCAATCCGCCCAACCTGCCCTCACAGCATACATTAATAAAAGCCGAGAAAAGTTTAAATTACTCAGCGATGTGGGACTTGCGTTTCGATTTTTCACCATACCACACATTAATAATAACGCGGGGTCAGGAGGTCGAAGGATCGAAAGACGATAACAAGCGTGTCAATTTTTCGTTATGCCATGTTCCTTTCCCTCTCCCTTCCTCTCTCTGTCTCTCTTCCTCCCCCCAGTCTTCGCAGGTGGCAACTCTTGGGCTCGGATCTGATCTGAGAATCAGAGGATTCCCATTTCCGAAGTTGGAGAAGAAGATAACGAGGTTCAAAAAACTAGGCTAAGATGGGTGTCAGAACACACAGACGCTTTTCATCATAAGATGATAAGACCGTAACAAGTGTTTGTTCCATCATCGACCCATCCGCCCAACCTGCCCTCACTGCTTACATCAATAAAAGGCGTGAAAAGATTAAACTACTCAGCGATCTGGGACATGTGTGTCGATTTTTCACCATACCACACATTAATAATAACGCGGGGTCAAGAGGTCGAAGAATCGAGAGACGATAACAAGGGTGTCGATTTTTCATTATGCCACGTTCCTCTCCTTCCCACTTCCTCTCTCTGTCTCTCTTCCTCCCCCCAGTCCTCGCAGGTGGCGGTTCTTGGGTTTGGATCTGATCTGAGAATCAGAGGATTCCCGTTTCCGAAGTTAGAGAAGAAGATGAAGAGGTTAAAAAAATTGGGCTAAGATGGGTGTCAGATCACACAGACGCTTTTCGTCATAAGATGATAAGACCGTAACAAGTGTTTGTTCCATCATCCACCCATCCGCCCAACCTGCCCTCACAGCATACATTAATAAAAGCCGTGAAAAGTTTAAATTACTCAGCGATGTGGGACATGTGTTTTGAGTTTTCACCATACCACACATTAATAATAACGCGGGGTCAGGAGGTCGAAGAATAGAGAGACGAAAAAAGCCGTGTCGATTTTACATTATGCCACTGTCCTCTCCCGCTCCCTTCCTCTCTTTGTCTCTCTTCCTCCCCCAGTCTTCGCAGGTGGCGGTTCTTGGGTTTGGATCTGATCTGAGATTCAGAGGATTCCCGTTTCCGAAGTTGGAGAAGAAGATAAAGAGGTTAAAAAAAATTGGGCTAAGATGGGTGTCAGATCACACAGACGCATTTCATCATAAGATGATAAGACCGCAACAGGTGTTTGTTCCATCATCCACCCATCCGTCCAACCTGCCCTCACAGCATACATTAATAAAAGCCGTGAAAAGTTTAAATTACTCAGCGATGTCGGACATGCGATTCGATTTTTCACCATACCACACATAAATAATAACGCGGGGTCAGAAGGTCGAAGAATCGAGAGACGATAACAAGCGCGTCGATTTTTCATTATGCCACGTTCCACTCCCTCTCGCATCCTCTCTCTGTCTCTCTTCCTCCCCCCAGTCTTCGCAGGTGGTGGTTCTTGGGTTTGGATCTGATCTGAGAATCAAAGGATTCCCGTTTCCAAAGTTGGAGAAGAAGATAAAGAGGTTAAAAAAAATTGGGCTAAGATGGGTGTAAGATCACAAAGACGCTTTTCAACATAAGATGATAAGACCGTAACAAGTGTTTGTTCCATCATCCACCCATCCGCCCAACCTGCCCTCACTGCATACATTAATAAAAGCCGTGAAAAGTTTAAATTACTCAGCGATGTGGGACATGCGTTTCCATTTTTCACCATAGCACACATTAACAATAACGTAGGGTCAGGAGGTCGAAGAATCGAGAGACGATAACAAGCGTGTCGATTTTTCATTATGCCACGTTCATCTCCATCTCCCTTCCTACCTCTGTCTTTCTTCCTCCCCCCAATCTTCGCAGGCGGCGGTACTTGGGTTTGGATCTGATCTGAGAATCAGAGGATTCCCGTTTCCGAAGTTGGAGAAGAAGATAAAGAGGTTAAAAAAAATTGGGCTAAGATGGGTGCCAAATCACACAGATGCTTTTCATCATAAGATGACAAGACCGTAACAAGTGTTTGTTCCATCATCCACCCATCCGCCCAACCTGCCCTCACAGAATGCATTAATAAAAGCCGTGAAAAGTTTAAATTACTCAGCGATGTGGGACATGCGTTTCGATTTTTCACCGTACCACACATTAATAATAACGCGGGGTCAGGAGGTCGAAGAATCGAGAGACGATAACAAGCGAGTCGATTTTTCATTATGCCACATTCCTCTCCCTCTCCCTTCCTCTCCCTGTCTCTTTTCCTCCCCCCAGACTTCGCAAGTGGCGGTTCTTGGGTTTGGATCTGATCTGAGAATCAGAGGATACCCGTTTCGGAAGTTGGAGAAGAAGATAAAGAGGTTAAAAAAAATTGGGCTAAGATGGGTGTCAGGTCACACAGACGCTTCTCATCATAAGATGATACGAACGTAACAAGTGTTTGTTCCATCATCCACCCATCCGCCCAACCTGCCCTCACAGCATACATTAATAAAAGCCGAGAAAAGTCTAAATTACTCAGCGACGTGGGACTTGCGTTTCGATTTTTCACCATACCACACATTAATAATAACGCGGGGTCAGGAGGTCGAAGAATCGAGAGACGATAACAAGCGTGTCACTTTTTCGTTATGCCATGTTCCTTTCCCTCTCCCTTCCTCTCTCTGTCTCTCTTCCTCCCCCCAGTCTTCGTAGGTGGCAGCTCTTGGGTTCGGATCTGATCTGAGAATCAGAGGATTCCCATTTCCGAAGTTGGAGAGGAAGGCAACGAGGTTCAAAAAACTAGGCTAAGATGGGTGTCAGATCACACAGACGCTTTTCATCATAAGATGATAAGACCGTAACAAGTGTTTGTTCCGTCATCGACCCATCCGCCCAACCTGCCCTCACTGCATACATCAATAAAATGCGTGAAAAGATTAAACTACTCAGCGATCTGGGACATGTGTTTCGATTTTTCACCATACCACACATTAATAATAACGCGGGGTCAAGAGGTCGAAGAATCGAGAGACGATAACAAGGGTGTCGATTTTTCATTATGCCACGTTCCTCTCCTTCTCCCTTCCTCTCTCTGTCTCTCTTCCTCCCCCCAGTCCTCGCAGGTGGCGGTTCTTGGGTTTGGATCTGATCTGAGAATCAGAGGCTTCCCGTTTCCGAAGTTAGAGAAGAAGATGAAGAGGTTAAAAAAAATTGGGCTAAGATGGGTGTCAGATCACACAGACGCTTTTCGTCATAAGATGATAAGACCGTAACAAGTGTTTGTTCCATCATCCACCCATCCGCCCAACCTGCCCTCACTGCATACATTCATAAAAGCCGTGAAAAGTTTAAATTACTCAGCGATGTGGGATATGCGTTTTGAGTTTTCACCATACCTCACATTAATAATAACACGGGGTCATGAGGTCGAAGAATAGAGAGACGATAAAAAGCGTGTCGATTTTTCATTATGCCACTTTCCTCTCCCTCTCCCTTCCTCTCTTTGCCTCTCTTCCTCCCCCCAGTCTTCGCAGGTGGCGGTTCTTGGGTTTGGATCTGATCTGAGAATCAGAGGATTCCCGTTTCCGAAGTTGGAGAAGAAGATAAAGAGGTTAAAAAAATTGGGCTATGATGGGTGTCAGATCACACAGACACATTTCATCAAAAGATGATAAGATCGTAACAAGTGTTTGTTCCATCGTCCACCCATCCGCCCAACCTGCCTCACAGCAAACATTAATAAAAGCCGTGAAAAGTTTAAATTACTAAGCGATGTGGGACATGCGTTTCGATTTTTCACCATACCACACATTAATAATAACGCGGGGTCAGGAGGTCGAAGAATCGGGAGACGTTAACAAGCGTGTCGATCTTTCATTATGCCACGTTCCTCTCCCGCTCCCTTCCTCTCTCTGTCTCTCTTCCTCCCCCCAGTCTTCGCGGGTGGCGGTTCTTGGGTTTGGATTTGATCAGAGAATCAGAGGATTCTCGTTTCCGAAGTTGGTGAATAAGATAAAGAGGTTAAAAAAAATTGGGCTAAGATGGGAGTCAGATCACACAGACGCTTTTCATCATAAGATGGTAAGACCGTAACAAGTGTTTGTTCCCTCATCCACCAATCCGCCCAACCTGCCCTCACTGCTTACATCAATAAAAGCCGTGAAAAGTTTAAATTACTCTGCGATGTGGGGCATGCGTTTCGATTTTTTACCATGCCACACATTAATAATAACGCGGGGTCAGGAGGTCGAAGAATCGAGAGACGATAACAAGCGTGTCGAGTTTTCATTATGCCACGTTCCACTCCCTCTCCCTTCCTCTCTCTGTCTCTCTTCCTCCCCACAGTCTTAGCAGATGGCGGTTCTTGGGTTTGCATCTGATCTGAAAATCAGAGTATTCCCGTTTCCGAAGTTGGGGAAGAAGATAAAGAGGTTAAAAAAATTTGGGCTAAGATGGGTGTCGGGTCACACAGACGCTTTTCATCAAAAGGTGATAAGACCGCAACATGTGTTTATTCCATCATCCACCAAACCGCCCAACCTGCCCACACAGCAAGCTTTAATAAAAGCCGTGAAAAGTTTAAATTACTCAGCGATGTGGGACTTACGCTTCGATTTTTCACCATACCACACATTAATAATAACGCAGGGTCAGGAGCTCGAAGAATCGAGAGACAATAACAAGCGTGTCGATTTTTCATTATGCCACGTTCCTTACCCTCTCCCTTCCTCTTTCTGTCTCTCTTCCTCCCCCTAGTCTCCGCAAGTGGTGGTTCTTGGGTTTGGATCCGATCTGAGAATCAGAGGATTCCCGTTTCCGAAGCTGGAGAAGAAGATAACGAGGATAAAAAAATTGGGCTAAGATGGGTGTCAGATCACACAGACGCTTTTTATCATAAGATGATAAGACAGTAACAAGTGTTTGTTCCATCGTCCACCCATCCGCCCAACCTGCCCTCACTGCATACATTAATAAAAGCCGTGAAAAGTTTAAATTACTCAACGATGTGGGACAAGCGTTTCGATTTTTCCCCATACCACACATTAATAATAACGCGGCGTCCGGAGGTCGAAGAATCGAGAGACGATAACAAGCGTGTCGATTTTTCATTATGCCACGTTCCTTTCCCTCTCCCTGCCTCTCTCTGTCGCACTTCCTCCGCCCAGTCTTCGCATGTGGCGGTTCTTGGGTTTGGATCTGATCTGAGAATCAGAGGATTCCCGTTTCCGAAGTAGGAGAAGAAGATAAAGAGGTTAAAAAAAGTTGGGCTAAGATGGGTGTCAGTTCACACAAACGCTTTTCATCATAAGATGACAAGACCGTTACAAGTGTTTGTTCCATCATCCACCAATCCGCCCAACCTGCCCTCACTGCATAAATTAATAAAAGCCGTGAAAAGTTTACATTACTCAGCGATGTGGGACATGCGTTTCGATTTTTCACCATACCACACAGTAATAATAACGCGGGGTCAGGCGGTCGAAGAATCGAGAGACGATAACAAGCGTGTCGATTTTTCGTTATGCCACGTTCCTCTCCCTCTCCCCTCCTTTCTCTGTCTCACTTCCTCCCCGCAGTCTTCGCAGGTGGCAGTTCTTGGGTTTGGATCTGATCTGAGAATCAGTGGATTCCCGTTTCCGAAGTTGGAGAAGAAGATAAAGATGTTAAAAAAAATTAGGCAAAGATGGGTGTCAGATCACACAGACGCTTTTCATCATAAGATGACAAGACCGTAGCAAGTGTTTGTTCCATCATCCACCCATCCACCGAACCTGCCCTCAGCGCATACATTAATAAAAGCCGTGAAAAGTTTAAATTACTCAGCGATGTGGGACATGCGTTTCGATTTTTCACCAAACCACACATTTGTAATAACGCGGGGTCAGGAGCTCGAAGAATCGAGAGACGATAACAAGCGTGTCGATTTTTCATTATGCCACGTTCCTCTCCCTCTCCCTTCCTCTCTCTGTCTCTCTTCCTCCCCCCAGTCTTCGCAGGTGGCGGTTCTTGGGTTTGGATTTGGTATGAGAATCAGAGGATTCCCGTTTCCGAAGTTGGAGAAAAAGATAAAGAGGTTAAAAAAAATTGGGCTAAGATGGGCGTCAAATCACACAGACGCTTTTCATCATAGGATGACAAGACCGTAACAAGTGTTTGTTCCATCATCCACCCATCCGCCCAACCTGCCCTCACTGCATACAATAATAAAAGCCGTGAAAAGTTTAAATTACTCAGCGATGTGGGACATGCGTTTCGATTTTTTACCATACCACACAATAATAATAACGCGGACTCAGGAGGTCGAAGAATCGAAAGACAGTAACAAGCGTGTCAATTTTTCGTTATGGCACGTTCCTCTTCCTCTCCCTTCCTCTCTCTGTCTCTCTTCCTCCCCCTAGTCTTCGCAGGTGGCGGATCCTGGGTTTGGATCTGATCAGAGAATCAGAGGATTCCCGTTTCCGAAGTTGGAGAGGAAGATAAAGAGGTTAAAAAAAATTGGGCTAAGGTGGGTGTCAGATCACACCGACGCTTTTCATCATAAGATGATACAACCGTAACAAGTGTTTGTTCCATCATCCACCCATCCGCCCAACCTGCCCCCACTGCATACAATAACAAAAGCCGTGAAAAGTCTAAATTACTCAGCGATGTAGGACATGCGTTTCGATTTTTCACCATACCACACATTAATAATTGCGCGGGGTCAGGAGGTCAAAGAATCGAGAGACGATAACAAGCGTGTCGATTTTTCATTATGCCACGTTCCTCACCCTCTCCATTCCTCTCTCTGTCTCTCTTGCTGCCCCCAGTCTTCGCAGGTGGCGGTTCTTGGGTTTGGATCTGATCTGAAAATCAGAGGATTCCCGTTTCCGAAGTTGGAGAAGAAGATAAAGAGGTTAAAAAAAATTGGGCTAAGATGGGTGTCAGATCACACAGACGCTTTTCATCATAAGATGATAAGACCGTAACAAGTGTTTGTTCCATCATCCACCCATCCACCCAACCTGCCCCCACTGCATACAATAACAAAATCCGTGAAAAGTTTAAATTACTCGGCGACGTGGGACATGCGTTCGATTTTTCACCATACCACACATTAATAATAACGTGGGGTCAGGAGGTCGAAGAATCGAGAGACGATAACAAGCGTGGCGATTTTTCTTTATGCCACGTTCCTCTCCCTCTCCCATCCTCTCTCCGTCTCTCTTCCTCCCCCCAGTCTTCGCAGGTGGCGGTTCTTGGGTTTGGATCTGATCTGAGAATCGGAGGATTCCCGTTTCCGAAGTTGGAGAAGAAGATGAAGAGGTTAAAAAAAATTGGGCTAAGATGGGTGTCAGATCACACAGACGCTTTTCATCATCAGATTATAAGACCGTAACAAGTGTTTGTTCCATCATCCACCCATCCGCCCAACCTGCCCTCACAGAATGCATTAATAAAAGCCGTGAAAAGTTTAAATTACTCAGCGATGTGGGACATGCGTTTCGATTTTTCACCATACCACACATTAATAATACCGCGGGGTCAGGCGGTCGAAGAATCGAGAGACGATAACAAGCATGTCGATTTTTCGTTATGCCACGTTCCTCTCCCTCTCCCTTCCTCTCTCTGTCTCTCTTCCTCCCCCCAGTCTTCGGAGGTAGCGGTTCCTGGGCTTGGATCTGATCTGAGAATCAGAGGATTCCCGTTTCCGAAGTTGGAGAAGAAGAAAAAGAGGTTAAAAAACAATTTGGCTAACACGGGTGTCAGATCACACAGACGCTTTTTATCATAAGATGATAAGACCGTAACAAGTGTTTGTTCCATCATCCACCCATCCGCCCAGCCTGCCCTCACTGCATCCATTAATAAAAGCCGTGAAAAGTATAAATTACTCAGCGACGTGGGACATGCGTTTCAATTTTTCACCATACCACCCTTTAATACTAACGCGGGGTCGGGAGGTCGAAGAATCGAGAGACGATAACAAGCGTGTCGATTTTCCGTTATGCCACGTTCCTCTCCCTCTCCCTTCCTCTCTCTGTCTCTCTTCCTCCCCCCAGTCTTCGCAGGTGGCGGTTCTTGTGTTCGGATCTGATCTGAGAATCAGAGGATTCCCGTTTCCGAAGTTGGAGAAAAGGATAAAGAGGTTAAAAAAAATCGGGCTAAGATGGGTGTCAGATCACACAGACGCTTCTCATCATAAGATGATAAGACCGTAACAAGTGCTTATTCCATCATCCACCCATCCGCCCAACCTGCCCTCACTGCATACATTAATAAAAGCCGTGAAAAGTTTTAATTACTCAGCGATGTGGGAGATGCGTTTCGATTTTTCACCATACTACAAATTAATAATAACGCGGGGTCAGGATGTCGAAGAATCGAGAGACGATAACAAGCGGGTCGATTTTTCATTATGCCACGTTCCTCTCCCTCTCCCTTCCTCTCTCTGTCTCTCTTCCTCCCCCCAGTCTTCGCAGGTGGCGGTTCTTGGGTTTGGATCTGATCTGAGAAAGAGAGGGTTCCCGTTTCCGAAGTTGGAGAAGAAGATAAAGCGGTTAAAAAAAATTGGGCTAAGATGGGTGTCAGATCACACAGACGCTTTTCATCATAAGATGACAAGACAGTAACAAGTATTTGTTCCATCATCCACCCATCCACCCAACCTGCCCTCACTGCATACATTAATAAAAGCCGTGAAAAGTTTAAATTACTCAGCGATGTGGGACATGCGTTTCGAATTTTCACCATACCACACATTAATAATAACGCGGGGTCAGGAGGTCGAAGAATCGAGAGACGATAACAGGCGTGTCGATTTTTCGTTATGCCACGTTCCTCTCCCTCTCCCTTCCTCTCTCTGTCTCTCTTCCTCCCCCCAGTATTCGCAGGTGGCGGTTCTTGGGTTTGGATCTGATCTGAGAATCAGAGGATTCCCGTTTCTGAAGTTGGAGAAGAAGATAAAGAGGTTAAAAAAAATTGGGCTAAGATGGGTGTCAGATCACGCCGACGCTTTTCATCATAAGATTATAAGACCGTAACAAGTGTTTGTTCCATCATCCACCCATCCGCCCAACCGACCCTCACCGCATACATTAATAAAAGCCGTGAAAAATTTAAATTACTCAGCGATGAGGGACATGCGTTTCGAATTTTCACCGTACCACACATTAATAATAACGCGGGGTCAGGAAGTCGAAGAAACGAGAGACGATAACAAGCGTGTCGATTTTTCATTATGCCACGTTCCTCTCCCTCTCCCTTCCTCTCTCTGTCTCTCCTCCACCCCCCAGTCTTCGCAGGTGGCGGTTCCTGGGTTTGGATCTGATCTGAGAATCAGAGTATTCCCGTTTCCGAAGTTGGAGAAGAAGATAAAGAGGTTTAAAAAAATTGGGCTAAGATGGGTGTCAGATCGCACAGACGCTTTTCATCATGAGATGATAAGACCGTAACATGTGTTTATTCCATCATCCGCCCATCCGGCAAACCTGCCCTCACTGCATACATTAATAAAAGCCGTGAAAATTTTAAATTACTCAGCGACGTGGGATATGCGTCTCGATTTTTCACCGTACCGCACATTAATAATAACGCGGGGTAGGGAGGTCGAAGAATCGAGCGACGATAACAAGGGTGTCGATTTTCCGTTAAGCCATGTTCCTCCCCCTCTCCCTTCCTCTCTCTGTCTCTCTTCCTCCCCCCAGTCTTCGTAGGTGGCGGTTCCAGGGTTTGCATCTGATCTGAGAATCAGAGGATTCCCGTTTCCGAAGTTGGAGAAGAAGATAAAGAGGTTAAAAAAATTAAGCTAAGATGGGTGTCAGATCACACAGACGCTCCTCATGATAAGATGATAAGACCGTGACAAGTGTTTGTTCCATCATCCACCCATCCGCCCAACCTGCCCCCACTGCATACATTAATAAAAGCCGTGAAAAGTTTAAATTACTCAGCGATGCGGGACATGCGTTTCGATTTTTCACCATACCACACAATAATAATAACGCGGGGTTAGGAGGTCGAAGAATCGAGAAACGATAACAAGGGTGTCGATTTTTTTTTATCCCACGTCCCTCTCGCTCTCCCTTCCTATCTCTGTCTCTCTTCCTACCCCCAGTCTTCGCAGGTGGCGGTTCTTGGGTTTGGATCTGATCTGAGAATCAAAGAATCCCCATTTCCATAGTTGGAGAAGAAGATGAAGACGTTAAAAAAAATTGGGCTAAGATAGGTGTCAGATCACACAGACGCTTTTCATCATAAGATGATAAGACTGTACCGAGTGTCTGTTCCATCATCCACCTATTCGCCCAACCTGCCCTCACAGCATACATTAATAAAAGCCGTGAAAAGTTTAAATTACTCAGCGATGTGGGACATGCGTTTCGATTTTTTACCATACCACACATTAATAATAACGCGAGGTCAGGAGGTCGAAGAATCGAGAGACGATAACAAGCGTGTCAATTTCCCGATATGCCACGTACCTCTCCCTCTCCCTTCCTCTCTCTGTCTCTCTTCCTCCCCCCAGACTTCGCAAGTGGCGGTTCTTGGGTTTGGATCTGATCTGAGAATCAGAGGATACCCGTTTCCGAAGTTGGAGAAGAAGATAAAGAGGTTAAAAAAAATTGGGCTAAGATGGGTGTCAGATCACACAGACGCTTTTCATCATAAGATGATATGAACGTAACAAGTGTTTGTTCCATCATCCACCCATCCGCCCAACCTGCCCACACAGCATACATTAATAAAAGCCGAGAAAAGTTTAAATTACTCAGCGACGTGGGACTTGCGTTTCGATTTTTTACCATACCACACATTAATAATAACGCGAGGTCAGGAGGTCGAAGAATCGAGAGACGATAACAAGCGTGTCAATTTCCCGATATGCCACGTACCTCTCCCTCTCCCTTCCTCTCTCTGTCTCTCTTCCACCCCCCAGTCTTCGCAGGTGGCGGTTCTTGGGTTTGGATCTGATCTGAGAATCAGAGGATTCCCGTTTCCGAAGTTGGAGAAGAAGATAAAGAGGTTAAAAAAAATTGGGCTAAGATGGGTGTCAGATCACACCGACGCTTGTCATCATTAGATGATTAGAGCATAACAAGTATTTGTTCCATCATCCACCCATCCGCCCAACCTGCCCTCTCTGCGTACATTAATAAAAGCCGTGAAAAGTTTAAATTACTCAGCGATGTGGGAAATGCGCTTCGATTTTTCCCCATACCACACATTAATAATAACGTTGAGTCAGGAGGTCGAAGAATCGAGAGACGATAACAAGCGTGTCGATTTTTCTTTATGCCACGTTCCTCTCCCTCTCCCTCCGTCTCTCTGTCTCTCTTCCTCCCCCCAGTCTTCGCAGGTGGCGGTTCTTGGGTTTGGATCTGATCTGAGAATCAGAGGATTCCCGTTTCCGAAGTTGGAGAAGAAGATAAAAAGGTTAAAAAAAATTAGGCTAAGATGGGTGTCAGATCACACAGACGCTTCTCATCATAAGATGATAAGACCGTGACAAGTGTTTGTTCCATCATCCACCCATCCGCTTAACCTGCCCTCACTGTATACATTAATAAAAGCCGTGAAAAGTTTAAATTACTCAGCGACGTGGGACATGCGATTCGATTTTTCACCATGCTACACGTTAATAATAACGCGGGGTCAGGTGGTCGAAGAATCGAGAGACGAGAACAAGCGTGTCGATTTTTCATTATGCCACGTTCCTCTCCCTTTCCCTTCCTCTCTCTGTCTCTCTTCCTCCCCCCAGTCTTCGCAGGTGGGCCTTCTTGGGTTTGGATCTGATCTTAGAATCAGAGGATTCCCGCTTCCGAAGTTCAAGAAGAAGATAAAGAGGTTAAAAAAATTGGGCTAAGATGGGTGTCAAATCTCACAGACGCGTTTCATAATAAGATGATAAGACCGCAACAAGTGTTTGTTCCATCATCCACCCATCCGCCCGACCTGCCCTCGCTGCATACATTAATAAATGCCGTGAAAAGTTTAAATTACTCAGCGATGTGGGACATGCATTTCGATTTTTCACCATACCACACATTAATAACAACGCGGAGTCTGGAGGTCGAAGAATCGAGAGTCGATAACAAGCGTGTCGATTTTCCGTTATGCCACGTTCCTCTCCCTCTCCCTTCCTCTCGCTGTCTCTCTTCCTCCCCCTAGTCTTCGTTGGTAGCGGTTCCTGCGTTTGGATCTGATCTGAGAATCAGAGGATTCCCGTTTCCGAAGTTCGAGAAGAAGATAAAGAGGTTTAAAAAAATTGGGCTAAGATGGGTGTCAGATCACACAGACGCTTCTCATCATAAGATGATAAGACCGTGACCATCATCCACCCATCCTCCCAACCTGCCCCCACTGCATACATTCATAAAAGCCGTGAAAAGTTTAAAGTACTCAGCGATGCGGGACATGCGTTTCGATTTTTCACCATTCCACACAATAATAATAACGCGGGGTTAGGAGGTCAAAGAATCGAGAGACGATAACAAGCGTGTCGATTTTTTGTTATCCCACGTCCCTCTCCCTCTCCCTTCCTCTCTCTGTCTCACCTCCTACCCCCAGTCTTCGCAGGTGGCGGTTCTTGGGTTTGGATCTGATCTGAGAATCAAAGCATCCCCGTTTCCAAAGTTGGAGGAGAAAATAAAGAGGTTAAAAAAATTGGGCTAAGTTGGGTGTCAGATCACACAGACGCTTTTCATCATAAGATGATAAGACCGTAACGAGGGTCTGTCCCATCATCCACCCATTCGTCCAACCTGCGCTCACTGCATACATTAATAAAAGCCGTGAAAAGTTTAAAATACTCAGCGATGTGGGACATGCGTTTCGATTTTTTACCATACCACACATTAATAATAACGCGAGGTCAGGAGGTCGAAGAATCGAGAGACGATAACAAGCGTGTCAATTTCTCGTTATGCCACGTACCTCTCCCTCTCCCTTCCTCTCTCTGTCTCTCTTCCTCCCCCCAGTCTTCGCAGGTGACGGTTCTTGGGATTGGATCTGATCTGAGAATCAGAGGATTCCCGTTGCCGAAGTTGGAGAAAAAGATAAATAAGTTAAAAAAAATTGGGCTAAGATGGGTGTCAGATCACACAGACGCTTTTCATCATAAGATGATAAGACCATAACAAGTATTTGTTCCATCATCCACCCATCCGCCCAACCTGTCCTCACTGCGTACAATAATAAAAGCCGTGAAAAGTTTAAATTACTCAGCGATGTGGGACATGCGTTTCAATTTTTCACCATACCACACATTAATAATGACGTGGGGTCAGGAGGTCGAAGAATCGAGTGACGATAACAAGCGTGTCGATTTTTCTTTATGCCACGTTCCTCTCCCTCTCCCTCCGTCTCTCTGTCTCTCTTCCTCCCCCCAGTCTTCGCAGGTGGCGGTTCTTAGGTTTGGATCTAATCTGAGAATCAGAGGATTCCCGTTTCCCGAAGTTGGAGAAGAAGATAAAAAGGTTAAAAAAAATTGGGCTAAGATGGGTGTCAGATCACACAGACGCTTTTCATCATAAGATGATAAGACCGTAACAAGTGTTTGTTCCATCATCCACCCATCCGTCCAACCTGCCCTCACTGCATACATTAGTAAAAGCCGCGAAAAGTTTAAATTACTTAGCGACGTGGGACATGCGTTTCGTTTTTTCACCATACCACACGTTAATAATAACGCGGGCTCAGGAGGTCGAAGAATCGAGAGACGATAACAAGCGTGTCGATTTTTCATGATGCCACGTTCCTCTCCCTCTCCCTTCCTCTCTCTGTGTCTCTTCCTCCCCCCAGTCTTCGCAGGCGGCGGTTCTTGGGTTTGGATTTGATCTGAAAATCAGAGGATTCCCGTTTCCGAAGTTGGAGAAGAAGATAAAGAGGTTAAAAAAAATTGGGCTAAGATGGGTGTCAGTTCACACAGACGCTTTTCATCCTCAGATTATAATACCGTAACAAGTGTTTGTTCCATCATCCACCCATCCGCCCAACCTGCCCTCAGTGCATACATTAATAAAAGTTGTGAAAAATTTAAATTACTCAGCGATGTGGGACATGCGTTTCGATTTTTCACCAAACCACACAGTAATAATAACGCGGGGTCAGGAGGTCGAAGAATCGAGAGACGATAACAGGCGTGTCGATTTTTCATTATGCCACGTTCCTCTCCCTCTCCCCTCTTCTCTCTGTCTCTCTTCCTCCCCCCAGTCTTCGCAGGTGGCGGTTCTTGGGTTTGGATCTGATCTGAGAATCGGAGGATTCCCGTTTCCGAAGTTGGAGAAGAAGATAAAGAGGTTAAAAAAAATTGGGCTAAGATGGGTGTCAGATCAAACAGACGCTTTTCATCATAAGATGATAAGACCGTAACAAGTGTTTGTTCCGTCATCCACCTATCCGCCCAACCTGCCCTCACTGCATACATTAATAATAGCCGTGAAAAGTTTAAATTGCTCAGCGATATGGGACATGCGTTTCGATTTTTCACCATACCACACATTAATAATAACGTCGGGTCAGGAGGTTGAAGAATCGAGAGACGATAATAAGCGTGTAGATTTTTCTTTATGCCACGCTCCTCTCCCTCTCCCTTCCTCTCTCTGTCTCTCTTCCTTCCCCCAGTCTTCGCAGGTGGCTGTACTTGGGTTTGGATCTGATCTGAGAATCAGAGGATTCCCGTTTCCGAAGTTGGAGAAGAAGATAAAGAGGTTAAAAAAAATTGGGCTAAGATGGGTGTCAGATCACACAGACGCTTTTTATCATAAGATGATAAAACCGTAACAAGTGTTTGTCCATCATCCACCCATCCGCCCAACCTGCCCTCACTACATACATTAATAAAAGCCGTGAAAAGTTTAAATTACTCAGCGACGTGGGACATGCGATTCGATTTTTCACCATACCACACATTAATAATAACGCGGGGTCAGGAGGTCGAAGAATCGAGAGACGATAACAAGCGTGTCGATTTTTCATTATGCCACGTTCCTCTCCCTCTCCCTTCCTCTCTCTGTCTCTCTTCCTCCCCCCAGTCTTCGCAGGTGGCGGTTCTTGGGTTTGGATCTGATCTGAGAATCAGAGGATTCCCGTTTCCGAAGTTGGAGAAGAAGATAAAGAGGTCAAAAAAAATTGGGCTAAGATGGGTGTCAAATCACACAGACGCTTTTCAACATAAGATGATAAAACCGTAACAAGTGTTTGTTCCATCATCGACCCATCCGCCCAACCTGCCCTCACTGCATACATTAATAAAAGCCGTGAAAAGTTTAAATTACTCAGCGATGTGGGACATGCGTTTCGATTTTTCACCATACCACACATTAATAATAACGCGTAGTCAGGAGGTCGAAGAATCGAGAGACGATAAGATGCGTGTCGATTTTTCATTAAGCCACGTTCCTCTCCCTCTCCCTTCCTCTCTCTGTCTCTCTTCCTCCCCCCAGTCTTCGTAGGTGGCAGTTCTTGGGTTTGGATCTGATCTGAGAATCAGAGGATTCCCGTTTCCGAAGTTGGAGAAGAAGATAAAGAGGTTTAAAAAAATTGGGCTAAGATGGGTGTCAGATCACACAGACGCTTTTAATCATAAGATGACAAGACCGTAACAAGTGTTTGTTCCATCATCCCCCCATCCGCCCAACCTGCCCTCACTGCATACATTAATAAAAGCCGTGAAAAGTTTAAATTACTCAGCGATGTGGGACATGCGTTTCGATTTTTCACCATACCACACATTAATAATAACGCGGGGTCAGGAGGTCGAAGAATCGAGAGACGATAACAAGCGTGTCGATTTTTCATTATGCCACGTTCCTCTCCCTCTCCCTTCCTCTCTCTGTCTCTCTTCCTCCCCCCCAGTCTTCACAGGTGGCGGTTCTCGTGTTTGGATCTGATCTGAGAATCAGAGGATTCCCGTTTCCAAAGTTGGAGAAGAAGATAAAGAGGTTAAAAAAAATTGGGCTAAGATGGGTGTCAGATCACACAGACGCTTTTCATCATAAGATGATAAGACCGTAACAAGTGTTTGTTCCATCATCCACCCATCCGCCCAACCTGCCCTCACTGCATACATTAATAAAAGCCGTGAAAAGTTTAAGTTACTCAGCGATGCGGGACATGCGTTTCAATTTTTCACCATACCACACATTAATAATAACGCGGGGTCAGGAGGTCGAAGAATCGAGAGTCGACAACAAGCGTGTCGATTTTTCATTATGCCACGTTCCTCTCCCTCTCCCTTCCTCTCTCTGTCTCTTTTCCTCCCCCCAGTCTTCGCAGGTGGCGGTTCTTGGGTTTGGATCTAGTCTGAGAATCAGAGGATTCCCGTTTCCGAAGTTGGAGAAGAAGATAAAGAGGTTAAAAAAATTGGGTTAAGATGGGTGTCAGATCACACAAACGCTTTTCATCATAAGATGATAAGACCGTAACAAGTGTTTGTTCCATCATCCACCCATCCGCCCAACCTGCCCTCACTGCATACATTAATAGAAGCCGTGAAAAGTTTAAATTACTCTGCGATGTGGGACATGTGTTTCGATTTTTCACCATACCACACTTTAATAATAATGCGGGGTCAAGAGGTCAAAGAATCGAGAGACGATAACAAGCGTGTCGATTTTTCATTATGCCACGTTCCTCTCCCTCTCCCTTCCTTTCTCTGTCTCTCTTCCTCCCCCCAGTCTTCGCAAGTTGCGGTTCTTGGGTTTGGATCTGATCTGAGAATCAGAGGATTCCCGTTTCCGAAGTTAGAGAAGAAGATAAAGAGGTTTAAAAAAATTGCTGCTGGTTCCATTTTCTAACGAAGAGCAAGAGGGCTACCGAGGTTCTGTGATCAAAGAAACCAGAAGGCTCGGTTGGGTTACTGGTGCTGATTGGAGAAGAAGAGAGGAAGGTCTGGGCTCTCGGAGTTACAGAGGGTGCCTGGGTTCCACTGCAGGTTTCATAGTTCCTGGATTCAGTAAGAGAGAACAGAGGTTCGCGGATTGCGTTGAGATCTCAAAGAAGGGTCCGGCCTCTGTTCTGTTAAAATCCCTGCTAGTTCGAGTTTCTGGAAACTGAGAAAGAGGTTGGTTTCAATCTCTGGTGGGGCCACATGATCAGTTCCTTGGAGAAAAAACAGACCAACTGGTCCCTGGTTCCAGTTGGAGTGAACAGAGAGGTCCGGACTCGTCCCTCTTGTCAGATTGTCGTCGCCGTTCGCCGCTCACCCATCCTCGCCTCCTTCTTCCGGTCCTTTCCGTGGCCATTGAGGAGGACCGGAGCTCTTCTGCTTCTAGGTTGCAGAACCCTTGTTCGAAGGGAAGAGGAAGACGACGTCTTCGGCCTGGTCCGTCGGGCCACGTCGGTTCGGGTCAGATCTAGCCGAACACCTGTTCATTTGCCCAGTTACTGCTGCAGGCCAGTTTGGGTTTAGGTCAAGTCGGACCTGACCCGTGTGCATCGCCAAGTTCGCCAAGCAGCAGTGCAATGCTGATATCATTTCTGGCTCAAAGCAGGATTGATTTTTTTTTCTATGCCATGAAACTAGGCCTTTACGAATTGAATGTTGGATCCTTTTTTAAATACTAAATAAATGTATTACGCTTTAGATCTCTTTTCAAATTAAAATAGAGTTAATTGACTAGAAAAAAGAATCATACCTCGATGTCCATCTAGATGTAGCTTTAGGGTATGCAAATCCTTTAGACAATATGCTATCAATTTGGTTAGATTTTTGAAATCTTCTACTTTTTTATATGATAAAAAATTTAAAGGCAAGTTCACCTAGTAGAAAGTATGTATAGTACAATAGGCAACTATTATTTCCAAAGAAAACTGGAATTGTCTGAATTGGAGTTTAATTGAATAAGTGAATTTTATAAAGTGACTACCTGACAGAGGAATTTTGATGTATCAGAATTTTAGTAATTGATTTCAAGTCATGTTTGAGCTTCTAGAAAGTAAGAGACCTATTTTAATCTTTGGCTTTTGCACACTGAAAACTGGGCTTGTCTATTGGCATCAAATCTACCTTGGGTTGAATCCATAGGGATCAATATTTTTAAGGCTCTCATGTGTTGATCTCTGATATTGCCAAAAGACGAAGTTGTGTTGTTATAATTTTCTACTCAACTAGAAGATGCCTTTGTTGAGTCTTCTAAGGTATTTGATGGCATGATTGTTTTTGCATCCAGTCAGTTAATTAACATGGCATTCTGGCATTTTCATGAATGATTGATGAATAGGCTATTTTAATACCAATAGAGTATTTAATCCATGGACAAGGAATGAAACCATACTCTTTACCTCAAAATTCTATCAAGGCTGCTGGATATATTGTTGTCAACTTTGGAACAAACGACCTTATTGAAGGTAAGTTGATGCACTCTTTTTATCATATTTAATGCAATTGCATACTGATTTCTTAATATTAGTCCAAATATTTCTATATAACATGTGGAAAATCCAACTGTGTTAGCCTTTTTTGAGCTGAAAAACTAACTAGAAAGCAGCCCTTCTATGATTTCAGTGGCATTTGGTTGTAAGTTCTGGTCAAATTTTCACATTCCTTAGAAATTTGATGTCAAACTAAACATGCAAAAGAAGTTTGAGTAGCTCAAGGCCACGATGAGGATGCATCTATCAAAGATTAGATCAATTCCTCCTGCTCCCTCGATGGCTCACCATCTAGCAGTTAGACAGGGCATTCTTGGTAAGTAAATTCATTCTCATAATGTAGGAACCAACGACACACAACTAACTCACACTTAATTAGAGAAAACCATGCTTGGCTTGACGTGTACTATTATTTTGGTTGGGCTTAAGAAGTTTTTGGGTTTGCGTTTTGTGTACGTTGTGGTCTTGCTAAATATATGAATGGGATTGATTTGTCAACTAATGCTTTTTTTGCAGTTGTTGTTGACATGTTGAATCTCATGTTATTTTTTTGTGCAATTTGAGGTATGATTAGGATTTTTCCAAGTTTTTTTGGTTGGTGGAATATCTTCTTGTAACTCCTATTGTGGTATTGGTCTCCAAGCATATTCTGGAGGATGCACTCATTACATGATGTGTGGGGATCCATTCAAGTTTGGTGTTTAAATAGGTTGGAGTTGGTTTGAACCTGTTCTAAACAAGCCTACTCACTCCCCTTTTTCCAAACCACTCATCTTCTTTAATGTTAGATATATTGATCCTTGTTCTTGGATTAGGATCAAGAATCCTACTGATGATCCATTTGGGAATCTAATGAATTCCCTAGCGAATCTGAGCCATAGGATTGATAGCAGAATCAAGATGCAAACAAGTCTACATTTCTTTTCTTTTTGAAAACTTTAACATGCATTATACTATAGGTCCAGGACTTAAGAATCTAAATGCTAAAGAAGTAATTTATAGAAGAACCTCCAACATTGTTGTATCTCTCTTAAGATAATCTAGCAAAACACCAGAGGAAGCACTTGAACATCATTTTCCTGGAATCTAATAGCAAAAGGTGATCCAAATAGAAAAATTAACAGCCAACTACTATTTCCATTGAGGCTTTCATTTATAGTCAAATAGATTCAGGACATTGCTTTTAGTCTAAATGTTTTGATTAACGAGATTGCTGACAAGTACTAACTCTGGAGTACCTTATGATAGAAGACAGCAAGGTTAGTGTCACCAAATAGGAGATAGCCTGTAAGAATCACATACAATATAGCACCATAAGACCATTGATCTAACGTGGTACTATCACACCCTCTGTTGTCAAGAACTTACAAGAATTGTCAAACAAACATGCATCAAGATACTGTTGCAGACTCTGATTTATAAATCAAACAGGCACCGTAAATTAAAAATTAAAGTTCATGCTCACATCAGGGGCAACATAATAGGTACTTTCACAGGCTGTATGCAGTAAACCATCATTCTAAAATTACAGAGATAAGAGTTTATTAACAAAGAATGTGCGAAGTAAACATACAACTACAAACGAGTATTGAATGCGTGACATCCCGAAAATGCTACGAAAAAACATTGAGGCCAAAATCAAATATCTTTATATTTCCTTTTGCATCAACAAGGACATTCTCAGGCTACGGAAAGTGGAAAAGTCATTAATTGAGCAAAGAAAACTCCCTTAACCTATACAACAAAACAAACCAAGCCGAATGCCTACTATGACTTTGACTAATGAAAGATATTCAAGTACCTTGAGATTCCTGTTGAAGACATCTTCGTCAAGGCAATAGCTCAAAGCATCATATATATATAAGGGATATTCATGTGCATACATCCGTCACTATTTTGGTGAGGGACACTTCCTTTTTTAAACCTAACAAGGTCGAAAAGGTATCATGATGTGTGATGCTTTTGTCCTTTTACACATTAATCATCATCATCATCATCAAAACCTTATCCCAAGTATGTTGAGGTCGCTACATGAATTTTGTTTCTCCATTTCGTTCTATTTTGAGCCAAATCCTTAGAAAAGTTAAACTTCTTCAAATCTTATTCAATGACCTCCATCACTACCTCAATGAATTCTGTTTCTCCTTTACACATTAATACCTTTCAAAAAAAAAAAAAGTGTCCCTCACCATTTTGGTGATGGTGAGGGATGTATGCACTAGAATATTGTCCTATATATGTATGATAACAGAGCAGAGATGCATCAATCAGTATAGAAAAAAAATATATAAAAAAATGTAGCTCGGGATTAGTATTTATTTTTCATAAAACAAAACAAAGGCATGCGTAGCCAACCAAATGATAGATAGATTGCAAAGCTCCTTACAATTTTGTTGAATAATTCACCACCAGTTACATATTCAAGAACCATATAAATCTTGATTTTGCTTGTTATCACCAGCAAAACAAGAAAAACAATGATGAACCTACAAAACACTTCACAACCTAAATTTGTATGAGTCTAATCATGATGGAAGAAAGCAACCAAGTGAAATTTTCTTATTAGAAGCACCCAGAGTTTAAATTAGAAAGAACGAAGAAATCCCCTATAGAAACTTCCAAGACAGATCTATTTCTCTGATTTTTAAAACCTAAATTTGTATGAGTCTTAGAATGAAAGAAAACAAAGAATTAAAATCATTAAGAACTGAAAATCATTAAAAAAAACCCATTGAATAGAAGGAGACCAACCATAGGGGAAAAAATTAAAATTTGAAATTCACTTCTTGTAGACAACTCACTTCCTATAGTTTGCTTCATTCTCTTTTTAGAACTCCAAATCACTCACAAGCCACCTACAAAACTTTCAGAAAGGAGAAGACGACTTAAAACAAAGTAGAAAAAATGATAAAATCTGCAAATCCATCCTAGTTGTAGAAAAACAAAAATTAGCCCCAAGTAAAACCCACTTTATGCATATTCTACCCAATTGGGTTTCTCCCATTTGCTTCACATTTATTCCAATCCCAGTCATAGAACTTCACCCAGCCAACTCTTTCTAAAATATTTCATGAAAATCTGAAACTTCAACATGCCATCCAAAAAAGAACATAATCAAAGTTCATAAGAATGAAAAAAACTCACTTTGTGAAGGTTCCTCTCAATTCAAAGATGTTTTTACCTTTTTCTCTATTTTTTTTCTCTCCAATATTCTTATCCTTTTGTAGTTCTATCCAAGGAAAACTTGGCAAAGAGATATATATAGATACCTATCATCCTAACTCCCATTTAAATGAATCTATTTTACCAGGTCCCGAGTTGTTTGAGGTTCCCAACATCTCAAATGGCTCTAAACATGGCCAAAGGCAACAGTCAACTGTGTGAAAGAGAGAGACAGAGATGAGTAAAGATTGAGCAAAATAACAAATCCAAAACATCTTCAATTTTCAAGGGTACATAAACAATTCTCACGAATCTTCCCTGTTTTTTCATCAACAAAGACTCTTTTAGTCCTATGGGTGGAAACTATCCTTTTGAGAGAATGGATTTCTATCAGACCTGTCATCTTTTGTCACATCATCAAGAAACCCTTTATTGAACATCAAAAGCATAAGACCCCAAATCACAGATTTGCTAACAAAAATCATTGAAATGTAGAGGATGTGAAGAATAAATATTATCAATAGTTATTTATCATTATCAGCAATTAAAATCGAAAAAGAAATCAACCTGTAAGTTCTACTGTTCCTTGTTTCTTTTTTTTTTTTTTTTGGCTCCACCATGAAATTCCATTGCTTAATTCAGCCTTCTATCAGCAAAAATCGCACATATCTAACATGAAATAGAATAAGGATTGGAGTGAAAACAATAGAAAGAAAGAAAAAATATAACATACCAACAACAAGAATTAAAAAAAATTCGAAAGTACTGGTGGTTGCTCCTTGAAGATGGTAGCTGGTATGTCCAACCCATCAGATTAGTTAGCATGATTTGTCAATAACTTTATCTCTGATGGGGATGCAAATTTTCTACTTTGTATGATCGCAGATCTATAAGGCCTTATGTCTACCACATGCTTCATTGTCGACATTACTTACACTGCAGCATGAGAAATGATTTGATACTCCATGCCAAGGATGCTTCAGTTCATTGTCTAAGAGACTGAAAAGAAATTTCGAAAGCTATAGAACCCATCCAATTACTGTGATTAATACCTCTAGTTAGTTTGATTTGTCACTAATTTTAGCTCCGATGGGGATGTGAATCTTTGACTTTGTATGATCACAAATTTTAGCTCCAATGGGGATGTGAATTTTCGACTTTGTATGATCACAAATCTATAAGATCTCATGTCTACCGTATGCTTCATTTTCAGCATTACTTGCATTGCAACTTGAAAACACAACCACTTGAATTCACTCCTACATTTTTCATTTTATTAATATTGTTACTTATTTCTGTTTATGTTCTCTTCCTCACCATATCTTTGCATTCTGCATCTTTTGTTGTTAATTGCTTGTGATTCTCTATTTAATATTTTCCAAGCACTATCAAATCTCTATTTAATATTTTCCAAGCACTATGAAAGAAGTTCCAAAGCTTCATGGCTTGGGTTCAAGGACGATATTTTTTTATTCTCTTGATAATCGAATATCACCATCATCAAAAAAGATCAAACATGTGGTATCATTTCAATTGTTATTCTTATAATTTTTTTCGACATTGCACGTGCCTTGCACGTCCAAGGCCTCACTAGTATTCAAAAAAGAGAGATCAAAGTGTGTGGAGAGAGAGAGAGAGAGAGAGGGGTTAAAGTGGATACCAAAAAGTGTGCTTCGTCCTCTCAAAAGGATTTTTTGGTCCTCCCCACGAAGTCCGACATGTAGAGGCCAACTAGCTACAACACTCACACCAGGGCCAATGATGTCTAGCTTCAAGATAGTAGTTTAGTAATTTTCTTCAGCATTTGATTCTCAGTTGACATTCCTAGGCATGTTTAGTTGTTTTAGTTTTTTCTTTTTTGTATTTTTTGTTGAATGATTCATCTGTGTGATTCTGTTATGCTTATTTAACTTCCTTTCTGAACTTTTATATATGTAGCGTGTGATGATTCATGCATGATTCATTTTGATATGTTCTTGCATTACTTCACTTTACTTGATTTGAAATTAAAAGAGTGTTAACGGGAGTAGAAATTGATCTCTTATCCCTGATGGTTGTTGCAGGAAAGTTATGTTGGGAATAGTCTAGTTGTCAGTTCAGATGGGAATTTGCTCAATGCATTAGGTGCTGCTATCAAGGTAAACTGTGTTTCCATTAAAAAAAAGAACAAAACTCACTGGAGTTATTACAACTTGAGTTTCACATTATAAATTCTTTACTTCTAGATGTGTTTCCAACCTCTATTTAATTTTGTAGATTCTAAAAGTTCTTGGTTATTAAGATTTTTCTTTGAGCATAAGAACCTTAAATACATGCTAATTTTTTTTTGTTTTTACTTTGTTCACAGATTGACGATGGAGCAGGCATGGACTTTTGTTGATGAGGGTTTTTTATTTCAGTATTTGGTTGGATATTTAGATTACTGTTTGGACGTTTGTAATGTATTACCTTTTATATTTCGATGGATATTTAGATGGATATTTGGATGAATGTATTAATTTATTTTGTGATGATGTCCATGCTAATTGTTTGATGATGTGAATGATAATTGTTGTCGCTAATTGTCTATTTTCAGCGACGAATTCCATCACCGTTGAATGGTCAACCACGGTCTTCAATTGCGTGATGACCACCATAGGGTGACGAACAAATTTGTGCCTAAAGGATGGACATTTGGGGACAATTAACTATTTTTGTGGGACAAACAACTTCGTGCCTAAAGGTTGGACATTTGGAGAGAAACTTAAGTCCTTTGCGGATTAACTATTTTCGGCGACAAACTTCATCATCACGAAGTGGTTTCAAATATACGACAAATACCATAGGTGACAAACAAATTCATGCCTAAAGGTTAGACATTTGGTGACGAACACCATAGGGCGAAGAATAAATTCAAGCCTAAAGGTTGGATACTAGGGGACCTTATGTAGGACATTCGGCGATGAACACCATTAGGGGACGAACAAAATTCGTGCCCAAAGGTTAGACATTTGGGGATAAACCAATGTTCGTCGCTGAATATATTCTCAAACAAGGTTTTTGTGACAACGTGGGAACGAATTTTAGTTAGTAGCTAAAAGCTTTTTGGGATGAATTTTACTAATTTGGCGAGGAATTTTGGTCATTGCTAAAAACATTCCTGCTTGTAGTAACAAGGACCCTACGAGCTACTGGGTGTGGTCATCCTACAAACTATTAGAAATGATTAGACATATTTTATTGAAGTAAGTTCTTAGAAAAGATTAAACATAACTAATAATATTCATCAAAAGTTTGTATTTTTGCCATTTATTTTCTAAAAATGTATCATATTTGTCAGGGTTTCTTGTTCATGCTTATGATCCATCTTTCATTCTTTTTTAATCATGACCTATAAATGTTAATTCCTACTGACTCTGTTTAACTACTGGGTTTGGCATTCTCTTTTTTTATATTTATAAAGATAAATGTGATTGATGTTTGATTGACCCATCATTCTGCAGTTTAGTTGGTTGATGTATAGGCTCAGTGTTGGGTTTGTGCTCTTGAAAAGTCTAGTAGATGAGAAGTCTAGTAGATGTGGATATAAATTATGAAATGCAGTAGCCACATCAGCCATTATATATACAAGCCTGCATCATTCACACATGGTTGGAATAAATGGAAGATAGTTAACAACCTGGGTAAGTGATTGGCCATTTGATACAAGGAAGGAAATGGGGCTATGTGGACATTTCTCAAAATTATTTATTTGCTAACTCAATCTCAGCAGTCAACAGGCCTATATATGTAAACATCTTAGTAGTTTAGTTGATGTGTGCAAGTTGTTGTTACTTGGTATGTCTTCACCTTCAGTGTTAAAGCAGTGAGTGTAGTAGGCAAATGATCCTTTTTTATTTCTTTTTTGGAAGTATCATACCTAAGTGCCTATTCATTTGTAATACCAATTGCCACCCCCCCCCCTCCCCCCCTCCTCTTCCCCCCCACACACGCACACACACATTTATTTAGTCGATGTAATAGGGATATCCTACATAACATGTTGCTCTGTAACATTTGTGAGTAAATTTGTTTTACAAAATGATTGTAATAACAAATTTTAGATGTCCAATTCTGTGATCTATTTATTAGTTCTATAGGATTTTGAATCTACAAACTCAGTAGGCCTATATATGTGAACATCTTATGTAGTTTTTTTGATGTGTGCAAGTTGCAGTTACTTGGCCTGCCTTTATTGTTAAAGCAGTGAGTGTCGCAGGCAATTGATTCTTTTATTTTCTATTTTGGAAGCATCATACGTGAATGCCTTTTTATTTGAAATACCACTTGCCACTATATATATATATATATTCATTTGGTCAATGTAACAGGGATATCCTAAAGAAGATGCTGCTTTATTACATTTGTGAGTAAATTTGTTTTACAAAATGTTCATAATATAAAATCTTAGATGTCCACTAACATGATTTATTGCTAGTTCTATAGCATTTTGAATCTACAATAGCTATTTCTACATGTTAGGATACTTATGCTTCATGCTTCAAAAGTCGGCCAAAGTTAATAACAGATAAGAACACCAAACCCTAGGCTTTTAGATATTTATATATTAGTCTAATTTTGTAAGCTTATACAAAAAGTGGCCCACAAGCAAATTTTATGGGCTATGTTAAGAAGTTGTATAATGATAGGATGAACAAAAGTCTTAAATTTTCTTAAGGACCCATCATGATTTGTTGAAAGGTATAATTAGTTACAAAAGAGATATTAAGACAGCTGTAAGGCAAAATATGAAACTTAAGATAATCAATAGCTCAAATTTGAGCTAAGGAAAGAGCTAAGGTATTCATAAGTCCTAACATTATCGAGATATAAAAAAGAAAAACTGGAGAACCCAATCATATAAAGCATATAAAAATAGGAAAATTTGGGAGAAGAAGTTATGAAGGAATGTATTGTGAAGGCCAGTAAAATGCAAAGAATGCAGGGTAAGTGGATCATAAATCAGAAATAAATGAAGAAATAGATTATAAATACATATGGAACTAGAATAAAGGGATCTCTTACAAACATGAAGAAAAATGAAGTTTTATGCTCAAATTAAAATCCTATCGAAATATGGGCGTCGACAGTGAAATAGAAACATGGGTATCAATGGGATTCAACAATTTTCTCATACTCAACTTAGTTGAGTAACGTCATAAGTATTCAAACCCATATATCCACAAGTAAGTCATTGTTTAATGTCATCGATCCTTGGAACACCATACTCAGAATCATCATCCGGCTTGGAAGAACAGAGGATCATAGGACCCATCGGCATGCATAGTTCTAGAAATATTAGTTTGATTATATACACATTTAAACAGCATATATAACACTACCTCAAGTTGAAAGATTGAAACAAAAAGAGGGAGAGGGATTGGTAGGGGCAAATGATGGGGAGCGTGGAGGAAAGGAGGAAGGCCCTCCACAATGAAAACTTGGGTGGATCAGGATACAAATAAGTAAAGAAAAAAGAAGCGATTCAAAGGAAGATGATGAGAAAGAGAGCATAGTACTTAGCAGAAAGAGATGATGGACGAGAAGCAAAGCCTTGGATCTTCCGTGAGAAAGTTTTGTGCAAGAAACCAATGCAAAGACGTAAATCTAAACCCTGGCTTTCATCTTTTATACTCCATCACAATCTATCCTCGAATTTGCAAGTCCCAAGAGGGGGGGGGGGGGTGTGGCGCAGTTTCAGATGCCGAAATCCTCTCCTATGATGATCTTGCGGTTTTGATTTAAAACAAAGTGTGGGCTCCACAAGCCACGTTGAAAGTGAAAATTAAGGCAGCAGTCAAACTCAAAATTGGGATGGTCAACAATGAAATGGGATGTGTCAAAATTAGAGGCTTTCATAAATAAGATAGTAATGATGATGATGTTCATGGGTTGATGCCTTCGGTATTCCAATCCTAATAACGTGTTTTTTTTTTTGTAGTATCCTAATAATGTACTGTTAGTGAACTAAAAAGAAGCAACATGGCACAATCCCGGATCTCCGATTGAGTGTAGATCAATATCCCAAAGGATTGATTGAATCCAGAGATGGATTTCAGCCCCTAAGGCACCCTCGCAAGAGGAAAAACACCATAAAAGAAATAAATCTCAAAAGAGAACTTTAAATGATTAAAAATAAGCATGTTTATTACAATGAAGGGCTCCTTCTTATATAGGAAGGGCTCTTGCTAAATTAGGAAAGAGCAATCCTAAAGAGTAATCCTAAACAATCATGGCTTACTAAATTAAATTAAATAAGTCCTAATCTCAACTCAACATAAAATAAGAAATAGATAATTAATTAAAAACTATCTAACTAAGAATAATGATCCCTGATCTTGAGCAGATCATGGATCAAGTGGGGCCTATCAATGCCGGGCCGGATCTTGGATCTAGCCTGCATCAGCTCTTCCCAGCTTAGAAAAACTCGACTCCAGCGAGTTTGCCAACTTAAGAAATGCCGGAAAAAATTCAACCCCAAGTTGAAGGAAAGGTCCTCCTGCGTCAAAAATCAATCGCACAAACTTCTGATGTATCTTTCAATCTTCTTTTTTTGTACACGCCGTAGAAGCTTGATGCATCAATATCCTTCATGTAAAAGTAGATTGGAGATGTGGCATCTTCTGATGTCTGCATTTAACTTAGATGTAAAATCTCGCCATTAGATGCCTTGAGTGTAGCTATGCAAATAGGTCACAATCCTCAAATATCCATCGGTGATCCCTAAAAATAAAGTCAATGTGGGCAACTTCAACGAGTTGATCTGCTTGCAAAATCACAGAATCAACTAATTTGATTTCCAAGGACCCAACTGTATTTGCTGGAAGCGGAGTTACAATCAGATCTTTCGAATATTCAATATTCTTGTTAACCTGCACAAAATTTTGAATATCTGTTTGTCCTTGTTTTTCCTCAACTCTTTACGGCTCGTGGATGACATTATCTTGATCAATGTGGTTTGATGAAGTCAATTTTGCCATAAACTTGCTCAAAATCTTCCCTTTCTTCTTGCATTTGTTCTTCTTCAATCTATTGTGGCTCTTGATATAGGATTTCTTGATCATTTTTTGCTTGTCCTGAATTTTTCATGAGATCAAATTCGACCTGACCTTTCTCAATTGTTGCATCCTTAATGTCAGTTGTCATAGCTGGTATCTCCTTTAGCGCAATCATGGTGTCATGATTTTGAATTTCTTTTTTTTTTTTTATCTTGATTTGGTTCTGCAGTTGAAGATGATAATACAGATGAAGACTAGACTGTTAATGACAATGGACGGAGTCTGATCCATTTTTCTTTCTCATAAAAAGGGATACGTGTTTATCTCTTTATCAAGCGAGCTTTATAGTAAAATATCTATGGTCGTCTAAAAATAATATAAGCAATATTCATGTGGATCACATTATACCAAATTTTGTCTTCATAATTACCAACCTTAAAAGATACCAAGCATCTGTGAGTTACGGGAATAACATAACCATTAGACCATATAACTTAGTAGGGCTTTAGAAGTTTCTCAATTGGCAAATTAAGCTTGTTAATAACCTCTTGTGCGACAAAATTGATTGCACTACCATCGTCAATAGTCAAATTGACAACTCTATCTTTGACTCTCACCCATATGTGGGATTTCTTTGCCTCTCTCCATGTTTTTTGTTCCTACTCATTTGTGTTGAAAAGGCGGCAAATGACAATCGTGGGGTTAACTTCTCCGGCAAAAAGTTTTTACACAACTTGTGCTCTTTTTTTTTTTTTTTTTTTTTTGCATCTGAGACTTTCTAAGCATATGTTCAACAAGAAAGACTTCTAAATATGCCTCTTAACTAGTATCACAACAGTTCACATTCTCCACGATGTCTTGTCTCAAGCCTCTGACATAGCGACAAATAATATGTGTTTCAGTCTCCTCTAGTTCACAAATATCTTGCAACTCTCGAAATTGTTGGGTATATTCATCAACTGTTAATTCTTCTTGCTTCAAATTCAAAAATTGCTCAAAGTAGAATTCATTCTCAAAATACCAATTTCTATATTCGTATTGATACAGAATTCTTTGAATTTCAATGGAGCGCCCAAATATTTCCATGATGATTTGGATGGAAGGAGAACAAAATATAATTCTTTTGAAACATGGAGTTACTTGCCCTTGTAGATCTTAACGATTGCAATATGTTGGCCAAGATGGGGTGTCAATTGAACGTCAGATGGCCAAAAGATCACCCATTTAAAAATCAATAGTTGCGATTGATCAAGTAGAATATCTATGCTTGTGGCTGGCCTTGGCAGCCTGTGGACTGGGTCCACTTTTTTTTCTTTCTTTTTTTTTAAGGGAAAGAAGGTGGGTCGGGTCGGGTTGGACTTTGTGTTGGGTCAGACCAACTTAGGCTCAAGTGCCAGTCAGTGGCACTGCACGTGGGATCAAAAGAGGCCTATTCTCTCTTTCTCCCTGTGAACCCACGTTACAATTTCAATGTGTTTACTCATATACATCACCATAATGTCCCCAGCAGCATCAATTCCACAAGGAAATTCTAAATTTTAGATCTTTAGAACTGAGAAGTGCAATTCTTTCAAAAATTCGAGCATGATCATACGAAATGGAAACTGATACCAGAGAAACAATTAAAAGATGGAAACCAGTCACAACCCAATACCACAAACACAATCATGAAGCAGCAGCAGAGGGAGCTCATGACAAATTGTAGAGTCTCTAGAGATTATACAAAAGACGTTGGAGGGGGGAAAACCCATCAATTACAGTATTAACAATTTCATGTTCTACGTCAACTGCTACAATATCCATTAAACTATAGTACTAATTGCAGATTATTCAATACAGTTGAATAAACGAGAAGCAAAGCTAAGCTTAGCAAAGAGGAAAGAGATACTGGAGAAAGTGAAGACGTGCAGTGCTTAATCAGAGAAATACCTGGATCGGGTTTTGAGTCTCGAAGGGGCTTGCTGTGAACAATAAATAGACCCACCAAGGAATGACCCAATTAATCTGATGGCTTGAATTGTTCAACGTTTTCTCCGGTAAGAAAAAGAATGAATGGTGGGAATTAGGGCGAGAGAGATGGTGATACGGAGAAAGAGAGATGGTTCAGGGTTTGGGCGACAGAGAAATGGGTCTGGGTTTGGGCGAGACAGAAAGCTGTATTGAGCTTCGATCGGCTTGCGAGAAAGACAGAGACCGACTCACTGTGAGCGGGAGAGAGAAGTAGCCCCAATACCACATCGGTAATATACAGGGAATGCAAATGATTTTATAATGAAAATCAAAAAACCATTGCACTGCGGCTGACCATAAGTCGTATACATTCTTGACGTCCTGCCCCAAGATTGCCTGAGTGATGTCTACTATGACTGATAGGCCAACAAATTTTTTTTAAAAGCTCTAAAATTTGCTAATGCTAAAAACTTTTTGATTCAGTTTACTCAATGTAATTTTGGTTTTTTTTTTTTTAAGGTAAATGGTATGTCTAGAAAGTTTTATCCATTAATTGCTAAGCAAAGATTTTAATTTTTTTTAATTGGCAATTTTTCTTAAGGTAGATGGTATGTATAAAAAGTTTTGTCCATGAATTCCGAATGAAGAGATTTTAAAGTTTTTTTAATTGGCTAATCTATTGGTTGGATAAAACTCTAGGTCTATTATGTTGTATTTTGCAATTTCTTTAAGAATTGACTATGGTTTCACAGAAGAGTTGAATTAAAGAATTTGAGCACGTGCTTGAGCGGATGGGTCCCAGATTTACAAGTTAAGGCGAATGCTTACGCGCTCAAGCAGGCCTGATAGAAATTGCATTGAATTGCAAATAATTGTAAGTTTGATTCACGCGCTCGAGCACATGGCGAACAAAAACCCACTTTCCTTATACATAACATTACACTCAACATTTTCTTCATAAAGCCAAGCTTGGTTGAAACAATACACTCTTGCTGGACTGGAAGAACATAATCATCTACCCATGCAACTCGATAAGGTTTCGGGTGCTTTATTGTCGTCAATTACAATTTATCAACTGCTTGTTTGGAGATAACATTTATAAGACCGCCACAGTCAATAATGATATTACAGCGTTTACCTTTGTAATTAACTTGTGTCTGAAATATAAGTGGTAGATTCTCAACATCATCATTCTCTGCATTATCCACAACTAAAATGAGCTGATGAAGGAAAAGCAAAGGACTTTAGTCATTAGAGTCTAAAACTTCAAAATGTGTTGAACTCAAGTTGTGCGCGAGACCGTATAAGCATACACTCAACACGAAGAGCTTCTAAGTATGCCTATTGACTGGTTTTACAATAATTCATATTCACCAAGATATATGTTCTCAAGCCTCTGATATAACGAACCAAATCTTGTACCCTATCCTCCTGTAAGGCACATATATCTTGCAACTCCAAAAATTAGCGGGTATACTCATCAACTACGAGTTCTCTTGCTTCAAATTAAGAAATTACTCAAAACAAAACTCAATCGCAAACCAATCATCATATGTAAATTCATACAAATTACCTGAATTGCATTGGAGTTTCCAGAAATTTTCATGATGAAGCCAAGGCAATGATAACAAAAGTTAATTGCCTTTGAAAAGAATTTTGAACTAACCTGATAAGCGGGGTGTACTTTTTTTTTTCGATTGCATTGGACTTGGGTTTAGGTCAAACCCCAAATTGGGCCTAAAGTAATCTACATGCCCAATAATTGCCTATCATATGTAAAAGAAACACATGCCCTAGGAAGGCAACTGAGTCCAAACATTGATCCACAGGTCAACCCGGTCCATTGGGTTCAGCCACAGGCCCAATTGGCTAAGAGCCACTATGGCATCATCCATATTTATCTTATTTCTGATCTTATTTCTTGCTTAATTAGGGTTAAGAAGTTTCCTGAAAGTCTTAGTTGCTAAGATTTAGGTTTATTAATCTATAAATAAGAGAGACATCATTGTAGTTGCATATACTTCTTGATTAATAAAGTTTTTTTTATTGGCGTTTCCTCTAATTATGGGTTTTTTCATGGTTATGATTGTGCCCTAGGGTTGGAATCCAATGCATGCTAGGTCCTAATGGTGAGGATATTGTCATTACTTGAGAAGCTCCGGGAGAGCTCCGCACCCACTACAGTGTGCATCAGGGGGCTAACTATACGGTAGTAGGAAGCACACATAGTGTTCCCCTTGTCATTCTTGCCAAGGTACTCAAGTTAATTTTAGTTGATTTTTTTTTAAGATAACATACAAAAACCAACAAACTATGATTGGAAACGTTTCGAATACCATCACATCACAAATAAATAAGCAAAGTTCACTTTGAGAATTAACTCATAGAGTCATTGAAGTATGAGGTAAGCATTGGTGACGTTCAGCCCTGCATTATACTTAATGAAATTTCCAGTTGCAATATCGAAAGCAACATCAACTCCTAAAGCAACAACACCGCTTACCAATTACACTAGAGAAATCAACAACAAGGTTTGCAATCAAACCAATGCTTGTATTGATCCTTGCATAGTCATGCAGGTACTGGAGTTCAACCTGTGATCACGACAAAAAAATCTTTCGAGTCACAAGACAAGCAAAATGATCTTTGAAGTCACCATACTGGTAAACTTACACAGTAATGAGCCTAAACCTACACTTAATGGATATAAGAAAAGTTCAGAATGGATAAACACAATTAAAAGACAGCGACCAAAACTAAAGCCAAGAAAATCATAATCAGGGAAACACAAAAATGTAAATTGCATTAGTAATATTTTTCATAACAAGTTCTCCTACAAGTGGACTGTAAGTGCAATTCAACTCTAAAGGGCCCACTTGAGCCCATCTCCTCAACATACCCCGTCATTAGTGAAAACCCCATTATCTCACACAACCCCAATTAAACACTAATATGAACTTTACTGACAATTAGATTTACCATAGATTTAAATAAAGAAACGAATTTGTAATTAAAGGACCAATAAGTTTTAAGGGCATCAAACAAGTTTAGAGTAATGAAAGAGCTGATTTTTTCATGATGAGGGATATCGAACATTCCCCCTTCTCCCACCAATTCAAATGCATATAGGGGGGCTTCACGAGCTAGACCAACCATGCAGTCCACTTGCATGTGAAAATCTTCCATTCTATCCACCTTTAAGACTACAACTGAGAAAGCCATACAAAAAGTACTTGCAAAATCACAAATAGGATGCATCCATGTTTGATGACAGTAGATTTAGAACTATCAAAAGCAGTATGCATTCAGGGTTCAAGACAGCAAAACTGATGTGTCACACATTAGTACTCCCTATGTAACATATTAGGGGTAGTTCAAGGACAACCATCATTTGGTCCGACACTAGTCCACATGAATGGAGCGGGGGAACTTATCTAACTTTTTGATTTCAAATTCCAATGGGAGAGGTAGGAAAAAAGGGAGGAATTATTCTTCTAGCACAAAAATGAAAATTTGCAAAGCAATTAATCCCTCTCATTACCACACATGCCCTAATTCAATAGTTAGGAAAATTTTCCCCTCATTTTTATGAATGAAAAACAACTACAAAATGGACTCCATGCCTCCCACCTTTTTTTTTTTTTTGGATGCCTCCATTGCAAAACAACGGCATCTCCACCCCCATTCGAATTTCCAATAGTGGCGGGCCCTGGAAATGAAAACACAATATTGACAAATCCATTTTTTATAAGAACTATGAACCCCACCATATCAGATAATCCTAGGTCAACTTTGGAGATCTTGTCAATAGTAACTTACATATCAACTTATAACACCATTTATGGAGCTTCTGTCACTTCAATTTATAATAGTTCTAAAAGCAAGACCATGTGGGCCCATCAAACCGGGTTCAACTAGAACCAGGAAATACGTCAAAACCAGTATGAACCAGTCAAATCCCATCAAAACCACTAAGAATAAGTGGATGAACCATTGAACCCACAAATTACTTATTTAATTTTTTAAAAGTTTTTATTTTTAAAAGTTTTTATTTATGTTATCATTTCACGATGGTCAAGCTAAAAGTTTACAAGGCTGGCCCCACAGGCAACAGCCCAGTTTCTGCAAAGCACTAACTCCTCATGACCCACAGGCCCCCCATACTGCAATATCTTTTACAAATCATCCATCAATCAAAGACTACATGTGTACGTGTCCTACATAGCCAGACAAACAAACTGAGTGCAAGAGGCGTAATTCCCATAACTAAAATTCATCACCTTTTAGAAAAAATTCAATGAACAAAAAAAATTTGCAATAAACAACATTAATTGGAAATTGTAGAATGCAGACAACCATAGTAGCAAGCACATTTTAAGGACTTAGTTCTATTTTTAATTGAAGACTTGAACCCCACAACATCGTGGTGGTCGTAAATGCTAACTAGCGTATATATTTGCACGGAAGTAGACTCGGCAAGCCATTGAACACTTGAGCCCTCATCCACTTAGGGTTATTTAATGAGTTTTCGCCAAGAAAAAAAATCCATGCGCACACACAAAAAAGAAAAAAAAACATTTCCCATGTTTACAGAAATTATACATCAGTAACATCACTATAAGATTCAACACCAAAGAAAACAACAAAGTACATTATTGTTGTTATTATTATTATTATTCTCCAATGATCATATATAGTGAAAGCTACCATTAATGTGCTAAAGGAACTTCACAAAATCAGCATATTAATCATGGATAGTTTTCTATTACAAGAATCCTGTATGTGCAGATTATCTTTGAGCACCTTTAACTCACGGCGCTTTAACTCAAGCGCCTTTATTATTATTCCACACTGTCCTCTTGCAAGATGTCCCACAGGAGAATATTGTGGTATTAAGTATCAGTCATATCAATTTGCCATTTATTAAACAATGGAATGTTTAGCTCATAAGAATTTATAATTGAATTAAGTTGGTAACTTATGGATGATGAATACAAACTTCTCTACGAAGTCATTTTAGTAAGGTAACCCTCAACACTTGATCAAGAAAGTAGCAAACATTAATATGTTAAGGGCACGTTTGGCAATAGGTGAGGAATTTGCATTTCTATGAATTCCTCACTGCCCTTGGAAAAAGAATATGCTCATAAAGGATTTTAACACTTTAGATTCCTCTTGTTCCACATTTGGTTAGAATTGTGAAATGATTGGATATTTTCTTAATCTATGTTTGGTTAGAACTCTGAAATAACTAGAGATATCCCCGATTCATGTTTGGTATTCAACACCAACATTTGCGGAAAATATACATCTCACCTAATATGAGGCCCTTTGACGGTTAGCCATGACCAAGACTCATTAGCCAACAAGTGTGCCCCACTTCAAGATATTTAACAAAGTAAGAACCATTATAATAAGTAAGAATATGATTGAACTAGTGGGACACAATTCTTTTCCACTAAATAAGCCACGTTCCATGGACGGGATTCAAAAAACCACTTTGTGACTTAATTCAAACTAACTAAATTGTTTGAAGAAGTGGGCAAAGTATCTTCCAAAATAAAGTAGTGGGATCCATGCCCATATAAGTCAATATTAACTCATAAACTTAATAAATAAAAATAAATATTAAACCACAAACATTATAAATAAGTACAAGTCCCTTGAATTTGAGGTTTATACACAACTATAGCCAAACCAATAAGAACATAGAATAGATTTCCATATAAGTCAATATTAAAGATAAAATATAATAACCAAGTATAAATGTTCTAAAAAATTGATAATCTCAAAAAACCACAATTTAAGGTATTATCAGGAAAAAAACCAAATCAAGGATGTAACACTCCGACCCAGCTTGATCCCGTTTGGTGACTAATTAATGTTGCTTTAGTTGTTATGGTGTTTTGCTTTTGTTTTGATTTTGTTGCGGGTCATGGATAGGTAGTTAGGTTGAGTTTGACCTGGATTAGGTAGAGCAAACCCCTTTTTCGTAATTGTGGCTTTTCTAAGATGTTGTTATTTTCGCATCATTTTGGTGTCAACACGTGTCTTTCGTTGAGCTCGTTAACTTCCGTAACTACATCATTAGCAAAGGATATCATATGATTCCGTTGGACTTGGATTTGACTCGAACTGTAATTAGCCTTAACCCTTGGACTTGGTTGCAAATTGGCCTTTAACCTTATCTTTATAAGGCCTCCACCGACCTCCCTTTCTTACTTTCTTTTCTGCTCTCACGTTTCAGTCTCTCTCTCGATGGGTTCTCTTTCTCTTTCCCTTGATTAAGCCAAGCTAGAAGGGCGATTGAGATCCTCTTATCTTCTCTTCCTCTTTGTGTGACTCAAGGTATGCATGGGTGTTAGTTTTCTTTTTTCCTTTTTCTTTCTCCACGTTAGTTATGGACTTGCACCCATGCCACCCTCTTTCCTTCATGCATGGTGTTTAGGTGTGTGTGTGGACGTGAATTGAGCCCCAAGGACAACAATTGGTGTGTTAGGATTCAATTGAGGCAAGTATAAGCATCACAAATATGAACCCATGTTGGTATATGCATGATTGCGGATAATTCTCATGATCTTATATGCATAGTATGGTTACAGCCCAAGTTGAACTCATTCTCCTTTTCTCTGTTGAGATTTTGCCCATTGTCGTCGTTACAAGTTTCTGCAATTGATTCAGAATTCGACCTAGTGCATGCACGGCTGAGCCGTGAAATGTGCTACGGCTAAGCTGCAAAACACACTACGGCTAAGCCGCAAGCCCCACCGTGACCCCAGCCGTAGATCAATACAGGTGTACCTGAAAATAACTGAGAGTATGCAAATCAGTAACTCTGCTACGGCCCAGCCACGGCTAAGCCGTGAAGCCTTCTACGGCGTAAGTTGTCTTCAGCTAAGCCGTAAGGTCACCCACGGCTGAGCCAGAAGACCTAAACAATAAGAAAACTTAGGGAAGAAATGAGACTTGTAGAGTCCTTGAAGTAGAAGGTAGGCAACATGCACTTGCCCAACAGATTATGAAAACATACGTGAATGATTCGAGGGCTGCGAATTATTCATGTTCGTTATCCAGTTGTTAAGCACTTCCCCATGGGTGTTGGTTTAAGGAAATTTGGTGCACCCGATGATGCAATGCAATACTAGACAACGGTGTATCGAATGACTTAAAACTACATCATTATACATGGTTAGAAACACTGGATAGGTAGATTAGAGGTGGATAGTAATTGAACTTGATTCGATATGATCATATTCGCTTGCATGACATGTTGTATTCCGATCATGGATCTCCATTCTTTAGCATGCTTGCTTGTTTCATATAACATGGAATGGTTAATTGTTTCACTTTGTTTTCAGTACCTTGGGTATACCTGTATGTTATTATGCTCACACGTATGAGATACGGTCTTAAGTATGCACGTATGATATGCTTGTCACGATCTGCTCAAGGTTTGATACATGATTGACTCTGTATAGTCAGGCACTACTGAACCTCAGCCTTAGGATCCTGACGGGGTGACTGTGGTATAGTTATATGGCCTTGCTGCAGTAAGGAAATGTCTTAGGGAATCCGGACCCCAGGAACTAGAGACCCATTTGTACCCTGGCCCGGCCAATGGTGTTCCCAGTACGGATATAAGATCCCTAATTTGGGAGCATATTGCAATGTAGTGGCCAATTAGTTATGTACACGACACGTATTTCTTGATTCAAATGGCATGCTTTAATTATTGCATAACCGCCTAGTATACGGACTTGACATGTTATGATTTACATCATGTTCTGTATTCTATTAGATACAACATGTGTTTACTTGTGATTGCTTATACTTTGCTGAATCTTTGTATTCACGAGTTGTCTTGGTGCTGCAGGCTCAGATACCCAGACCGACCCTACGTCGGTCGACCAGGCTCCGGGAGAGACCCCCGATGTCCCATCCGGACTAGAAGAGTGGGAGTAGTCACTCCATCGGAGAGCGGCATGGATACATGTGCATATCGGTCATCCATATATTGAGCTTTGTTACAATTACATCCAATCATGAGTTGTACATATTCTTTTACTTCATTTTGTAAAATGTTTCTATATATGTCAGTTCTGTTTTCGTACTCTGTTCTTGTATTGTTTAGTGTGATGTTTTGATATCTACAGCTTCCACGTACAAGTTTGGCACGTGTGAATCTTCCCTTGTGCATGTGCATTTAGACCAGGTTTACGTGCACAAGCACGGGAGTACGTGTGTCATCGGTTTGGCTTTTGCTAACCCCCGAACTCCTAGACTCGGGTTGTGACAAAGGAGCACCCTTTGCAGCCCACATTTCATCTGCTATGCTTTCTCGCAACTAAGTCATATAATTCTTATCTGCATCAGTGGGTCCTAAAACACCATTTACAGCTTGGTTGTCGTTTAGTTCGTCACTCATATTCTCGTATTCTAGACTCTCATTCACTATATGCACAAATATCTCATCCTTTAAGTTCCATTGTCAAATAAAATTTTGTAGAACATAACATGCTACAACTAGTTTCCCTTGTGTCTTGAAAGAATAACGTGGAGCAATTTTGAGTAAAGGAAAACATTATTTCAATACTGCAAATGTTCTTTAACTACATTTTGTAGTTTTGAATGTCTCAAGCTAAGTAACTCTCGCCCTATTCTGGGTGCTCATGTAGTAGACCATTTTTTAAGATGGTAACGAATACCACAAATGGGAGCTAAAAAACCATGTGTATTTGTATACCCAACATCAACAAGATAGCATTTGCCTACACACAAAAAATAATTAGTTAATATTATACTAAAAACAATACATATGAATTCTCAATTAAAAAACAAAACTTGATACATTACCTTTTTGAACATGAAGTTTATTATGAGGCTGCCACCAAATTAATTATTGAAAAATCTTAGAATCTAATGCTGATCCTTCCCATGCAGCAAGAACATAGAAATCGGATATCAAACGAAGCCAGGGCCATAAAATTATGTGATAAACAACCTTTTTTATTTTATTACCTAACTTAATCCTTAGTTCTCGCCTATGCAGGAATATGTATTCCATCTATTCCTCCAACACAATCCTATAACCAATTTAGAAGTGCACAACTCATTAATACAATAACCAATTAAAATGTAACTATAAATTTGTTGAAATTTTACCTTAAAATATGGGTAAAATGAAGGATTTTTCTCAATCGCTGGTGGAATATCCTCATTTGATGGTTTTATAGAATACTTACTCAACTTTAATATTGCATCTAGTGTTTACTAATAGTTTCACCTAAGTGTTGGAATCGATCTTGCATGACTCGATTCCTTTCACTATGTCCAATAGTGAATAAAAAAATTGCAAGTTGCTCTTTGAGATTTACAAGACGTGAATCTTTTAGAAATCTGCCTTCGTCTCCATAGTTCATTTGTTAGGAGCATAAAAGAGCTGGTGTCCATTCTAAATAAGTTAAAATAATTTTCGGAATTTCTAATCAAAATCTTTGTAATATAATTACGACCACTAAGTGACGACTCATGTACTACATCTTTAAGGTAGTAAGAGTAATAGTACCACAACAAACAAACAATAGCAATTGCAATTAAAAAAATCCTTAAAAGATGCCTTCTATCCATTCAGCATATAGAATATGAAAAGTTATATATACAAGCAAAATGAATGTGTAGCAAATATAAACACTTCACAATTATAATTTAATTGAAAACAAACAACACCAAATGGAGAATATATTTATTCATTTAAAGGAGCATTAAATCAACAAAACTAAAAATCCAATAAAAATAATTGATCATGAATCCAATCCAATCCATAGCATCAACATATGTCCACTTAAACTACTAACATGAGTAACGTAAAAGAAAAGAGTTAATCCTAGTGAAAAAAAAAACTATGCATGACTTAGATGTCAAACACAACATCACATTCAATTTGTGCCAATAACCATCGTTTGCTACTTTCCACAGGCAATGCTAGGAACATATCAGCCTTCATCTCTACCTCAAAAATTTAAACACCCCTACCTTTAAAGGTCTCTTCTAGATCTAGATGATCCATTGCCTCCAAACACATCTTCATTCTAGTAGTTGCATTTGTATCTTGAGTGTTAGCCAATTTATCCAATGCATGTACCATACGACATACATTTTCTACCATTGCCTCTCCCATGCTTTGTCTTTTTGTTATTTGATGAGATGATCCTCCTAGGCTTGATTTACACCTTTTTCTTATGTACATATGATCTTCTCTGATTTCATCTTGTGTAATATTGATATCAATTTCATCTTCACCACCCCACAAGAGTGTCTAGTGGAGCACATTGTTGGAAAGGATCATTTGAAGAAAATCCCGCTCTACCATTAACAACTGAGCCACCAAATATTTTAGGCATATGCAAATAGTTTGGCATAGGTTTCAACCTATACAAGGTAGCATGAGGGTCCGCCTACAATGCACACAAACAAAATTAAGAATTTACACCTAAACTTTATGTAATAAAATATATTCTATTTAAATAAATCTCACCGCTAGGTAGTCATCCCATACTCCAGTCTCAGTAGTGACCATCGTCTTGTCTTCATCCCACCCAAAACCACTTAAGTTCAGCAGTGTTTTCATCCCATTGTATCATGTTTTGAAACTTTTAAAATGATTCTTTAGCTTACCTAAGTCGAAGTTGTTGCCAAATTGTTCTTTTATTTGTTTTGTTATTTCATTCCATCCCTCGATAGTGAACCCACCGGGAATGGATTTTCCTTGTTTACACTGCTTACACATGAAAAATATAAACAAGTTATCTTGTCCATTTGTTCATTTCCTGTTTCTTGAGACTGACTTGTGCCCACGCACTACAAGAAAATGCACCATTTGCGACAAAATTTAGCAACAACAAAAGTTATTTGTTGCTATAAATTACCTTTTATACAACAAACATAACAATTTGTCTTCCAATGTTGTCCCTAATGAATTCCCGCCCTAAGCCCAATTTTATGTCAAAGTATGTTTTTTAATGACAACTGTAGTTCGTCCCTAAAGGTTATTTTTATTGGGTGTCGAACTGTGGGTTAGTTGTTTAAAATGCTTGGGGACAAATAAGTGGTTGTCCCCAAAAGGAAAACTACAAAAATCCTAGGCACGGCACCTCGTCATCTTCTTTCTATTTTGTGTTTTTTTTTCCTCTGGGTTTGGGGCTCTATGGTCAAGAGCACAGTTCTGTTTCTCTATCATCCAAACTGTAACTCTTCTCTCTCTCTATCTCTCTCTCTCCCCCTCTCTCTCCCCCCTTTCTCTCCCCTTGTTCGACCTCTTCTTCTTTTTTTGATTTAGTATTTTTTTTCTCTGAGCTCTGTGACAATAGCTGAAGGGCACAGAGGGGATCTTGCATGGTGGGGGTTGCACAGCAGTGGTGGTTTTGGTGGTTGACACAGAGGAGGAACTAGATTGAAGTTTCTTTTATGATCAGTGCTAGATTCATCCAAGGTAGGCCTCACCTAAAATCTAGGTTTCAAATTTTCTAGAAGATTTTCTTTTTTTTTTGTTTTGGAATTTCTTCAGAGGTGAGAACCAGGTTGAAGTTTCTGTCATGATTACAACTGTTACATGTGTTCATTAAAGAAAAATGGGTTTCAACTCGACGATACCCAAATCCCTTGCTGCATCTGTTCATTAATGAAAAATGGATTTAAAAAAGAAAAAATGGGTTTCAACTCCACGCTACTCAAATCCCTAGCCTATAATCCCTCTTCCTAAATCCTAAACCCTAATTCATTTCTTTTTTCCTATTTTTGATTTTTTTTTCTTTATTTTTCTGTTTGCAGTTCTTTGAAGCATATATATAGAAGAGAAAGAAGCAGCTAGAAAAAACAAAATTGAGGCCGATGGGGAGAAACTAGAAATAGTATGCCTTAACCTTAAGCACTGTATATTTGTTTTTATTGTATGGTATTGGGGTTTTGCATTTTTTTTTCTGTTATGCTTTGCTTTGCTACTGGATATTTTTGTTTATATTTATTGTGGGTTTAATCAGGTTGAAATAGGATTTGAGTTTGTGATGTAATAAAGTCATATCTATTATTATAGTTGTTGTTGTGGTTATTGTAATTTAGTTTTGTTGGGGCATGTTTGATCTGATATATACTTTATGGAGAATTGGTAGAAATGATTGTTCTAATATATTGTTATACTCGTTTTGAATACTATATGGGGCTTAATTTGGTTTTGGAATTTGAAAACTAATTTTGTGATATGATTAAATTCTATGGTTCTTTTTTTGTTAATGTTTTTCTTAATTGTTTTGTGAAGCCACTTTTCATATACACCGAATGAGAATTGTGGTAGAATAGATGATTATGAGTGTTCCTTTTATTTTCTTCATGCATTTGTGTGTTTTAAGTTTTTATGTACATGTTTTGAATCAGTAATTGTTAATTAGTTTCTCAGTTGGAATTTGGGTCTGCTTGAATTTAAAGTAGTTGTTTCAACTTTTTTAATTCGGTTATGGCAGATATCGATATACACAAATAAGAATGATGGTAGAAATAAATGGTTTTTAATTGTTGTGCACCACAAAGACATCTTTGTTTAAGGATTAGCTTTTCTCCTGTTTGGTTTGGTCAAAAACTTAAAATCAAGTGCAACTAATGAATCAGACTCGAGAATTCAAGAAAGAATTTTAAAGATGAATGAAAATGCTAAATTTGAATATGAATTAGTGTTGGGCTTCAGTTCTTTTTTTTTTTTTTACTAAAAAAGGTCATTACCCAGCATGGTCATGCTAAAGCAGGGTCACTTTTTCCAATTGCTCATAGAAAAGTATGATTTGTTGCAAATAACTCATATGTCAATTTTTCAAAAATTATTTGGGATTTTTTCTCACAAATCAAGTTAAACATATTGTGAAGAAAGAAAATTTTTTAAAAATTTTGGAACCATAATACAAGTAAAAGAAGACGGAAAGTTTCATTTCTGTCTCAAAGCATAATTGATTTTTTTTTCTAAGGCATGAAAATAGGCCTTTACAAATTGAATGTTGGATCTTTTTTGAAATACTAAATTAATGTATTATGCTTTAGGTCTTTTCTTAAATGAAATTTGAGTTAATTTGACTAGAAAAAAGAATCATACCTTGATTTCCCTCTAGATTTAGCTTTAGGGTATGCAAGTCCTTTAGACAATATGCTATCAATTTGATGATGTTTTGAAATCTTCTACTTTTTTATATGATAAAATATTTGAAGGTAGGTTCACCTACTAGAAAGTATGTATAGTACAATACGCAACCTTTATTTCCAAAGAAAACTCGAATCACCTGAATTAGAGTTAAATTGAATAGCTTAATTTTATAAAGTGACTACCTGACAGAGGAATTTTGTTATATCAAAATTGTTAGTAATTGATTTCAAGTCATGTTTGAGCTTCTGGAAAGTAAGATACCTATTTTAATCTTTGGCTTTTGCACACTGAAAATTAGACTTGTCTATTGGCATCAAATCCACCTTGGGTTGAATTCATGGGGATAAGTATTTTTAAGGCTCTCATGTGTTGATATCTAAGATTGCAAAAGACGAAGTTTTGTTGTTGTAAATTTCTACTCAACTTGAAAATGCCTTTGTGGTGTCTTCTAAGGTATTTGATGGCATGACTGTTTTTTCATCCGATCAGTCTATTAATATGGCATTTTCATGAATGATTGATGAATAGGCTATTTGAATACCAACAAAGTATTTGATCCATGGGCAAGGAATGAAACCATACTCTTTACTTCAAAATTCTGTCAAGGCTACTGGATATATTGTTGTCAACAGTGGAACAAACGACTTATTAAAGGTAAGTTGGTGCACTTTATTTTATCCTATTTAATGTATTTGCATATTGATTTCTTAATCAAGTATCATATCCTCCTATAAGGCACATATATCTTGCAACTTCAAAATTTGGTAGGTATATTTATCAATTAACGAGTTCTCTTGCTTCAAATTAAGAAATTGTTCAAAATAAAATTAATACCCAGTACACCAAAAATGTCCATCTGGAACAATTTGAAACTGTTTCTAAATAAATCTGGAATGGTTTTCAAACCGTTTCAAAAATGGGTGTCGCAGAAATTTTGAAACGGTTTTGAACCGTTCCAGATTCCCAATTTTGGAACAGTTCAAAATCGTTCCAGATTTGAAAATCTGGAACGTTTTTAAACAGTTCCAAAATTTCTTGCCATTTTTTTAACTTCGTTAAAACAGTTTTAATAATATTTTTTTATATCATAAGTTTTTTAAACCACTACTAATCACATATTTAAAAATAAAATAGAATAATTGTGGTATTCACATTCATATAAATGCAATCATTAAAATTCTTTTTTAACACAATAATTAAGAATTCATGTTGCATTCAATAATTTCAGGCTACAAGTTGCTATTATGGTGACAAGAAAAGTCAGCTCTTCCGTCACTTTGGTGGCTTTTGATGAAACAAGGAAGCTGTCCAGATGAAGGATCAATATCTTCCAATCAATGCAAGTTCCAGAAGATAGCCCATCCAAACTACGTCGCCTTAGATGAACAACCTGGATGAACCGTCACTTGTCTTGAATCTCCCCTGTTAACCACTGTGCTGTCAATCGTCCTCTGCACCAATAGTATGCGCCAAGGACCAGCGCATTAGCCCATGCCCACAAGGCACTTCCTTATATGTCTTAAGGCCCCAGTCACTTCAAATGATTTAGACAGCCATTCCATATTGCTGTCCTTAGCCCACTCAGTTGCCCTCAAAATCAATTAGATTCTTGCTGCTTGTCTCTGCATCATTGACAAGCCTTAGCTCTTTGCATGTACTCCCTTGCCAGATTGATTACAACATCCTCATTGTTGCTTCACGATATGTCCTATAGACTTGGTTGGTTTGTCACTAAATGTGAAGTCTTCCTAACAACAGTCTATTCTGCAAAGTTGCTCTAATACCTCAGCAACCGTGCATCACCCTAATCAACTGTATCACATCATCTCATTCACTAAAAACAACCATCATCATGCCATGTGCTCCTGCACTTGGGCTTCAATTTGTTGTTCCATCCCTTGACCTCCTTGCATTCACTTGAACAACCATGCCTGACTGGGCTATTCATTCCAAACAACAATCAACCTACCAAACACATCATCACTTGGACTTACATTTGTTCCTCAGTGCCATTATCTTGCACTCTAAATGGTCTGCTCTATTGCTGGGTTGCATTTGAATCACTGCTTGGGCCACCAACATCCTTTAGCTGCACTAACCTCACAGTTGAACAAACAATGTTCCTTGATGCTTGGACTACTGAAATTTCGCAGGTCACCTATTCAAGCCAAGCCTCCCTCCCTTCTCCATGGTAGTCGCACCTGGTCTTTCCTCCTGCATGAATTGCCATAAGACCCAATTTGGTACTGGCATGAACTGCTTACAGTTGGATTTGACATCCAAGTTTTTTGGACTGCTTATATTTGGGGCCCTCTATCCTGATCATCTACACAAATTCAAATTCTATTACAATTCACACTACAAGCAGAAGATAAACATTTTATTTCCATTCAGCAGGAAACTCAACACTAATACTCACAAGAGAACAATCATTAGATATATAATTCACACCATCTTGAGCTTCCACACAAGGGTGCCTACTCCCTTCTAGTATAATATGTCCTTTATCTCGTAAGCAATAACATAAAATGAGGCATTTTGCTAGTAAGTGTTTTTCTCCAACAAGAAATAGCAATTATAGTCAATACTGCAAGTAATAGGACACGGAAACATTACCGAGGGAGTGATATCTGGTCTTATATAAGGAGTTGGACAGTTAGTAGACAAATCAACAAAACTGAGCAAGACATCCATTTCAGAAAGTATCCCAGCTAAAGATTCAAAAACCTGTACAAATGAAACCTACAATTAATGATGTCCACATACAATAAAAAAAAACTTAGATTTAAGGGTTCATATGAAAAGGCCTAGTGTTGCAATATTTCAACAGTACAATATTAGTGGCCACACAAATTCATGGATAGAAAAATTAGTATATTCAGGACCGGTTTAACTGAATTTGGATAAAAATATAAGCAACTATTGGAAGATCATTGAAATACTGCAACAAACAGTAAGATGTGAAACCCTTTCAACATATAGCTTTTTGCCTAAATAAATCCTGCTCAACAAAGTTATATATACCTCAAAGAAAGTTGCTGCAGTCTGAACTACTCAAGAAATAAGCTCTTTCTGACAATTTGTGTACTCGTTAACAAGCTTAAGGTACCGATCGCTCAACTTTTTGAACTATGTGTTTGCAAATTTGACCCCATCCTTCCAAGTCTCGAGGACAATGAAATTGGAGCTGAGTTTCTTTCTAATTTTTGACTCCTCCTTCTTTGTGATTCTAAACACATGTCCAAATTGTGTACTTTTGTCCAACTTCAAAGACTTGTCAAAAGGAAGATCGAGATCATTTGTAGTTTGTTTATGCAAATTGTGTATCTGTTGCTCCACTGCATCTTTGTCATTCTTTAGTGAAGATAAGTTTGGATTGTATCCAGATGCTATCATGTACTCCCCATTCTCAAGTTTCTCAAGGTCCACAGAGGCTACAACAAGAGCAATAAACTTATTCAAGTGATCATCATCAGTCCAATATTCTAAGGGATCCAAATATCTCTCTCTGATCAGCGACGAGAATTGGCCATCATATCGCTCAAGAGAACTCTTAATGTAAGGAAGTCTGATGCTTGACTGCACGTGAAAGATGTGTCATGCAAACCAAAAGCTTGCAATTGACTAGAGCACATTCACCAACTATATGGCTTAACTTACATTACTAAAAGGAATCCACTAGCCACATAGTCAAAATTGTAGCCATCAGTTATTTTCCCATAAAAGGAGGCATGAAAGTAATGCCCAAATACTCATAAAATACTGTTACTATCCTCCATCTTACCTTAGTATAATTATATTTTCCAAGAAGAAACTGCATATAAATTTTCATAACCATCATCATCGTCATCTTGGGGAGATAAATTTTCATAATCGTCCTTAGCCCACTCAATTGCCCTCAGCTGAAATTCATGGTAAAAATATATGTACCTTAGTAAGAAAAAAAAACCAGTTAGTGCTGTGACTGAGAACATGTCTGATAACTTTACCTTCCTCAGAATCTTGCCCGCAAGATTTCTTCTGTTGCGACTCCTGCACCAAACTTATGAAATTATGAATATGAGGCATTTACATAATTCTTATGTCTTGGGTGATGATGATGATGGATTTCCTTTTATGCTATGAATTTCAAAACTCACTCCGGAAGGATGGGATTTCTAAGAACAATCTAAAATAAGTCTCTCTAGAAGTGATATTTAAAAAGAAAAAAAAATGCCAAATGGAAAACACAGGCTAAGCTGGATTGTAGTATTTTCCAAGTCCCAATAAATAATAGATGCATACTCTAACATGAGAAGAATCTTCCCTCCACTATAGATTTGCATCACTTAAAATCCCTGTATTTACATCAACTGTGACGTACCAAAAACCTTTCTAAAGAACACGCATACACAAACTTGGAACTTGGTTATAATTCGATTATAAATTCAAGACAGAACTACATAAATAGATAGTTCGATTACTAGATATGGTCGCACATATTCCAGGACTAAAAGTTTAGATGCCATCAAACAACAAATCCAGTAGCAAGTGAAGAATGTTAGCATAAAACAAAAATTCTTAACTGCTAACCACTGTTTACGCCTGGTTATGTGGTGCCTGGGCTAATATCACTGGAAAGTTTGCGAGAATCATACTAGGCATGGTGCCATTAACTTTGGATGCATAAGAGCCAGAAACATGCACATATCTTTTCATGCCCCTTGCATGCCTTTTTTAGTCAACCATTATATGTGGTTACATTGGCTTCATCCAAAAACCAAAAGAACCGAGTCTAAGATGCTAAGGTACTTACATTTTGAGAATTGGTATCACTTTCTTCACTTGAACCTTCACTTGCACTCTCCCCACTATAGATTTGAGGTTTCCTCTCAATCACAACCAGCCATATACATCATAAAGAAAAAATCCTATCAAAGCTGTGAAGTATAAATGTTTCATATGAACTGACAATACCTTTGGGAGATGAATGCATTCGTAGATGGTCCTGATGTTTTGCCTTGATCATCATTATTATTCTTGCCTATAAGCATATTCAAACTCCCTAAACTCCATTTTGATCTCCTTAAGGGGCTCCTATCTTTGCCTTCAGGGGACTTACCATCCGTATCTACCCCACCAAGCATGGCTCCCTGAAAAGATAAATTTCTGTTATGCAATACCAAACATACATACTTGCATGTATGTAGATTTTAACACCAACTGCATAGCATCCCCTGGGCAAACAACAAGAAGTTTAGCAGGCAACTCACAGAAGCTTCAGCATGTCCATTTGGAGAAGGCATTGCATAAGGACTAAATGGATGAGATCCCTGGTTCAAAGGTAGTGTGAATAGGATTAAAAAATACAACAAGAGGCATAGAATAATTTACAATCACCATGAGAAATTTCAGAGAAAAAAAGGTGCTTGATGTGTTTGACAAGAAATTACTGGTGGGATGGATGGATGAGGGTATAATCCACCATGAGGATACATAGCAACATATGGATGTGGAGGGGTCCCATATGAAGGCATAAATTGCTACAAGAAAATAAATGAAGAAAACAGAAAGGAATAAAAGAAGAAATAAGTACCAGAAGGGTGTTTTAAGAAAGCTAAAAATACTTCAAAAAATAAAGTGAAAAAAATAAACATGAATAGAATTCTCTCCTTGCTTCAAATCAATCATGTATTTTCATTTTCAAATATCCACCTCTGCTTTCTTCATGCATGACTCTTCTTCTTATATTGTTCCATCCAGTTCCAAGTCTAATGATTTCAAGACAACGGGGGTTCAAAGTACCCTATTTTTTCATTTTTGGTCCATCTTATTATTTTTTGGGGCTTCACTCACTCCTGCTAAAAATAAAATAGAAAAAAAGAAAAGATTGTTCTTCTTGTTCGATATTTCACAAATTGCACAAACTCTATCAAAACTTGGAGTCATGGAATTCAAATAAAGGTACAACGATCTCAACTTTGATCAGTCCAAGGACCGACACAAGAACTCAACTTCATCTTCACGTAACTTGTAGACAATCACAAAGATTGATTCATTGGTTGACTGAACCGAAACAAATAACTCAGTACTTAAGTTTGATCCTATTTTAGAATCACTTTCTCAATCTATAAAGCAGTCTAGACACATAAAACCGGCAACTAACATAAAGTGTTTTACCTAAGCCCCCCAAATGTAAGATGAGATTGGGGACTTAATGCCATGGGAGAATGAAAGAACTGTGGCAAAATCGGAGAATACACCTATTGCAAAGATTAAAAAAAGAAAGAAAGAAAGGAAAAAAAACACCCAACAATTAATGAGGCCAAAACAACAAAAATCAGTAAAATTTCCCAAAACAGAACAAGCAATAGCAAATTAGCTCAACAAGCACCTGAAATCCAGTCCAATCTGGATAAGCTGTCGAACTGCTAGTTGTAAGAGCCTGTTCGTGAACAAAACCCAAATTACCAATAGAAATTATTATAAGCCAATCAATCAAAGAAACCAAACAATCAATACATGCTCTAAGAAGCCATTGTTGCAGATTTAAACCTTTTCAGAAGCCTTTGACCCCTTTTCAGATGTATCCATCTCAGTACTTCCCATGATTCAAGCTCAGCTCTCAGACCAGTCTATCAAAGCCAATCTACAATAGTCAATAGCAAGCATACAATTCGAGTCAATTTCCATTTGAAATAGGATCAAACCAGCAATAATCGAACACTCCAACCATCGAATTGCCATTAAAAAAAGATAACTCTAACGATTTGTGTTGGGTTAAGTCGAGAAAGAAGATCCCAAATTTGGGAACAAAGCCCTAGCTAATCGAAACCCTAGAACATGAAGAAAAAAAATGCAAACTTTCAGCTTCGATTGAACAAATCCATTGAGAAAGGTAGTGGGTAAGAAGAAATTGAATCAAATTGAACAGAGAAAAGATGGAATTAGGGTTACATTTTTTGGGAATTTTGCATGGAGAACCCTAGCCTTAACGGATCTAAGAGTTGAGAGATCAATTAGAACATCAATGGCGAAGAAGAAAAAACCCTAACTTGCCTTTTGAGAAATCGGGAAGAAGAGATAGTAGAAGATCGGGAAGAAGACGAGAGTTGGAGACCGAGAAATGAAAGCAGCGGGAACAGAACAATGGGAACAGAATCTTGCTTTCTGCGATCCGTTCTGCCTCTTGCCTTCTGCGATCCGTTCTGCCTTTTGCCTTTAGCGACGGATCTATGGGAAGAGTAGAAGCAGCAAGAAAAGATAGATCCGTTCTCCCTCTTGCCTTTAACGAAAACAACTCCTTTTTTATTAAATGGGCCTCTGCAAAATGGATCAAATCTGTTTCATATCAGGAACGGCCCAAAACCGGGCCCATAATCCATTTCTGAACTGGATTTTTGGTGTAGTGCCATTCATGAGAAAATACTTTTGAAGAAAAAATGAATTATTTCAAACACATTCATGTTTCTATAGCCACTAAGAAAAAGAGTACATGACATGGAGGAAATAACATCTATCTAACTCTATAGCCTATTTTCATTATATAGTGATCAGGGATGATAGATAGAAAGAAAAAGTACTCTTCCAAAGGGAAGAAGTGCTCGTCCCATGGCTGTGATGCGAGTAGAGCAAGAGGAAGTAAGAGATTCAGCTTACAATGGCCTCCTCCCTATGTTTACAACATGATTTATCTTTTGGGCCCTACTGAATCCATGCCTATCAATACTGATTAACTCTGTTAAGACTCTTGTATTTAAAAAAGTTCAAGAAGATAAACACTACATCTCACCACAAACTTAGTTTCCAAGTGAGCCCCATCCATCAATCACATCCCAATAAAGAAAATCAAAGGATGTCTTAACTTGTGAATAACATTGTTTCAGTCAACATTCAAGTACCTCATTTCAGCTATCCATGGGTGTAGGCAATCAAGCCTTTTCACTGATTGAGAAGATGGCAAATAGTTGTCCATCCATTACCCATGCATGCAATAAATTAAAGAGCTTTTCGGAATGGGGAATTCTTCATTCCAATCATAAACAGTGAAGTTCAGTTTATACAGAAGCAAATTAAAAGACACACAAATGGGTTTGGTAAATCCCACTTTCCGAATTTGGGTACAGATATAGCCCTATAGCCTGATGCAGAAACCGCAAAAGACCCATATCAGAAACAAGAGAAACACACACATACATACATAGACGCCATTCAAATAAATGCATAACACGCACCTCTAGCTATTTCACACGAGGCCATGAGAACTAAGAAAACCCATTACAGAAACAGAAAAATAACAACGACCCAAATCAACGAAATGCATAAAAAGAGCTCTAAGAATTTCATTAGAGACTGATAAAATTGATTAAAGGCAAATGATGGTAAAAGAATATCCATAGTTATCATCAAATAAACAATAAGACAGATGATGAATTAGACAAAAGAGCCTCCAATGATCTCTAAAAAGATGGAAAGAAAGAGATCAAAGTGAACAAACAATTGCAGCAAAAAAAAAAAAAACACTTAGTGTGCTGCGAATCAATCTCTAACTCTACATTTCTAATATTGGAAACTGTATGTGTTAGAAAATCCAATGGTGCAAACAACTTTTCTTGTGGTGAAACTCTCTGCAATTCCCCACACATCACCGCCCTCAAATCAAGAAAATGGGCCAACATCAGCAAAACCAGATCATTTCTCAAAAAGTGAGAAATCAAGCTAACAAAAACAAGCAAAACATCAATTGATCTAACAAAATAGAAACCCTAGGAAGAAGATCAGATTAAGCAAAATACAAAAATCGCTCAATGATCCATAAGAAAAAAATTGACATGTAGCAAAGAGAGATTTATACCAATCAAAATGGGATTTCAGTAACGGGATTTCAGTAGATCATGAGTAATGGAGAAGATCTGTAGGTCGCAAAAATGGTAATGAGTAATGGAGAGAGGATTTGAAGATCTGAAAATGGCAAAGACAAGAAGATGCTACCCTTTTGGAGAAGAAAACCCTAGCCATTCGAATGAGTGAGAACGTTTAGAGAAAAAAACCCTAGCCATCCGATTGAGTGAGAACGCTTGGAGAAGAAAACCCTACCCATCTCTTGTTCTTACTGCTTCTCCTGCAAGCATCTCTTGCTGTTTTGTCTATATATCTCTCGTGGAGAAGAAAACCACCATCGTGACTTGGAGAAAACAAAAGACGAGGAAGAAAAATAGAAGTGGGCCACATCAGAACGGGTCAAACCTGTTTCAATTCAAGAACGGCCCAAAACCGAGCCCATAGTCCGTTCATAAACTCCATTTTTGGTGTAGTGACATGCCCCCAAAAAGGCAAATGAGTCCAAACATTGACCCATGGGTCAAACCAGTCCATTGGGTCTATCCACAAGCCCAATTGGCTGAGAGCTATTGTGGCATTTTTTATATTTAACCTACTTCTAATATTATTTCTTGCTTAATCAAGGTTAGGAAGTTTTCTATTTTATAAATAAGAGAGACCTCATTATATTTGCTTATGATTTTTTATTAATAAAATTTATGGTTAGTTTTTCTCCAATTATAGGTTGTTTCATGGCTATGATTGTGCCTTAGGGTTTAAACCCAATGCATGCTAGGTCCCGAGGTGAGGGTACTGACATTCCTTCATAAGCTATGGGAGAGTTTAGTTTTCCTCCAATTATGGGTTATTTCATGGTTATGATTATGCCTTAAGGTTGGAATCCAATGCATGCTAGGTCCCGATGTTGAAGGTATTGACATTACTTGAGAAGCTATGGGAGAGCTCCGCACCCACTGCAGTGTGCGTCAGGGGGAAATTGCATAGTACAGGAGTTCAACCTGTGATCATGACCAAGAAACCTTTCAAGTAAGTCATAAGATAGGCAAGCTGATCTTTCAAGTCACCAGACAGGTAAACTTACACAGTAATGAGCCTAAACCTATACTTAATGGATATAAGAAAAGTTCAGAACTGATGAATAAAATTAAAAGACAACGACCAAAACTAGAGCCAAGATGATCATAATCAGGGAAACACAAAAATGTAAATTGTGTTAGTAATATTTTTCATAACAAGTTCTCCTACAAGTGGACTGCAAGTGCAATCTAGCTCTAAAGGGCCTACTTAAGCCCATCACCTTAGCATACTCTATCATTAGTCACAACCCCCATTATCTTGCACAAACACAATTAGACACTCATCTAAACTTTGCTAACAATCAGAGTAACTATAAAAATAAATAAACAATTGAATTTAGAATTACAGGACCAATAAGCTTTAAGGGTATTAAATCATGGTTAGAGTACTGACAGAGCTGATTTTTTCAAGGTGAGGCATATCGAACATCCTCCCTTCTTCCACTAATTTAAATGCATCTAGAGGGGCCTCAAGAGCTAAACTAATTGTGCAGTCTGCTTGTATGTGAAAATTCCCCATTCTATCCACCTTTAAGACTACAACTGAGAAAGCTATATAAAAAGTACTCCCAAAATCACAATTAGGATGCATCCCTGTTTAATGATAGTAGATTTAGAACTGTCAAAAGCAATATGCATGAAGGGTTTAGGACAGTAAAACTGATGAGCTACACTTTTGTACTCCCCAAATAACATGTTAGGGGCAGTTCAAGGACTCATGGCATGTAGAGCAATTGGCTAGGGCCCATGCTTAGGACAAAGGACCATTTGAATAGGGCCCAGCCCAACCAATTAAAAATCCATTGCTGATGAAACTCACCCTGCCCATTAACAGTCCTAGAGGTATATACTCAAAATCAATAATCATGGGAAAAAAGTTCCAATGGGCAAAATCCTAGAAAAAGAAAGTGCACCCAATTGAGCTTTGTGTGTAAGCAGCACAACAATTTTTTAGAGCATATATAGCCCTTGTTTGGTGGGTCTAAAATTATTCTCTACTCCTCTATTTCTCTAAAATTGACAGATGTTGAAAAAAATAGAGCATTTTGTAGCTCTCGCTAGCAAGAAGAAAAAAAAGAGGAATTGCTACAGTGATTATGGAGGATCACGCCTAGTTTACTTTCAATTTTCTCTAAATTTGAGAAATAAAGAAATTTCAATAGTTGGATCACCACCAATCTTGAGATATTTTCTAAAAAATGTGAATTATTAAATTTTTTTTAAAAAATTTGTGGGCCCCAAATACAAGATTGAAACCGTTAGGATCTCTTTGAGAGGCCGAATATGGTTAAAAAGTAAGATTTTAAGGCTTAATATTTTGTAGATCTCAAGATGTTTGTGAAAAGCTTTCAACCATTGCTTTAAAATGGTCTATTTAAAATAGATGCTTCCATTACCAAATACATATTTTAATTATAGTCTCTTTTTTTTATAGTTCTTTTTTTAATGGCCCTATTTTTTATGGTCTATAAGAATAAGATTAGACCTACCAAACAAGCCCATAGTATGGACTAATAGCATTACAACCTTTTTCAGCAAGACAAGATACCCTCCTAAATATTTCATGATGATGCCACGATGGGAAATCTAAGATGCAATAAGTAATATGTAAAAATAGAAGGCATATATGTTGCAACCAAACCCAAACCAAAAAGCACAAATAGTTAAAGAAAGTGGTAACAAATTTACTATAAAATAGCCTGTGCGGCATTGTATTGTTTAATAAGCAAATCAAGCGAGTTGTGGTAGATTCAATATAAGGAATTAAGGGGACATCGGGAATTGATAAATGCCATTACATAATAGGTTTAGGAAAGACAAAAACTACTATATATTTGCACATACTTGATCAACCAAAAGTGCATGTTTTTGTACTAAGAAGATTCATTTGGTGCGACACTAGTCTAGAGAGAAGTGGGGGAAAGTTCTCTGACTTTCAAATTTCAAATTTGAATGGGCGAGGTAGGAAAAAAAAGGAAGGAATGATTCCTCTAGCACAAAAATGAATATCTGCAAAGCAAGTGATTCCTCTCATTACCCAAATGTGCCCTAATTGGATAGTTGGCAAAAATTTCCCCTCATTTGTATGAATGAAGAACAACTGCAACATGGATTCCATGCCTCCCACCTATTATAAGCTAAGATTTATATATATCGAGATTTTTATATATCATTATCACAATTGATCCTCATCCGGTAGCCCCAACGTGATTGAAATAAGGCTTTGATGATAATGATGATAATATTGATGATATCACCATTGATCCTCGTCCTATCTATTACTACCGGGTTTGAAAGTCGTACATGTAGCCCTAATAATAATTTCAGAAATTAATAGCTACATCTCCAACCCCATTAGAATTTTCTAATGGTGGCAGGCCTTGAAAATGAAAACACAATATTGACAAATCCAATTTTTATAAGAACGGTAAGAATCCCACACACCACCACCCCCCCCCCCCCCCCCCCCCCCCCCCCCACAACACATATATATTAGATAGTCCTAGGTTATCTTTGGATACCCTGTCAACAATAACTTACATATCAACTTATAACACCATTTATGGAGCTTTCATTGCTGCAATTTGTAACAGTTCTAAAAGCAAGACCATGTGGGCCCATCAAACTGGGTTCAACTAGAACCAATTCCATCATTGATCTAGTCTAATCACAAACTAGGAAATACATCAAAACCAGTATGAACTAGTCAAATCCCATTAATACCACTAAGAATAAGTGGATGAACTATTGAACCCACAAATTACTTATGTACTTTTTAAAAAGTTTTTATTTATGTTATCATTTCACGATGGTCAAGCCAAAAGTTTAAAGGTTGGCCCCATAGGCAACAGCCCACTTTCTGCAAAACACTAATTCATCATGCCCCACACCCCCCAAATCCCCATATTGTAATATCCTTTACAAATCACCCATCAATCAAAGACTACATGTGTACGTGTTTGGCAAAAACACACACACAAAATGAGTGCAAGAAGCATAATTCCCATAACTAAAATTCATCCCCTTTTAGAAAAGAATCAATGAACAAAAAAGATTTGCAATAAACAAACATTAATTGGAGATTGTAGAATGCACACAACCATAATACTTAGTAGCAAGCACATTTTAAGGCCTTAGTTCTAGTTTAATTGATGGCTTGAACCCCACAACATCGTGGTGGGCGTAAACGTGAAGCATATATATTTGAATGGAAGCAGACTCGGCAGGGAGTTGAGCACTTGAGCCCTCATCCACTTATTGGTTATTTAGTTATGTTTCGCTAAGAAAATCAAATCCATGCACAAAAAAAAAAAAAAAATCCACTTGTACAAAAAATATGCATCAATAACATCACTATATGATTCAACTCCAAAGAAAGCAACAAAGTACATTATTATTATTATTCTCTAATAATCAAATAGATTGAAAGCTGCCATTAATGTGTTAAAGGAACTTCACAAAATCAGCATATTAATCATGTACAATTGTCTATTATAAGAACCCTGCATGTGCAAATTATGGGTGAGTGCCTTTAATTCAAGGAGTGTCACGCTTTAACTCAAACGCCTTCATTATTATTTCACACCGTCCTCTTGCAGGATATGCCCTAGGAGAACATTGTGGTATTAATTATTAGTCATATCAATTTGCCATTTTTTAAACAAAGAAGAACTGAAAACATAATTAAGTTAGTAGCTTATGGATGATGAGTACAAAAATTTCTCTAAGAAGTCATTTCAAGTCTCAGTTTTTTTGACAATAGACGCATGCCCCATTTTCGAAAGTTGGGTGCGATCCTTGTAGAGACATATGTAACAAAAAACCACCACGTATTTTGAAATTTAAATTATGCAAAGTGTATATTCAATTGTCACTTTTCTTATGAGAGAGAGAGAGAGAGAGAGAGAGAGAGAGAGAGAGAGATTTATTATATATGCGCAATAAAAAAGTACGGAAGACTAGAAGACAAGATTCAAATGAAGTGGGAGCAAATTTTATCATTAAAATTGATAATTATCAAATCTCTGCATAATTTTTTATATATATCTCTAAAACTTATGTTCATAACCAACTATACTAAGAAAAACAAAATAAAAAACTAAAACACACAATTTTATTTCTACCCAATTTTCCAATGTCTGCACAGTGTTGTTGTAAACCCTCTTGATTAGCTACTAGATGTCTTAGCAAATTACTAGCACATAGCACAGGTTTAAAAATAAATCGAATCTCACACTTGTGAAATGTCTTGTGAGACTTTTGGGAGAATGGATATGAGTGAAGCGCATGCTGTCCAAATTACTGGCTAGATTAAAAAGGTGAGACCCACATTATGGGAAGGATGGCCTAAACATAAACACATGATCATTTACCTCCAATAATAGCTAGAGAATTGTAAATAAGGTGTTAAATAATGCTAGCTTTCCTTGAACACAAGAAGAAGTAGGACCCAGCTGTCATCCAATCCATTTTAAAATCTTTACCGCTCATTCCAACATCAGCAACCAACAATTGCCCAAACCGATTCCACTCGGTCGCGTTCCGAGTCACTGAAAGCTCGGAGACGTACGCGACAAACACATGGCGGATAATTAGAGAGAGAACAAAGGAAGAAAGCGCTAAACAAAGTAAGCAAAAGACCAACCCAACCAACCCCCCCCCCGGCCCCACGATCGATCCCCGCCCTCGTTTCTCTTTCCAAATCCCTCTCTCCAACCAAAAGACGAAGAAAAAGCAATAGCCAAAGCCAAAGCCAAAATCGAAAGCCCCCCAGAAAGCCTGCTTTCCCAATCGATCCAAAATGCAGAAATCCCAACAACAGCTCTAGCCTCTCTCTCTCTCTCTCTCGCCATGGAAGCTTTGATCGAGCTCTGCGATCTCGTGGCCCAAAACCCCTCCGTCTTCTCTGAAAAACTTGCCTGGATCTGCAGCCGCTGCCCTCCCTCCGCGCCTTCCTTTCGCATCACCCGATCCCACCTCAATGCCGTCCTCGCCACCGCCAGGTTCTTGTCCAAATGCCCCTACCAAAAAGACGCAGCAACCACCACCACCACCACCAGCAGTCGAGATCCCAAATCCGCCATCCTCGACTTCCTCCGATCGATTCCATCCTCATTCAACGCCTCCTTCTGGCCTCTCTCCTTCTCCCTCGACGCCATCTCCTCCTTCTTCTCAGATCTCCTCCCCTACGTGGCCAAGGCCGCCGAACTCTCCCCCGATTTCGCCTCCGAGGCCGGCCCCCTCGTCGCTGATGTCGTCATCACGGCATCCGCCCGCAGCACCGACGCTGATGGGATTGCTGGGGTTTTCCTCGCCGCGCTGTCGCGGAACTGCCCCCCGCTGCCCGCTCGTCAGGCCGAGCGGCTTGTAGGGTGCCTCCTGGAGAACTTTCTGCAGGCCGAGGGCGCCGTGGCCACGGTGTCTGGGTCCGTGTCTTCGCTGCAGATCCTGCCGTCGTCGTCCAGTGAGACCACGTCGTCCTCGTCGCAGAGCTCGCCGGTGGCGACCAAGCAGCACCAGCATTCGCAGCCGAACGGGGATGGGAGCCCCGTGAGCGAGGCGTCCGTGTCGTCGTCTACATTGTCCAAGGGCAAGGAGGAAAGTGTTGATGATGATGGAGGTGGGACCGGCGAGTCGTCCAAAGGCTCGGTGGCGAGGCCGAGCGTGGTGAATGGGACGGCCGGCCCTGGGGATGGGTCGGCGGCACTGCAGCAGCAAGTGGCCGCGTTCGAAGACGAGTCCGTCCAGGGATTGGAGAAGCAGGAGATTGCATTTAGGCTGTTTGTGCATATTCTGGACAAAGTATCCGTCAAGGCTGGGAATTTGGAGCAGGTCAGGACTGCGGCTGCAAAGCAGCTCAAGTCGCTGCCATCTTTTCTCAAGGTAAATGGCCTCCCTCTATCTGGAATTGGAGTTGGAGTTGGAATTGGAATTGGAATTGGATACATATGTATGTAAAGATATATTCTTTGAATCTTCAATTTCAGAAGATCGCCTAATATTAGTTTGATCTTGATGCTGGTGACCATACTTTAAAATTCAATTATTTTGACGTCTGAGTTGTGAGAATTTATTTGACAAACAAACAATAACAACATTACTAGGCGGCTGGCGCGTTAGCAATGAATTTACTGTACACATGGGGTGGTATGCTTGTCTTCACACTATGTTGTTCTTATTACTGTATAGGAATTTTCTTGTATTTCCTTTCTGGTGGATGGCAGTTTTTGGTCTTGTAAAGAGATGAAAAAAGGAAAACATACTTGCAATTTTAAAAAGACGGAAAACCTGAGAATATTAGCCTTAAATTTTGGGACATCCTCCGATTAGGAAGTCCAGAATGGTTGAAAATCACTGTCGATGTTCCAGATGCATTGATCTAATGTATAGAAACCAAATAGCTGATGGATCTGTGGTGCATTATTGAAAACAAACACTGATAAAAGAGGTTATTAAAACAAAAAGAAAATTTTTTTTTTTGAGGAATTATGAAAACCTGTAAAAAATTAGAATTATGCGGAAAAGATCTAAAGTCAGCATGCATGCTTCAAATGTGCATGTCTAATGAACTTTTGCTGTGATTCCCTGGAAGAGCTTTTGCTTCTGCATTGGTGCTTCTAGACTGAACTTCAGCTTCTTGCTCCCTGCCTGTGACTCCCTTGGAGATCTCTTGCGTATATTGGGAATCAATACATTCTTGAGCTGCAAGAACACTATCCAAAATCTGCCAAGTGTCCACGGATCTTGTTTTCCTAGCATTTCAGATGAAGTGTTGTTATCTTCCATCAGATCTCTAATCAGTATGAATCCCCTTTCCATGGATCGTGGGAAGTCAACGTGACCTTTCTAGGGGAAGTGGTTGTGTCGTTGTGGTGAGCTGGTTTAGAGGGGCAGGGTTCGTGGAGGGATATTGTTCCTAATATACATTGAAAATTATTTCAGAATTTATGTTTGGGTTGTGACAAAGTTTTACGCTAGCTGTCACCTACCTAACGCAACCCTCGTTCTTTACCCGGGCTTGGGATCGGCAGCAAAAATTGGCAGAGATCAACTATGGAAGCTATCTTTTCAGTTAGACAATTAATGGAAAAATACTGAGCAAAGAGGGAAAATCTGCATATGGTCTTTATCGATTTGGAAAAAGCCTATGATAGGGTACCGAGGAATTTAATTTGGTGGGTCTTAAAGAAAAGAAATGTTCCCAGAGGTTACATTAAAATTTTTAAAGATATTTACGAAGGAGCAATAACAAATGTGAGAACCACATGTTGAGAAACATGTGGATTTTCCGTGACTATAGGTTTACATCAGGGATCAACCTTGAGCCCTTATATCTTTGCATTAATTATGGATGAGTTAATTGTGCATATTCAAGAAGAAGTACAATAGTGTATGTTGTTTGCAGATAATATAGTATTGGTGGATGAATCAAGAGGGTGTAAATGCAAAGCTTGAGAGATGGTGGGGGGCATTGAAATCTAGAGGCTTTAAAATAAGTTGTACAAAGACAAAATATATGGATTACAACTTTAGTGGATATATACAAAGTATTGAAACTACTGTCAAAATTGAAACCTATGAGATACCACGTAGAGATTTTTTTCGGTATTTAGGCTCGATGATTAGTAGGGATGGGGAGATTGACGAAGATGTAAAGCATAGAATAAAAGTTGGATGGCTGAAGTGGAGACTAGCTTTGGGAGTGCTTTGTAACAGACGAATGCCAATGAAATTGAAGGGCAAATTTTACAGGACAGTGGTTAGACCAGCTATGCCATATGGAGTAGAATGTTGGCCAATTAAGAAGACGCATATTCATAAGATGGATGTAGTGGAAATGAGAATGCTTAGGTGGATGTATGGTAAAACTAGGAAAGATAAAATTAGAAATGAGTGTTTTCGAGAACATTTAGGGGTAGCACCAATAGGGGATAAGATTAGAAAAATCCGTTTAAAATGGTTTGGGCATGTTGAGCGTAGGCCAATAATGGCACCGGTGAGAAAAAGTTTGGATATACAGGTGGAAGGATCATCAAGAGGTAGGGGCAGGCTGAAGAAAACATGTATGGAAGTCATTAATTCAGATTTGAAGAAATTTCACTTATCGAAAGATTTAGCTCAAAATAGAACGGAATGGAGAAATAGAATTCATGTAGCCGACCCCAACATGATTGGGATAAGGCTTTGATGATGATGATGATGATACATTGAAAATGATTTGGATTGCTATGCCTTTGGCATTAGGAATTTGGATGGCAGTTTTAAGTGTAAAGGACAACATTTTTCCTAGGATCTGTTTTAGATTTGGTAGTGGCATAAGCAATGTTGTCAAGGTGCTAGGCACAAGTTGAGGCATGTGCCTAATCTAGCTAGGTGCATGCTCAAGAAAAAAAGAGATAATATACTATAAAAGGTATGTTTAAGTGAACTACCACATGAAAAGATATCTGATGTAATTATTTGCACAACTTTAAATGTTTAAACATTACACATCCATGCATCATTAAAATTTGTGAAAGAGGGGACTTGTGCATCCCCTTTTATGGGAAATAGCTACCCACCTACCACCATAGTAATTATTCTTTATTCATGAGAAACCTAAATAAAATCCTTCGCATCTTCCGTCCTCACCTTCAAAAGTGGGATAGTTCATTGGATGAGACTTGACAAGAGCTTGTGGCACTTTGGAATGTGCTCACTATTGCAACCGCAAAGTTTTGGTTTTACACATCATGTTGCTAGTAAAAAAAAAAAAAAAGAAGATGAGGCATTTTCTTGGCCAATTCCGTGTGTCCCACCAGATGAATGACTTAGACTAAAAAGATGAGCAATATTGATACATCTTCTACTTGCAAGCTGTGACTCATCATCAGCATCATCATCAAAACCTTGTCCCAACTATGTTGGGTTCGGCTACATGTTATCTTATAATTCATGTTTGGGCTGTATCAAAATCTTATATTGGTTGTCAGCCTACCGGATGCAACCTTCCTCCGTTACCCTTCTACTCGCATGCTGTGACCCAGATAGGTATTTATTCTGCAATTTCTACAGAATTCAGCTACTTGGACATTCAGAAGACTGCAAATAAACCCCAAGAACTCTAGGAGACCACAAACTATGTAGATTTGAGTTATGGAGCAAAACTTGAGACATCTCCATGTTTCCAAGCTTCTATTTTTGGCCAATTTTTGCTACTGTGTTATTGTGTTATGGAAGACCATGCTTGTGCTACCATATTAGGTGCTAAGTTAGAGTACCATGTTGATTGGTTTTTGCTGTAAGGCCACATAGAATCTGGATAATATTGACCCCCCTTTCCGCGATTGGTGCTAAAGCCTAAAAGTATCAGTAAAAACTTGATACCTTGCTTCCTTGGAAGCCGTGCGATGGAAAACGTGAGCTGGCGTGTAGAACATGGGTGACACCAAACTGCTTGGTGCTAATATAGTATCTAACCTGTTTGTTAGACTGACACTCTAAGTGTTTGGTGCCTTTATGTAATCTGTAATTTGGCAATGTGCTTTCTGCATTGTCTCGCCCATATCTTGACCGTCTGATGTTAGGTTCGCATAATTTTCCCCCTTCGTCGTTTGTTATTGGAAAGCTGTTTTTAGGGCTTTCCATTTGTACTACGATCGTGGGCAGATTTACTGTCCAACAGACGTTATAGACCTTGAAACTGAACTTAAGCTAGTGCTGGCCTTGCATTGTATGATGGCCAAATATGGCATGGATACAGCATGGATACACCATGGCTAATGTCTGGGACATGGATTTCAGTTTTACACTTAAAAAGTGAAGGATCGCAGATAGTACGACATGATGCGCAGTGGTGGACCCAGGATTTTCATTTGAGGGGAGCTAAGGATGCTCAACTAAAAAAGTCAATCGTTATTTTATTTTACTTTTTTTTTACATTACCAATGGCAAAAGAGAAACCAAGTCAATGTGTACTTGTATTCATCCTTGGAAGAGTATAATCATTCAAGGCCTTAGATAAAGAAATGTGCAGACAATTCAATTGTGTGTTTATGTTTATTCCTGTGATACATCAGTTATCTAGAGGAAATCAGCAAGAAAAACTATATAGTGGAAATTTCCTCCTAATTAAAAGTAAGATGAACTTCGAGGTTGATAATTCCTAAATGATGATACCTTATTTGTTAATTGACTCCTATTTAGCATATGCCCCAGAATAGACAAGATTTTCAATGCCGAGTCAATTTATGTGTAACAATTGTATTGCAAGAGATATACCTCTATTCTCATCATTTTTTTTAATCAAGTCTTTATTTTGTCATGCCCAAATATTGGAGATTGGGCAGTTTGAAAAGTTTGTTTTTCTTCTAGAACTTTAGAAAGCTTGTTTAAACAAATCCATGTAGTCTGTTGAAAAGAATAACTAGCAAAAGATTTCATGGATTTGACCCATCATTGCTTGGGTTCTTTGATTGGTACCAAACTTTGAGCCAAAACATCCTTTGATTTTTGTTTGTTCAAATTAAAACCAAAAGTACTTCCACTTCCTAAAACTCAAATTGAAACTCCTTACTAAAACCTTGTCACAAATTATAACCAAATATTGCATCAAAATTAAATAAAATTAGTTAACAGTCAATAACATATGTTAGTAAGCCTATCAAAGGGCCGGGTAGGGTCTGGGGTTGTCCTGGCCCAATCCTCAATATATGCAGGGTTGAGCTTGGGTTGGCTAGAGCCCTCGAAGGGCTTGCCTCACCTAGGCCTTACCCTACCCTCAAGGGCTAGGGCTGGGCAAGAATTGCATTTTTAAATTATTTTAACATTGTTACCAAGCATCGAGTGTTAATCTAACATTCACCCTTCTTTATTTGGGCTTGGGACTGGCAATAGTTACAATAAAGCAATTGCAGTGGAGTTATTTAATTTTTTTTTGATTAATTGATGGCAAATTAAAAATTAGTTTGTATAATAATATCTTCTAATGATACTTAATACTACTTCTAATGATAAAAAATAACACATCAAATGATAATTAATAATGCTTCTAATGATATATTAAATAATATAAAATAAAAACTTCTAATGATACTTAATAATACTTGTAATTTATATGCAAAAGGTATTATATATGTAAACTAACTTAAACAATAATGCTTGATAATATCTTTAAAATTTAATAATTTAGTCCTCTTTCAATATAACTAATAAATCATCTAATGCATCATTATCATCATATTTACTATTACTAGTGCCTCGGCACATAATCATTCCTGGGCACAAATTACATCGTCTGCGATCGTTGATTTTAAACAAGTCCTATGTGGGCTAAGTATCTTTCCTCTAGTTCTAAATGCATGCTCAGAAGCAACTGTGGAAATAGGAATAGCTAGAATATCACGAGCCATATTTGATAAAATTGGATACTTCACTAAATTTCTTTTCCACTAATCTAATATATCTAATGTTGTAGATTATTGTTTAGGGTCTTCAGACAAATGATCTAATTCAATTTTTCCTTAGATTGCTACTTTTCTTGATCTTCACCATCATCACATTATGGTATGTTACTTGGTTCGACTTCATTCTCTGAACTAGATTTATTACCTATTCTCTTACAATGCTCCTCAAAAAGATATTTAAAAAAGTTTAAGAGTTTCATTTGTATGCATTCTTATTTATTAATTTAATGCTTATAATTTGCTAAAAATAATGTGATCATATATATATAATTAGAAGGGGCAGTTCAAGCCATATATATAATTATATATTTTTTAAAATGAAGAAAAAATATAAGGGCTGGGCCGTGCTTGATATTGTCTTAGCCCAGCTCTCAAAATTAGAGGGCCTACAAATTTTGTTCGGCCTAGCCCTAGGGATTTTTTAAAAAATAAAACCCCTCAATTTAAAGGCTTTTTAAGGGTCGGGCTAGGCCGGGCCCCCTTGCCATATTGACAGGCCTTTATGTTAGTATCTAAAAATCAATAATGACAAATTAGATGCATCCGTCTCATCGTCTCTAATATAAAAATTTGCTCTTAGTTTTTTGGTCAAACCAAATTCAACTCCATAATAAAAATTAAAAACCCATTTTAGTTATGGGGATTTTTAGAAGTGTTTTTTTTTTAATTTAAGAAAATGCCCCATTTTTTGAGAAATCTTTCATAAATCAAGAGAACCGTTTTAAAAAATTGGAATTTTTGGACATCCCTTATTCTAATGTACCATTTCTGAAAAATGTTTTTTTTTAGACCAACTACCTAACAAAACAACTCCTGCAACACCTAAAATTTGTTTAGAAGCCATATGCAAAAAAGGAGAGACCGGATTGTGTGCTGGAGCTGAATGTGGATTATCAATCGCCTATTTGGAGAGAGAGAGAGAGAGAGAGAGAGAGAGAGGCTGCATTTTGTTCCGGGGGCTGATTGGTTTTGTGCTATGGGGGTTGGGTCCGCTGGCACATATAGCTCCAATGGGCTGTTTCAGGTTCATGGAGTCTCCAACCAGCTACAAGTAGGTCTGCTCTTGACGATACATTGCTGATTTTGAAGCATCTGTGCATCATACCTTGTATTCGCTTCTAGTTTTAAAATTTTACCGCTACATTGTCAAACATTGTTGTTTTAATGAGCTTCTGTGGTTCATTATTCAAAATGATGTTCTAATCTAATTGCAGTCTTGTCTCCCTTGTGTATTTAGGGTTGAAAATTAGCGGGCTTCTCTATATGTATTATGCCTACATAGTGTGCTGAAATAGGGTGCCTGCAAGATTTTTTCCTAGAATGAGTTCATTGCACTTGTGGATTAGATCATGCTCTACATGGTTAAAAAATTAACTTGTGATCTCAGTTCTGTTCTTGAAGGTAGGTTTGTGGTGATACTTTAGATGCTCTCATTATTATGTTTTGGTTGGATTTTGTGCAGATACGAAAGCGGGACTGGACAGAACAGGGTGCGTTGCTAAAAGTGAGAATCAACACAAAGTTGTCTGCTTGCCAAGCAGCGGCATCTGTGCAAATCAAAAGTCTCCTATCTCTTGATTTTGACAGCAAAGCTGCAAAGATAATGTTGCGTGGGACACTTGCCTTGCTCCTGGATGCTGCTGAAGCCTGTATACTGTCTTCTTGGAGGAAGCTAAGGATGTGCGAAGAGCTCTTTAGTTCATTGCTTAATGGTATCGCACAAGTTGCTGTTACTCGTGGAGGCCAACTGCTACGAGTGTTGCTTATACGCCTTAAGTTACTTGTGCTAACTGCATGTGCTCAGGTAATGTTATACTGTTAAGTTTCATTTTTTTGACAGTCTGTTACTTGTACTGTATGCATTATTCTGAGTTTCATTGGCCTGGTTTGCATATAAAATGCAGTGTATTGGATGCTTTCTCATTCTGAACTTGTGGATACAGGCTGATACTTGGGGCAATAACCAAGGGGCCATGTTTGAGAGTGTCACAAAGACAAGTTGTGAAATAATCGAATTTGGTTGGAGCAAGGACAGGGCTCCTGTGGATACTTTTATCATGGGATTAGCTGCCAGCATTCGTGAGCGGAATGATTATGAGGATCAGGTTTGCCTCGTGGTGCATATTCAGAATAACGTGATAAAATTTGTAGTTTTGAGTTTTTGAACCATTCTTTAGAAAATATTTCACAAATAATTGATCTCTCCTTTGTTCTGTATATTGGATATATATATGCGTATATATGTGTGCATGGATAGAAATTAGCATCCGATATATTGGCGGTAACGCCTAAGTGCGCTATGCTATTTATGAAATAGTACCGCTCTCATGTGTAGCTGCTTGTAGCGGCCGATACATTCCCCTAGCAGCTGCTACATTGTCGCGGTGGCCGCCACGTTTCGGCCATGGTTTATATATATAAAAAAGCCCTTTTTGTTTCTCTTGATCCTTCAGTCCTGGCGACCAAAAAAAAAAAAAAAGAAAAAGAAAAGAAATAGCAGATGTAGCAACATGGAGCCAGTAGCAGCAATACCAGAAAAAAAAAAACAGAAATAGTAAAAAAAGGTACCTATAGCAGGGACGTGCAATGGAGATGATCTTTCCAGATGTCCACTCCCAGCCGGTCTTGCAGCTATCCTTTGTAGAAGTCCGCTCCCAGCCGGCTGTGTAGCTTTCCTTTGCAGATGTCCACTCCCAGCAGGTACGTTGTCGTTTCAATGTCTTCTTCTTTTTCCTTCTTCTTCTTCCACTCCCAGGCGGACACTTTTTTTTTCCCTTTAGGAGGCAGCTCCCCAGACGTTCAAATGAAAGAACGAAAGGGTTAGGGCCTTAGGGGTTACTTTCTTAAGTTAAGAGATTTTACATTTTGCCCCTTTAGTTTTTTCTTTTCCTAATTTTAATACTGAAAGCAATTTTACTTTTTCATTTAGCCCCTTAGTTAAGAAATTTTACTTTTTCTGAGGTATGAAAGAATGAACAAGAGGAGGCTGTGCTTTTATTTCACTTTATTTATGTCTTCTTCCTACCTGACCCACCTGTGCCCACCTACCTTTGTTTTTTTTTTTTTTTTGCAAAATTAATGTGTGCACTACTGCACTATCTGTATCAGCTTGTTGGGCTGGTCTCTTTATTTTTTTTTCTCCCTTTTCTTAGATTGCTGCCTGTTTTTTTTTAATTGCTGCCAGCTGGACGGTTTTTGCTCATTGTTTTTATTTTATTTGTCCCAATTGTTATGAATTTTGGAACTTTGATATCTTTTTGCCAATTATCTTTCACTCTTAGTTTCGAAGTTGCCATAATTAAACAACATGAATCATCATCATCATCTTCATCAAAGCCTTATCCCAACCATGTTGGGGACGGCTACATGAATTCTATTCATCAAGCAATGAGGGGACCGCTGCATACTGCTATACTAGTCACTTTTGCAAAACAAATATATATTCCATCAGTTTCCAATATTTTGGATTTTCTGGAATTTTTTCAGATTTTTTTGAACACTTTTTCCAATCACGCCTCTATGTAGTGTTTTGGGGCCTGTTGCAACTACTATTTTCATCCTTGTGTGTGTGTGCGTAAATTCTTTTTGCTACATGGAGGAGTTGAACTAGAGCACTCTCGCCCCTCAAGAGGGTGTTTGGTGTCCTTAATCAGCTGAGCTTTGGCTTGTAACTGCTTTGTACAACATTCTTTGAAATTGTTGTCACTTTAATACTTTGCGCTTCAACTGAAAGTCATTTAGTGATGATGGATATTTCTTGGCTATCAAATTTTATTGCAGCTCCATGCATTTTATGCTGTTCTCACTCTTGATACATTAATGGGTTCTTGGGCAGTTTTATTTTATCTTTTGTGCTTGTGTGTGTTGTTTTTTTTTTTTTTTTTCGGAGGGGGGGGGTGGGGGGTGTGCTGGGACCAGATTCTTCTTATTAGAGTGATCTTCAACCCTTTTGAAATGACCAATGGACTAATGATTCTTATAAGCTTTGATACTGGGCTTAGGCACACCTAGTTGGAGCGTTGAGCTTGTTAGAAAACAAGCTACCTTATTGAAGAATGAATCATACAACAACAAAAAAAGAGGACAATTCGTTGGAGAGAAAAGTGATTGCTTGAATATTGATTACATAACAATATAACAGTGCGTTTTAGGATGTACCGTACCATGCATTGAAGAAGATGCCTTAAAAATGAGCTGATAATCAGTTGAAATGTTATTAAACCCTTCCCTTCAGTGTCGGAGAGTAGATATTCAACTTGTCCTTATTTATTGGAAGCTTTCTTTGGTATGACTTTTGCTGAAGTTGTTAGTTGGTGCAACATGGAACCATCGGCCTGTGGCCAAACAGGTGGTGGTCATTATTGTTGCAGACTGGTAAGACCCAGTCCTGAGGAACTGTAGTACGTAATATTGTGGATCATAGTTTTCCAACTGGGTTAGTTGATCAAACTCGACCAAATACCAGGTTGAGTAGACCGGGAAGCTTTATTTATGGTCAAGTAAATCATTAATATTTTGTTTAGAAATATATACATTTGTATTAGTGGAAATATTTACAATTTTCAAGAAATCAAATTATTTTGTTTGCAAAATTCTACTTAAGTTTTGACATCAACTGTAATTTTAAGTTTTAGTTGTTATGTTAGTATATCTGCAGACATTATGGATATTTACAATTTTTGTATCTTGTTTCAATATGTTAGAATGAAAATGCACCTAAGTTGATGCAACTTGTAGTCTCCATCTGCTATCAGAACTTTTGCCTGATGAGCCTCACTCTTGGCCATTGTGAAAAACATTAGATAACCTCATAGTTGACCACCTGAAATATAAGTTCTCTTGCTTGATCATCTTTATGAGTTGAAAGAATTATTGAAGTTTGAATACTGAGATAATATGCTGAAATGACCATCAAAGTTGTGACATACTTGCCCACCCTCTGGAAACTAAATTAGCGTGTACACATGGGCTCCATTTTGGATGGGTATATGAAATCTGTGTCAACTGGGCTTGATAGTATTCTTGTGTCTCTGTCTTTTCCTTGGTTTACTTTTGGATATGCCGAGAATTATATTTGGATATAAGAATTAGTTATTTTTCCATTTCAATAAAAATGTTTATAGTCAATTTGTTTGTTGCATAATATTTACGTTTATTTTTTAAAATTTCAGGAAGGGAAAGAGAAGCAAGAAATTCCTGCTGTCCAGCTGAATGTTATTCGACTGCTTGCTGACTTGAGCGTTTCTGTGAATAAGTGGGAAGTGGTGGACATGATATTACCCTTATTTATTGAAAGCTTAGAAGAGGGCGATGCTTCATCTCCGAGTTTATTGCGTCTTCGAGTATGGAACTTTGCCTTTGAGACCGTTCAAAACTTTTTTTTTTTTTTTTTTGAATGTTTTCGTGCTATTTAATACTTTATCTTTATTTTGCCAAATGATTGTCACTAACATGCACCCCACCCCACTTGTAAAGAGGCAAGCTGTGCCAAATGATTCTCACATAGGATGCTCTCCACTTGTAATGAGGTAGGCAAGATGGGTCAAAGTGATGATATTCATCAGAAGATTGAAGTGATTCCCATTGCTTAGTTATTCTATTTTTGTTGAGGTGGCAAAGGGCATTTCAATTTGATAGTGAAATATCATTTTGGACTGATCGTTGTTTGGGCCTTTGAATAAATTGGGTTTGATTATCTTATATTAGCTTACCTGTTGTTTGGGCCTTTGAATAAATTGGGTTTGATTATCTTATATTAGCTTACCTCATGAGCCAACCTGAAGTGATTCCCATATAGATCATGTATGAATTGGTTGTCAGATTACAATTCTTTTGTAAGAGATGATATACAATTCAAATTATGATAATTTCTTAATGTGCAAAGTAAATCCTGATAGATGGTATCCATATTCGACAAATTGAACTTGGAACTCAGCAGCTTCTTGAATGATAGGGGACTGAACTGAATTAAAAAAAAAAGGCGATTGAACTGAATTTCATTTAGTTAGGGTTGATATTTATCTTGATTAAACCACTCGAATAATATCTAGCTTGGATTGATAGCTTCGGCTGTGACTAATTTCACCTTTTGGGTGGCAAATCGTTGGATTTCATCTTCCTGTTGTTACATGTTATCAGGCTGAACTAAATAGACCTATATGTGTTTGATACTTTTGACATGTGTGGTGTTGTCTGTTGAATGGAACTGCACATGCTCTGTTGAGATCCAGTGTCATGGTTCAATCCTGTTAGGAACTGTCTTTAACTTGTATGTGGAGGAACACCATGTTGAATTTGTTTGTAAAATGTGTGGTTATCATATTGCCTTTTTTTTTTTTTTTCAAAGGATCTCCCATGTTCTCTAAAATTTCATGAGGATATCTTTTTCTTAATAGGAGGGGTTTTCTGCTTTAAGTTCCGAATCACGCTGGAAGGATCAAGGCATGTTTGGAGAGGGGTAGGGCAAAGTAAAGTAGAGTAAACCCAAAATCAGGAAAGAATAATATATGTTGGGTTATGATGACTTTTTGTTTTTAATTGTTTGATATGGAATCTTTTTGACTTTTTTTTATAAAAAGTGGAAATTGTTCTGTAGTTTAGTAATGACTTTTTGACTTTTTTTGAAAATAGAGGAGGGAAATTTGAATTTTCTAAAAAAAGAAAGGGGGAAAATTTGAATTTTAAAAATGTAATTTTACTCTACTTTACCGTACTCCTTTGCCAAACATGCCGTAAGGGTAAAGTGCAATTGTTTGGGTAGGAAGGGTTTTAACTTTAAATATTGAGTTGGAGAATGTTTAGGAAGGAAAAATATTAATTTTAATGGAGGGGATGATGTGGGATGGGCAAGGTAGAAGATTAAGATAGAGGGGAAGAATTGGTGATGCAGGACGGACCCATGTCCCCATGGGTTAACCGCCTTTGGTCCCAACCCACCTATCCTAGTTCATTTAGGGTTTTATTCGCTTATATTTCTAAGTTGTTTTAATAAGATGTTTTAATCTTGACCGTCAAAGTGTTTGGATGGTCTAGATTAGTCCTAGGGTTATTTCTTTTATTTATTTAAGCATTGTAAAACCTCTTTGGCATAGTTAGTTGTTGATGATTAATGAAAAGTATTGGGATTTTCCCTAAGTTTCTTCAAGTTTTCCTCCAAATCCCTAACGCCTCCTAAATTGGAGTTTTATGAGAGCCTAATTTTTTAACGCCTCTTACGACTGGAGTTTGGTGAGAACCCAATTTTCCCCTCTATTTCTATCATCTGCCTTGTCCGCCAGCAGATCCATTTCGCTCTACATTAATTGGTATCAAAGCCGAAGAGCGATCCGACCCAGATTCCATTCTCAGCATCTAATCGTTGCTGCAGAACCATCTTCTTCACCAATTTGTAGTCCCCCTTTCTTCCGACACCCAGAGCCACTCGAAACCCTTCCCGAAGTTTTTCCTAGATCTGAACATCGGTGCCAAAACCTCTATCCTACTGCCTCTTGAAATCCCCTATCCATGGAAAAACCCCATGACAGCCTCGGAGCTTAGATCTGCCAAATCTGAAGCCCCAGTGACCCATCGATCACCGAAACCCCACCACCTTTATCCAAAAAAAAAAAAAAAAACCCAGATCTAGCACACATTCCATACCTATCCCGAATTTGATATTGGAAACCCTAAATCCCTCTTCCTAAACTCCCACCCCACCCTTCCTCTTGTCTCCCCTTTCTATCATCAGTCCCGACGCTAGCCGAACCAGTGGAAAAAAAAAACAAAAAGAGAGAAAGAGAGCAGAGAGCAAAAAAAAAAAAAAAAAAAAAGAAAAAAAAAGAAAAGAAAAAAAGAATGATGAAGAAATAAGAGATCAGAGGATGAGTGTACTTGCACCGTTTGCAGCTTTCTTCGTCAGCTAGTGTCCTTGCCCTGTCGGTGCTCGTCGGCTCCATTAGCATTGCCGCTCGCCATGTGCTTCATCATCCACCGCGAGTAGTAACAACAATAACATCGCAGCCCGCCACTTCCACCACCGTTGCCGTCGTTTACTGCTTGCCGTTGCCAGGACCATCTCCACCTCTCACTCCATTGCCCATCTCTTTCTTGCTGAGAAGAAGCAGTAGTGAGTCAAAGGATCTTTTAGATCCTTTTCTCTTTTGGGCATGAAGGACGAGAGAGGGAGGGTTCACAAGTTAGGTCAAGTAAATTAGAGCCAACATGAACCATTTGAAGTTCAAATCCATCACAGCATCAGAGTTGACCTAGTTGGAGAGCCTGGTTCTTTAATTTGAGTGCGTCAGGTCAGGTCAGCTAGACCAGTCCTAGTTAGGTTAGTCCTAGGTCAGGCTGACTCGATCCAAAAGAAGCCACCCGATCCAAAAGGGCCATCTCCACCTCTCAATTCATAAATCCAAGAAAACTTAAGTAATTTAATGGATAAAATATGAGAAAATTAATTAACCCCCCATATCGGGCCGAGAGTATTACAGCCACCCTGCATTGATAGTAATTGCTATGCAACCCTTAATCCTCTATTTAGTTATTTTCTTCTTCTTCTTCACTTTCAAAAAGTAATAGTAATTATTAGAAAGAAGAGAAACAAGTAATACATCAAAGAAAATAGAATGGAAAATACAACCTGAGGGCATTAGAAAGTGATGCCACTAGAGGTCTAAGTGTCCAAAAGTGCCAAAAAAAGAAAAAAAAGTGGAAGAGTAATTTACAAACTTGCAAACTTGTTCAGAACAAGGGCCCAACACTACTCTGGGCATTTACTGTAATTGACATTGAGGAAGTTGCCTTGTTATGACAACTCTCCTATTCTACTCTAGTCAGGTTGGCCAAAGAATTGCCGCTACAGTAAAACTCAATGGCCTGTTTGGTAACTTGTAGAGTGAAGTGAGGTGAAGGGTTAGATTAAGTGACGAGAGAAGAAGAGGTTTCCTTTAGTCAAATGAGAATTCAGGCTTTTTGAGTTATTATTATTATTTTTAAGATAAGATGGTTTTTTTGTCATTTAATGGCATGGAAAAGTAACTTTTTGACCTTTTTTGGTAAAAAGCCACGGCATTTTTTGAAATATGGTACTTTTTTGATTTGACCTATTTTGTTTTATTGTCTCTTGAAATGACTCTTCTCTTCACTTATTAGTAAAGTGAAATTACGAGATATAGCCTTGTGGGAACCCAAATCGTTCCAATTGATGCAGCTCTGACTGATCCGAAACCCCTATGACTCAAAATAGCTGAATGGAAAACTCCCATACCTAGTAAATGAGCACCAAATAGGGAGGTGTTGCATGCCTTCACCGAGGCACACACTGAAGCAATAACTAGGAAGTCGTGTTTTGTTTATGAAGATTATTCAATGTCAAAAAATATATTTGAAGTTTGGTTGAACAAAATGCTAAAACACAAGGTGGCTCTCTGATCTTCTACAAGTAAGCCCACCATACAAGAATTGGATCTACAGCCTTATAAATGATCATAGAAATATTTCACAGTCAATACACCGTCTGGTGGTTCCAAACATGGTTTTCTTACAGAAGTTGCCTGAAGAACCAATGAAAGCTGAATCAGCTGCCGTAATTCCCCATCCTGAAGATTCCCTCTAAATTTAGGCGTACACAAAAGAACACCATCTGACCTTTTGCAATAAGAACTTGAAGCCAAAGTTTTCACTGCTGCTATGCCAATGAGGAAAAGAACATCCTAGAGTGAGCTATTGAGGCATGATGCCTCCAAAACTGGACACAGGTACCATCTTGGGTTTTGTAGTAAATCTTTGAAAAGGATTGGTTTCTAGTAGAACAATCTGCCCTCCACCTAGCAGAGGATCCACTATTAGGCTCTGGAACAGCCCAGCCATTACTTCTCACTCTTAACTATCATGCCCCATATGGCAGAACACCACTCATGTAGGCGGTGGCGGCGGCTGCTGCTGCTGCTCTCTCTCTCTCTCTCTCTCTCTGTGTGTGTCTCTCTCTCTCTCTGCGGAGAACGTAGCCTACTTCTCTTTGCCTGGACTTCCTTTGTTTTTAATAAAGTTCACCTCTGGTTCCAGCCATTATTACTCACATGATAGTTCATTGCAAGGAGTCAAGAACTCCTTTCTTACCCCACTCCTCTTTTTTCAGTTTTTACGGACTCATGTTCCCTTCTTTTAGTGTGCTGAATTTCACTCATTTTGTTTTTGATTTTGCAAATTCTCGACCCGTTTGACTCAATAGCCTTTCTTCAATGTTATAGCCTATGATGTCTAGACACGCTATAGACGTGGTGAGGACATTGATTTTACACATAAAAAGTGAAGTATCAAATACGACACGACATGATAAGTTGCCCATTTTGAAGTGTCCGTGCATCATAGTTTCTAGCTTGTCATTTTCATGCTTTCTTTTATTTATGTATTTAATTTTCTTTTCTTTTTTTTTTTTTTGGAAAATATTTACTGGTTGGGATAAGGCTTTGATGATGATGATGATGATGATTTGGAAGATATTTACTTGCTTTCTTGTTTCACAAGTTCCACAACATTTCCTAACGACATTCAGCAGTTAGCTTCATCTAGTATATCTGCTGTTTAAGGTGACAATTATTGACCCGACTAGCTAATGCAACTAAGCTCGACTCAGTACTTTGGGTTTAGGAGTGACCCTATTTCTCTGGCTGACATATCTGATCAGATTAATAGTTTGTACGGGTTCAGTTGAGTCCTACCTAGCCTGAATGGTTTCTTTATACTGTAAGCTGACACAGCCTTAAGAGTTTAGATTGGCCCTTTTAGCTTTCACATTTGGTTTGTGTTGATAAATTTAACTCAACTAATTAATAGGCTTGGTTTTGATTCAGCCATTACATGTTGACCATGGTGATTAACCCAATATAATCCGTTGCCACAGACAGTATGTGATGCCTTCATTGCCCTCTCATTCCCTTATGTTTCAATGTACATGCATGCTCATTTCATCAACTTTCCCCCAACAGGCAAAGTCAGATAGCCAGATGGAGGATGAAACCCTAACATGGTGCTATTTTTTGTATATTGTGTCCTTGCACTTGACACTTGCCCGTGCTTGTTGGATATGACTATTCTCCCCCCTAATTCTCATATTGGTAAACGATGCTAGTGCTTTTGGTGCCTTTGGTTCCATTTTATGCCTTGTAAACAAAACAGAAGCTCACTGCTTCCCAGGGCTCTTCTGATTTGCGCAAAAATTTATAAAACGCATTCCCACTGCATTAAATATTGTGATTGTAGATGGATCTAGAAGTATTCAAAAGAAGGCTGTTATACCCAACAAGAACCTTACTCCTAACTTTTATTTTTTGAAGTAACCAAAATTGGTATTAAAGAAAATAAGTGCAGAAAAAGGTAAAGATCATATGCTAGGAAAGCGAAAAGGGAAAGGAAAATATATAAAGAAACCACTATAGGATTCACCATTTAAGAAAATAGTTATCTCTGCTCCTTGTCTTGCTAGAACATTATCCTTAATGTTAGCTTCCCTTCTAATTCAATGAAATGACACATCCAGTGATATTTGAAGCTTGAAAATTTTCGTTTCAAGATACTGTGACGCTTCCACGGAAGGTTGAATTTATGGCATTTGATGAATCTTTCTATTGTGATTGTGCTGGACAAGAATAATCTTTTTATAATTCTTTACATCTCCAAAGCAGCTAACAGTTTAGCTTCGTTGAACTTTAAAACTTATATTGGCTTTTGTAGTCTCAATTCAATCCTTCTGGTTTATCTATAGCTGCTCCAGCCACATTAAATATTAAAACCCCGTAGGGGGAGCCCACTCGATTGGATATTCTCATTACTCCTTTCTCTTAATTGCTTTCTTCTGATCACATCCTAGTATGGATCATTTCTCCATTCCCCTCTTTTCTTTGCCCTCCTTTTCTGTATTTGGAAGTTTTAAGTATCGTTTTCTAGCAATCACGAGGACGAAAATAAGGGAATGGAATTTGTTGGTATTATTTTAAGTATTTATTTTTTGCTCTATTCCATTCTTAATTCTCTAATTTCTTCTATATTTCTCTGCTGCTGCTGCTCTCTCTCTCTCTCTCTCTCTCTCTCTGTCCGTCCGTCCGTCTGTCCGTCCGTCTGTGTGTGTGTGTGTGTTCTAACCCTAAACTACATTGAATATCCAAGGTTATCTAATTTCATAGTCAAAGGTTGAAATCCAATGGTTTCTTCGCTCGATTGGTTGGTTCCCTTGTATGAGAATTGTTGGGGTGCTTCATTGCAGCAGACCATTTGGACTGCAGAGATGTGCTGTGGAATGTTTCTCATTTTGATTTTTAACCTTTTCTTTTTATTATCTCTATTGCAAACCAGACAGAATCATATATTTTATTCAAAAAATATTTCCAGCATAAATAAAAACTTTCCTACTTTTTGGATATTTATTTTAAGAATGATAAAAGATTAACTTGAATTAATCATTCAAAACAAAAATAATAATAATAATGATTTGAGTTCATTAAGCAATGATTGAAAATACAATGTATTGTGGTATGCATGGGTGATGGAATAAGTGATTTCTCAAAATATCTTCTGATCTGAATGCATCAAGCATTTATGTACAGACAAGAGGCCATAGCACGGTTTGAGAGGTGCTCATTGTTGCAACTGCACGGTTGCGGTTCAGGTCATGTTACCAATTAAAAATGAGAAACAAGCATTATATTTATCACCTCTATTTATGAACTCCACCATGGAGTTTACTGCTGTGTTCTTTATTATTATGTACAGGCATGACTGTTTTGTTGAATGATGCAGCTACTTGATGCAGTTTCTCGCATGGCTGGTTTAGGCTTTGAGAAGTCATATCGTGAGACGGTTGTTTTGATGACTAGAAGTTATTTGGATAAACTTTCAACTGTTGGGTCAGCAGAAAGCAAAACGTTGGCTCCTGAAGCCAATACGGAACGTGTAGAGGTGTGTAATCTGTATATAGTCTTTGAGGTTGTGGCTGTTGGTAGTAAACTATTGAAGGATCCACATTGGGCCTCCTAGTGAAAGCAACTAAGTCATTGAACTTGTATGGTTTCTTTTAATTGTCTTTTCTTATTAAAAAAAAGGGTGCTAACTGTACAAGCATTTTGTAGACTCTTCCTGCGGGTTTTCTTCTGGTTGCTTCTGGTCTTACCAGCTCTAAACTGAGGTCTGACTATCGTCACCGACTTCTATCTTTGTGTTCTGATGTTGGACTAGCTGCAGAGTCTAAAAGTGGGAGGTATAAAATTATGCATTTGAGACAAAAAATAGTATATTTTTGAATTCATTAGTTTATTTGGGTTGTAATATGATTTTTATGGCATTCATATTCTCTTCTATAGATTAATGGTTCTGTGGTGTCACAACTTCCAGTTCTCACAATCCTTTCCTTTTCAAAGCTGATTTGATACATGCTGTTCACTGCTCTTATACCTGCTATTCTGGCATTGCAGGAGTGGTGCAGATTTTTTGGGTCCTCTACTTCCTGCTGTTGCTGAAATCTGCTCTGATTTTGATCCAACCATAGATGTGGAGCCTTCACTTTTGAAATTGTTTCGTAATCTGTGGTTTTATATTGTTCTCTTTGGGCTAGCGCCTCCTATTCAAACAAATCAGCTGCAACCAAAATCAACTTCATCTACTTTGAACAGTTTAGGAAGTACTAGTACTGTTACTCTTCAAGCTGTGGCTGGACCATACATGTGGAACAGTCAATGGTCTATTGCTGTTCAGTGTATTGCTCGAGGAACACCACCCCTTGTAAGTTGATTTTGAAGTAAACATGAATGATTTCTGTGTATTTTTCTGACATAACATATTGTTTGCCATCTTGCTGCAACTATCAAAAGTTGCAAGGCGTTGACTTTTGTGATTTGTAATTTTTTAAGCATATTATCTTTTGTCATTATTGGATCATTTCTATTAATAAAGAGAGTGTTGTTGTAAACTTGCATTTCAACATGCATGATACAGAACAGTACACCTGAACTCTGTGCAGACATAAAATCTTTATCTAGGGCAGGACATGATTTTGAAAAATTATGGGTCTGTTTTCTTTTGAGTGTCATGCAAGTCAAATATGGCTTGATTTATTTTTGAATTTGAAGTCGAAATATATGGTCCTTTGGTTTTGCATAGTATCCTCTGGTTTTTAGTGGGACATGCAGTTGGGTGATCTATATATGTGTTTTTAACCCCCACCATGGATGGATCATCCTTAATACGGTCTCCACAATCTGTTGATCCTAATACTTTGGTCATTATCCGGCAATTTTTTTTTTTTGAATATTCATTGTCCAACCAATTGATGTGTAGGGATTTATTTTATTATATATTTCAATTTATTATTGTTATTATTTTTTGAAAAGAAGTGGTGACAATCATGTAGCTGATGTATAGTTGGGACTACTGGACTAGCTTTGATGATGACGATGATGGTTCTTTTTTGAGAAGAATTGGTAAGAATTAATGCAAGCAAGGTCCACTTTAAAAAAGATAGAGGGCATAAATGGATCTAGTAGTTGCAAGATCTTTGGGTCTTTTCATGGACGGTTCATTAGATGAATTGTCTGGGTCATCAAACCACATTTCCGTATAATGTATGAATTTTTGATGATACGATAAATATCCCCGTGTCAGGGATCATATATACCCTCTATTTTAAAACCACTTACTTATGATTTACTATTCCTTACCATTAAAAAAATATTATTCCTCAACTGATGTAGATTTTGGAGTTTCTGTTTCTTGCTTGCTTCAATTTGTAAACAAGACCTATGACATTTAAGCATCCTTACTCTAGGTAGTCAGCTCTGTGAAATGGCTTGAAGATGAATTAGAACTGAATGCTCTCCACAATCCTGGGAGTCGTCGAGGTGGCGGCAATGAGAAAGCTGCTTTAGCTCAAAGAACTGCTCTTTCTACTGCTTTAGGTGGCCGTGTTGAGGTTGCAGCAATGAGCACAATTTCAGGTCTGAACGAAATTATTGATATAGTTTCTGACAACTTAGCATAAGTTAGTGGACTGATTGTTCTGTTGGCCAATGACATGGTCGTGGGTTCAGATCTCAGATCCTATTGTATTGAAATGTTAGTTCAATAGAATCTCATCAGTAATTGGAGTCTAAAATGTACATTATTCTTCTATATCCTAAATGAAGTTGTGGAATTTTTTATTTCATATATATATTTTTTGACCTTTTCCCCGCAGGTGTAAAGGCAACCTATCTCCTTGCAGTAGCATTTTTGGAGATCATTCGGTTTAGTTGCAATGGTGGCATCCTTAATGGTGACTCTAGTTTTACTCCATCTAGAAGTGCCTTCAGTTGCGTGTTTGAATATCTTATGACTCCAAATCTACTTCCGGCCGTATTCCAGTGTTTGACGGCAATTGTCCATAGGGCTTTTGAAACAGCTGTGGCCTGGCTGGTAACCTCTTCACCTTCTATTTTGTTTTTTGAAATAATAATAATTCTATTTCATAGCAGGAAAAAAAGAAAAGAAATGAAACAAAAGTCAAATGAGAACAAAACAAAAAAACAACCAGGGAGAAGACCCCCCGGTAAACCTCACTACAGGTAAAAACCCAGAAGCCCACTCACCAATTGAAGGTTTAGATGTGAAATAGTCAGCATGACACAAATAGGGTTCTCCTGTAGTTCAGAGGGCAATCACAATTCACCAACTATCACAATTCTCCAATCTTTGAAGATTATGAGCTCATTTTTTTACTTTTTTCTCTTGCATTGGTTTTTTTTTTTTGTTCTTTGGCGTTCCTTTCTTCATCACAATCATTATTTAAGACTCACTTTACTAATAATTGAATATCACTGTAATTCTTCGTACTATAAATACCCCTGACTTTACCAATCTCCACCATTTTATGTGCCATATCTTGGTGATTGTCCACTGTTATCACAATCTATTTTTACAATACTACCTGGATCATCAATAGCTGAGGCACCACTCGATACAGTCATGATCTTTCTAACTTGATCCACCTAGCTAGTGTGTTCGAATTATGGAAAAGGAAAGGCCTCCTTATCAACAAGCTTTATTATTCTCCATACTTGAGGCAGGGATCTGCTATTTGCAAATTGTCATTGCAAAAAACCTTCATCTAATTGCCTCTCATACTTGAGAGTGAATCTTGTCTCCTGTTTGGGAATCAGAAACATCATCTTGAGAGTTCTTTGCAACTTTACTAACAGTGATAACCTCAGATACATTGCTATCATGTTCAATCTGACCACTTGTTCAAGAATCTCTACCAGGAAGTTCATCCTCTGCTTTCCATCATCCACATGAGCGCTACCCTTTCGTACTGACTATACTTGTGACTCACCATTTACTCTCCCTTTTTAGTGCTGCACGTTAAGAAACTCCATTTATAGATTCGAAGTATACTAGTAGAAAGGATGATTAAGAACTAAAGAACTTCTCATCGAGTGAGATGCAAGCCAGGTATTGAGAGGATGGCCCTTGGGGATGCCTTTATTTATTCCCATGTGAGGCACCGTAGGTTACAAATCCATGGAATCATTTGAAACAACATTTCTTTTTGGTGCTTGAACCAGAGTGAAGTTGTTATCAGTTTCACTACGTGCTATACATTGTCACAAGAACAAGAATAGTAGAGACAAAGAGTTTCTGGGTAATTTCTGTATATTCCTCTTGGAGGATTGACCATCAAATATACACACAATATATGCCTCTTTAGGCAAGATACAATAAATCAATCAACAAAGCAATCAACTATATTGATGCAATATTGACCTCAAAGGCCACCTGTGTAGGGCCCAATTAAATTTAGGATTTTTATTTAGTAATTATATGTTGTTAGATTGCTAATTTTATTTAATGAGTTGTAATTAGAAATTATATTATTTAGTTTCCTAGGTTGATTAGATTTCTTTCGCTCTAAGTTTTCTTTTCTTACTTCCATGGCATTCTAGAGAGCAATTAGGAGACTTGAATTGATTAATAGAATTGGTTTTTATCCCTGAGAGGTACATTGTCGTGTCTTTGGACACGTACTTCGGCACCCCTACGCAAGTCCTAATTCTAGGGTCTGCATCAGTTTGATATCAGAGCCGGTCCTGAAATAGATCTGTGGGTTACCCATTAACCCCATCCCTACTTCATCAACCTTCATCATCTCCAACCATTAGCCGAAATCCACCCCAACCCTAGCCACACCAAAACCCCAGTCACCCATCTCCATTGTCGCAGGCCAGATCCCCTTCATCCATTAGACCTATTCTGCAAACCCAAAACCTTTGTTAGGCACCCCCGTCCTAAACCCCATCCTAAATCCCAATCCCAAACCGCACTCGAATCCCTCCCCATCCTGAAATTGAACCCAGTCACCACCCACCCCCTTTACTATCAAAATCATAACCCATTAGTGAATGAAACCCCTAGCCCCTTCTCCCTTAAAAATCCACTGCAGAGAGAGAGAGAGAGAGAGAGAGAGAGAGAGAGAGAGAGAAGAAGAAGAAGAAGAAGGAGATCTAAGACAAGGAGGCATACCTGGCACCGTCATAAGAGCCCACAAGCAGCACGCTTATTGTCTTCAGTTTTGTGCCAAGCCACCGCTGCTGCCAGCACCATCGTCACCGCCATCATCGAGTCGCTGCATTCCCGCCTTCCCCGCAGTCGTCACAAAAGATCACCGCTGGTTGTTTGTTGCTGCCGCCATCGTCAAATGATTGCATTCTCGCCTCCACTGTAGTCATCACAAAAGGTCACCCCTCGTCATCTATTGTCGCCGCTGGTTGCCTGCCAAACTGTTTTAAAAGCTTGATCTGGTAGCAAGCAACAACAGTGGTGGTGACATCATCACTGATCTCATTTTGCATCTCAGTCACATCGTATTTAACAGATCAAGGGTCAGAATCTGTTTTTGCGATTTTTTAAGCCATTTGACGTCCAATTTCAAATTCGTCTTCGAGAGCATGTTTTTGGATAGTAGATCTACACATCAAGTCAGTCAAATTTTAAATTATAGTGTCTACATCCATGGAAAAACTATGCATAGCCGTTGCTGAATTATATGCTCAAGTCAATCTACTCCATACCACTTTTATAAGGATGGACACCAGGCATATCAATTTAGAAAATAATGGTCATGGGCGATGTGCTAGACAAGAGATTGCCACTTATTTAAACTTGCTAAAATCTCCAATTCTAGAGAAGTTTACATTGCATCCCAAAGTTGATCTAGTTGCACATGAAGACATAGACAAAGATCAATCTGTAGAAAATTTGACCACTAAAATCAATTTGGATGACAAGTCTGAGGGGGCTCCATCCATTCAACTGGCAAACAAATCACTTGTTCTAGTGCGTCCACAAGAAGATCTATCCGTTGACATTCATCATATTGATTTCATCTTTAGAGATGAACAACAAATAGTCAAAGATTGTGATCTAATGGTGCGAATTCCACATATGAAGTACCCAATGGTTCAAGCATACATGCAAACACACTTCAGTCGTCAAATCAACGGATGCATCATGTTTAGAGTCATCACAATGTGTGCATAAGCTCAAGTTTAGCCAACGACTTGAAAGTTTGTCCGATTGATATTTGACCTAGGCGGATACTTACCGAACTCGAGTTCTTTCCAAGCAGGGGAGAATGATGCAATATTAACCTCAGAGGCCACGTGTGTAGGCACAGTTAGATTTAGGATTTTTATTTCGTAATTATATATCGTTAGATTACTAATTTTATTTAATGAGTTATAGTTAGGAATTATTTTCCTATATTATTTAGTTTCCTAGGTTGATTAGATTTCTTAGGCTCTAAGCTTTCTTGTCATACTTATATGGCATTGTAGAGAGCAGTTAGGAGACTTGAATTGATTAATAGAATTGGGTTTTATCCCTGAGAGGTGCATCCTCGTGTGTGAAAGTCTTTTGATGATTGAGACAACTAGGATAATCTTTGAAAGGAAGAAGGTTTGACCATAGATATCTTCGTGAGAATATGTCTAGATTTCCACTAGCTGGGCCTTGGGCTTGGGCATTGCTTTATCTATACAACTGCCATCTCTACACTCTCCCTCAAATTGATGTGAAGTGAAGCGCATCATCAATTTGTTGGTGAGGAAGTCGTGTTGAGACTTGGTGAAACATTTCGTGAAAAAATCCACCAATTGAAGATGAGATGAAACATGTGGTAGATGAATTACTTTTGCCACAATCTTTTTCGAATAAAGTGACAATCCACTTCTATATGTTTTGTCTGCTCATGGAAGATTGGATTGTTAGCAAGTCGAATAACACTTCTATTATTAGTAGAGAGTGGTGTGGGTTCTAAGAGGAGAACCCCAAATTCACAGAAAAGGCAACGAAGGCAAAAAATTTCACTTGTAGTAGAAGACATTACTTTGTATTCAGCTTCAGTCGAAGATTTGAAAACAATAGGTTGCTTTTGGCATTTCCACGAGATCACTTATGTTCCTAAAAACATACACCAACTAGTTGTTGAACGGTGTGTGTCAGGACATCTAGCCTAGTAAGCATTTGCATAGCTATGGAGATGTAGAACAGAGGAGGAGGAATGAAACAATCCTCGTGTTGTGCCATGTATGTATTGAAGAATGAGATGAATAGATGACAAATGATTTTTGTGAGGATTGCTCACGTATTAACTGACAATTTGCACAGCATATGCGCTATCTGATCGAGTCATCATGAGGTAAATGAGGCTACCAACCAGACGACGAAATGAGGTAGCAGCTGAGAGAGGACACCCATCCTCGTTTTTCAACTGAAGATTTAGTTCCATTGGCGTATCGGCTTTTCGTCCATCGGATAATCATGCTAAGGACCATAGGTCTTTTGCATACTTCTGTTGATGAACATAGATACCTAGTGGAGTACACTTGATTTCCAAACCCAGAAAGTATGTCAAAATACCCAGATCTTTTATATGAAAAGTTGTCACGAGAAATTGTTTTGAGTTCACTGAAGCGAAGAATGTCATTTCCACTGATGATAATATCATCCACATAGAGCAACAAAATAGTACATCCTTTGGAAGTTTGACAAATGAATAATGAGTAATCATTATTACTTTGATGACAATGGGCTTTGAGAATAACTTGACGAAATTTCTCGAACCATGTTCTGGGAGGTTGTTTAAGCCCATAAAGGTATTTTCTTAGATGACAGACCATTTTCGTAGGACATTTGTAGCTTGGACGAGGACACATTTACACAGTTTCCTTTAAATCCCCATGAAGAAATGCATTCTTGACGTCCATTTGTCACAATAGCCAATGACAGTCAACAACAATGCTTAGCGAGGTCCATACATTTGTCATATTCGCAACAGGGCCGAAAGTTTCCTCATAGTCTATCTTGTACTCTTATTTAAAACCTTGTGCAACCAATCGAGCCTTTTATTTGTCTAAATTACCATCAGAATGCACTTTAATGGAGTAAACCCACTTACTTCCAATAATAGAACCAGAAGATGGATATAGAACTAGATCCCATGTGTGGTTATCTTCAAGAACAAGTAACTCTTCTTTCATAGCCCCTTTTCAATAGGGTTCTTTGGCGGCCTGTGATAGAAATGAAACCAAAGGTGGTGAAAAAGGAAGTAAAGCCATACTGTTCAAGAGGTTTTGAAGGGCGGGTGGATCAACACAAGGGTGGTTGTGCAAGAGGTGATATACCTGATGGAGTTTGGTCTGATAGAGGAGGCAGGCGGGGTGTAGCACCAGGAGGATCTTGAGGACGACAAACATAAACCTTTAACAGAGTAGAGGATGTGGAGGGTGGTTCAGATGGGAACAAAGGAAGAAAGGATACATGATCAATCTTTGTACCTGATGAGTGAGAATAAAATGGAATATGCTCAAGGAAGACGACATTTCTAGATATCCGAGTTTGCCGAGCTGTAGGATCATAACACAAGAATCCCTTATGATCATCACTATAACAAACAAAGGCACACGGAACCAATTGTGTAGGGAGTTTGGCATGCTCATGAATGGGTAGATGAACAATACATAGGCAAAACCAAAAAACTCTTAAGTGAGAATAAGGAGGGGAACCAAATAAACATTCAAATGGTGAAATATTTTTTTTGTTAATCGGTAACGGTAAAATTTTATAGAAGAAAGAACAAATAGAAGAAAGATTTAGGCAAACAAAATTGCCTTCCTAAAAATAGCGGTACAGGAGAAATGTACTAGCTATCAACTACAAGACAGAAGCACTTAAATTACAAGATCTAACTACCTCCTTGGCTAAACAATTTGCGATCCCATTTGCAGATCTACTAATGCGCTGAAAGGTAACTTGCATATCTAAAATTAGATGTTTGATTTCGTTGAAGAAGAATTGCATTTTCCATGGTTCCCACAGGAAATTCACCCAAGATATAGCATTATCCGAATTACTCTCATCATCATCATCATCATCATCATCATCATCAAAGCCTTATCCCAACCATGTTGGGGTCGGCTATATGAATTCTGTTTCTCCATTCCGTTCTATTTTGAGCCAAATCCTTAGATAAGTTAGACTTCTTCAAATCTGATTCAATGACCTCCATCAATGTATCTCTTGATGGGCCATCCACTTGTATTGTCAAACTTTTTCTCACCGGTGCCATTATTGGCGTACACTCAACATGCCCAAACCATCTTAAATGAGTTTTTCTTATCTTATTCCCTATTGGTGTTACCACTAAATGCTCTCGAAAGCGCTCATTTTTAATTTTATCTTTTCTAGTTTTACCACACATCCACCTAAGCATTCTCATCTCCGCTACATCCATCTTATGTATATACATCTTCTTAATTGGTTAACATTCTACTCTATATATCATAGCTGGTCTAACCACTGTTCTGTAAAATTTGCCCTTTAATTTCGTTGGCATTTGTCTATTACAAAGCACTCCAAAAGGTAGTCACTACTTCAGCCATCCAGCCTTTATCCTATGCTCCACATCTTCGTCAATATCCCCATCCTTACTAATCATCTAGCTTAGATATCGAAAATAATCTTTACGTGGTATCTCATGGGTTTCAATTTTGACAGTTGTTTCAACACTTTGTATATGTCCATTGAAGTTGCAATCCATCTATTCTGTCTTTGTACGATTTATTTTAAAGCTTCTAGATTCTAATGCCCCCTCGCCATCTCTTGAGTTTTGCATTTACAACATTTTTTGATTCATCCACCAATACTATATCATCTGAATTACTCTTTACAATAAGATAATGATGGAAGAAGGTATGATAAATACGAAGTGCTTCCAAAGTTGCCAAAACTTCCGTTTCATTAGAATTTTTGACCCCAACATGCTTAGAAAATACAAAAATAACTTCCCCCTTATGATTTCTTAGGACGTCTCCAATTCCAGCCAAACTCGGGTTTTCCGTTTGTCACTCTGTCCTCATTGAACTTCAAAACTCCACATGGTGGCTATCGCGAATGAACTAATTGTTTCTTCTTTGAAACACCATTCTTCAAACAAGCTCCCCAACTTTGCACAATGTTATCCATGTTCAGATTTGATAGTTCCTTTCTATCACATGCCCATTTAGCAATCCTCAAAAGAGTAGTTGAAAGAATATCGTCCCATGTAGATTCTTTCCTATTGAATATTTTATCATTCCTTTCTTTGCAAATTGACCCAATAATAGTAAAAGGAATAATTCTTCATAAAATCTTCCCATTACCAAACATCGGAGTTCCCCTCCACGCTTCAAACAACATTGGTAGAGAACAAGGACAACACCAACTCACTCCACATTCATTGAGAAAGTGTCCACAAATAGAAGAGGCTACACCGCAATGGATGAACAAATTATCAATTGACTCTAACTCTCTCCCATATAGACAACAAGTATTAGAAATTTTGTCCAACTAAACCCCTTCTTCTCAAAACATCTGCTGTCGAGATTTTTCCTGCCACTGCCAACCAATAGAAGGCCTCCACTCTATGTGGAACAAGCCCCATCCACGCTGTTGCGCAAGGAGACCTTACTGCAGAAAAGAAAAGGGTCTTATCTCCTTGTAAAAAGAATTAAGGAAAACATGCCTGCAGAATGGGGCTTCCAAATGCAAAAGCCAACTGCATCCCTGCATAAAAATATATTAGAAAGAAGACTCAACAAGGACTGATGCACACCCAACTCCAAAAGGTGAAAAATTATTCAAGAGAGTTACTGGAAGTCTATTGATGAGATGAATGGCAGTGTGTGCTGCTTCACACCAAAAGGTGCGAGGGACAAATGATTCAATAAGAAGTGCGCGAACTGTTTCTAGCATGTGTCTATTCTTTCTTCCTTTTAGCTACTCCATTTTGTTGTGGAGTATGTGGATATGATTTTTGATGAAGAATCCTTTTGTTAGCAAGGAATGAGGAGAACTTATCAGAGGTATATTCTCCCCCTGAATCAAAACGAATCCTCTTGGTGGACCTTTCAAATTGGTTCTGAATAAGTGTGTAAAATTTTTGAAAGGTGGATAAAACTTAAGATTTTTGTCGAAGAAAATTTATTCAAGAATATCTAGTATGATCACCAATAAAAGTCACTTAATATTTATAGCCAAGTCTGCTTAATGTGGGTGCAATTCCCCAGACATTAGTATGAACAACATCAAATGGAGCTTTAGCCCATGAAATATGAATGGTAAAAGGTAAAATGTGATTCTTACTAAGAAAACATGTACTGCACTTGGAATGTAAAAGAAAAGAAGACATATTTTCATTAAATGTAAGAGAGTTCAAACATCCATTTTGAAAGAGAAATAACAATTTGTCATTATTTAGATGACCCAAGCATTGATGCCAAAGTGTCCAAACATTGTTTTGAAAAAGAGATGAAGAAGCAAGAAAAGATTGCAATCTATGGTCCAAAAGAAATAGCCTTCCATGCTTACGCCCCTTCCCGATTACCGCTGATCCTAGATAACACAACCAGTAGAAGAGAATGTTAGAAAATATCCATTGTCTACTAATTGACCAATAGATAGTAAATTTGCAGATAAGTTTGGGACAAAGAAAACATCGAAAAGAACAAGTGACTGATTCTGAAGCGTGGTGAGACTAATGGAACCAATGCCAGAAATGGATAGATGTTCTCCATTGGCAGCCATAATTTGTTCATTTCCATCATAAGGAGCTACGGTCTGGAAGTTCTGTTCAACTGATGTCATGTGATTGGATGCCCCATAATCAATAAACCGTGATGGAGAAATAGAAGGCATGTGTAAAGAAGAAAGAGCCTTGTAAACTGACCCACCAGAAATACCCATGAAAGAAAAGGCAGAGGCTATGGTGGTGTTAACTGAACTCTGTACTGAGCTTTGAATCATAACTTGAATTTGCTCAGGTGTAAGTGTTGTGCTGGATGAATATGAGGCATCATTGGAGGTTGGATTCAATTGGGCTTGAAGCAAGGTTTAAAAACCCGGATTCAGGACCTGACTCGCCCCATGGCCGAGTCTGAGTTGACTTAGCTGACTCAGATGAGTTGGGTGGGACTTGGGCGAGTCCCTTATCAGTGCTCAAAAAAAAAAAAAAAGATGAAGAATAAAGAAAGAAGGTCAAAAAGGCAGCAGCTACAGCCTACAAGGCAGCATGCAGAAGCAGGCATAGCAGCAGACCTAGTGGCAGCTACGGCCTACAAGGCAGCATTCAGTAGCAGGCACAGCAGTCGGCATGCAGCATAGCAGCAGGCATGCAGCAATACACAACAGGCAGTAGCGGCACATCAGCAATACACAGCAGGCAGTCAACACAGCAGCATTACAATTTTTAAAATTCTTTTTCATTGATATCTTCTCTCTAATTCTGTGTGTGTGCTGGAAACAGGCCAACTTTTTCATTTTCATTTTTTATTGTTTCCTCCAGTCCTCCCTTTTTTTTTCTTTTTGTTTCCCTTAATGATGCAAGCCAAGTTTGGGCCGACTCGGCTGAGTCCCATCATTCTGATACCAAGTCTGAGTCGACTTGGACTTGGCTGATTTTTTAACACATGGCTTGAAGTGCTGTCGGAGGTTGGTGAGATTTTTGCTGCAGATGGTCAGGCTTCCTGGGAGGATGACGAGTACACTCTGAAATGGTGTGCCCTGCTTTCTTAATGTAATTGCAGTAATTTTTCTTCCTGCAGTACACCATACCCTTTACACTCAAAACATTGGACTCTTGGTCCCTTTGGTGCTAAAAATGTAGTTTCATTGGTCCGTGGAGCAACAAATGCTTTAATATTGTCCATCTGGCTATGTGGGGATAAAGCCTGGTTTCTTCCTGGAGAACCTCATGAACACAAGTTTTCAAGTCCGGAGCTACCTCTCAATTCATGAGAGCTGAATGTAAAGATTCAAACTTAGCGCAAAGATTCATGAGAAATTGGCTGGTTTGGGACGACTCCTGAATTTTAAGAACCTGAGAGTGGTATTCTTTAGTAATAGTAGAAAGAATCATTTGAGTTGTTATAAAAAAACGAGAATCATTGAGTGTCTCTCAGTCCATAAATTCAAAAAATCGCTGTAAAACTCTTGGATAGTCTTATCCCCTTGAGAATACTTTGCAAGCTCTGTATCTAGAAAATATTTCCTTGCTTTGTTTGCTTGATTGTATAGGGATTGCATATGGGACCACATCTCAGATGCTTTGGAAAATGATCGGTGAGAAACAGAAATGGATGGTTCAATAGAATTGAGAATCCAAGTTATCACTTTAGAGTTATTCTGTTCCCAATTGGATTTATTTTTTTCACCCTCCTTGATTGGGCCATCTAAATACCCCAAGAAAACTTGTCCAGCCACAAAATTTCAAATCGTGTATCCCCTTATTGACTTAAAGATGTGATCCTTAGACCTCCCTATCTATGGGCGACTATTAATAAAGCACTGCTCTTTCCTGTACATCTACCTAACCAACAATGACTAGTGTGAGACAACAAGGATAATCTTGTAGAGGAAGAAGGTTTGACCATAGATATCTTCATGAGAATATGTCTAGATTTCCACTAGTTGGGCCTTGGCTTGGGCCTTACTTTATCCATACAACTGCCATCTGTACATTATTCCGTTGTTCACTATCAGCTCTAGCATTTGGTGATTCTAGTTATTAATGTGGTATTAGAGCCGGGGTTTATGTGTTTGCATCCCTCGAGATGTGTTATTGTCCACGTTTTCATTTGGCATGTTTCTGTCCACGTGCGGAGCTCCACACATGGGGGGGCCTATCGGGATCCTTTGATATACATTATTTTGTCGTTTACTATCAGCTTAAGCTTTTGGTGATTCTGGTTATTAATATACATCTAGTAGTAATTGCATATAGAAGGGGATAATCTACTCATTTTCAAAATGACCACCTTAAATAAGTTTGACTTCTCTGCAATTTCTTGTCAAAGAAAAATGATTATTGACTAATTGTGCATTGACACCCCAAAGATGAGCATGCTTTAGTTTCTTGGACATGCCTCAGATCTATTTTCTCATTGACAGGAAGCATCACCATACATGTTTTTTTAGGTTGAAGATGCTCCCTTCTAGTGATGGAAGATTGGAAATATGCTTCATAGGTTCAGGAAGACTCGGGGGAATCAATTTCGCCTTGAAATGAATTTTGGCTACTTCTAGAGCAATAGATCTAGGGAATGAATTTGAGCATTCCATGACTTGGAACCACTTTTGGATTCATTGATAGCACTAACATACTCCAAGTGGGCACTCAATACTCGAATATTGCCCTTGCCCTTACACCTAGCATGCATTATGATCCCAATTAGCATTATCCATATTGGTTTCAAGATTGGACCAATTACCATTGTCCTTGATCTAATCTGATTGAGTACCATCATGAAGGGAAGTCTTGCCATTGGTCATTCTTTTAAATTCTTTGAATGAATTAGTAGAATTCCAGTTGTGGGATGCCACTAGCCTCTTGTCCCGCAACAATTTACACCCTAAAGAGTAACTTGTTAAGCAAATATATCTTCAACAAATTCGTTTGACGCTCATGCTATGATGCAACGGCCTTGCTCAGAAGTTGGGAAGTTGTTTAATAATTGCAGCTACGAGGGACTTTGTGGATTGGATTAACCACAATTTAGGAAGCTGTTGAATAATTGCAGCTCCGAGGGACCATGTGGATTGGATTAACCACAACTCTCTCTCTCTCTCTCTCTCTCTCTCTCTCTCTCTCTCGGGATAAAATGTGGATGATGCAATTCGCGCTTCACAAGTGGTCCCTCTTCAAGTTAGATTAGGATTATATTATTTTTATTAATCGATTTCGAATTAAGTTGTTATTAGGGAAGTTTTTATTCATAGCTTAGGGTTTGCTTAGGCATTAAGTTTACTTTTATTATATATATGGCATTGTAGAGAGGAGATTATCATACTTTGATTAATTAATAGATTTGTGAATTTTATCCTAGAGGTGTGTCCTCATATGTGAAGTCTTCTCGACGATTCAAAGTGTTCCTGGACACGTGCTTCGGCACCCCTATGCAGCCCTAACCTTAAGGCTTGCATCAGTAGTCCAGGCCTAAGGTGCAAGCCTATTGGAGCTTGACGTGTGAGATGCACGCCTATGTGTGAGCTTAATTTGCTAGCTATGATATCCAGATACTTGTACAAGCCTAACGTATTTGTATCGGACCGATACGATACTTGTACTGGTACCTGATACTGCACCGATACTTCCGGGGTATAAGTTTAGTATATCCTACTTAATAAGTCCATTATTTCATTTATTTCTTTAAGTTTTCTTACTTCTCAACATAGAAAATATTAGAATTAATATAAACAATGATAATTTCATTAATTAAATTGTAATTTAAAGAAAAATTAAGGACACCCGCATCCGTAACCGTGTCCTAAAATTTTCAAAGTGCAGAGTTATATCCCCAATCCTTGTATCCGTGTCTGTACTCATGTTCGTATCTGGGCATCATAGTTTGCTAGATGCACTTGCAATGAATAAAAAGGAAATAAAAAATTGAATTTATAGCTTATTTTTATAATATCACACAATTTCTAACAAAATAAAAGTAATGTCTAAATTTATGTTTAAATTGTCCATGTATAGCTGATGCAGGTCAGGAAGGAAAACTATCCTAAATGATGCAATTGAGATCACTAGAAGAAATTAACTGCTCAAATAATCTTATAATTTGTAAATCAGCCATACCATTCCATGCGAATTAGCTAAAGTTAATTATGTGAGGACTCAAGCCTTGTGACAGTCGTGCAAATGGGTACTCAAAGAAATTGAGGTTTGGATCAATTGGAGAATGGGAACCTCCAAACTTGTCTAGGGATCTGTCAACCCAGGTAGAGATCCATGCTCATTGAGGATTTGAAGAAAGGTATATTGAAAGTAACTCAAATGATTGGTTATATAGGCTGGGATCAGTGTTGCCAAGAGAACATAAATTTGGGTTCAATGGAAACACAGATTTGAACTTATATTCCAAGATCTACAAGAACATGGGTCTAGATTTATATATCTAGATTTATATTGGTGCAGATCTAGATCTACAATTCTAGATCTATAGAGATTTAGATCTAGATTCAGATTTCAGATCTATGCTTCTTTTGAATATTAAAGACTGAAACGGCTTAAGTAATGGTGGTAGGAAGAATACTTGGAGGTGAAGAAAGTGATGGGTTACCTTTGCTTTGCACCAAACTCCCCTTTGTGGGTCAGAAGAACTTGTCGGAGATATCTCAACAGGCCTTTGGGAAAACTTTGTTTATTCTTCATTAACTTCCTCTCCAAGAGGAGAAATGGAGTTTATACAAGGGAAATAAAGCCCCAAAGATAAAGGGTCTAGATCTAATCTCGAACATCTCATTAGTACAAAAGAAGAAATAAAAGAAGAAATAAAAATAAAGAAGCAAATGCATAAAAGAAAGGAGGAAAAGTGGGGCTGCTGTGCGCATAACCTGCGCAAGCCTTGCGCCTTGCGCATGAATCCCTATGGAAAGGGATTTAAGTTGTGGGCCCCTTGTGTAAAAAGACTGGGTCAACTGGATGACCCATTGGGCCGGCCCGTTTGGTATGCCAATTACAGATTGAGAAATCGGTCGTATGATCTGTAGACTGCTGTACATTACCATGTATAGGGTGTTTTTGAATGCTGTAGTTTCTATTTATGTTTTTAGCACAGTTGTAAATTAGCATAATTATAGGAATCTCTATATATTAAAGGGCCTGTAAGGGGATCTTCTCAGCAAGCAATTCTTTTCAAGATCTCTGCAGTTTTTCTTGTTTTTTTGTGTTTTTCATGGTATCAGAGCCCCTGTTGTGAGAAACAGAGAAGATCGGACGTTGGGCTGGACGCCTCCAGACATAGGTTGGGTTACAGTGGTGGGGCCCACACTTGATCAGTGAGGGAGAGCACCTGCTCAAGGTGGTCGACCACTTGTTGGAGACTTTCTGTGATTTTTCAGATTTCTTGGGCTGCATTAAGGTACTGTTTTTACGCAATTTTTGTTTTTCATTTTTTGCCGGACTGTTTTCATCAAGACCGTCCATTTTTTAAATCAGCCATTGGATTAGACTTGGTCATGGCTTGTTGGGTGCAAAAATTGATTAGCCTTTGTTTTCTGAAAGCTGATTTGTGAATTAATTAAGTTTTGGTGGTCCAAAAGCCATTCTACACTCTGTCGACAAGGACGCCCAGAGCCCATTTATTCTTTTTCTTGCAGCTTCACCTTCTGCTGTCATCTGTAATGGCTGAGAAGGTGACTGGGATTAGTGTTGTTCTTGATGGGACCAATTATGCTTATTGGTCCTGTCTCATGATGAATTTTTTGAAAGGACAGAAACTTTGGAAATTTGTGATAGAAAAGAAGCCAGGACCTGACACCAAGGATCCTGCCTATGAGGATTGGGAAGCATCTGTGGGAAAAATTAACTCTTGGATTGCAAATTCAGTCACTCCCTCAATTGGACATCAATTGTCTAAATTTTCTCATCCTAAAGATACCTGGGATTATTTGGCTCGGTTATATGTTCAATCCAATTCCGCCCGACGTTATCAACTTGTATGGGAAATTAAAACTGCAGAACAAGGCTTTCAGTTTATTCATGAATTTTATGTCAAGATGACTGCATTATGGGATCAATTAGCTCTAATGGAACTCCAATTTACTTGCTCTGCAGACTCAACTACTTTTGAAAAATATAGGCAGAAAACTCGACTGGTTCAGTTTCTTATGGCTCTTCGTCCAGAGTATGAACATATTAGGGGTCTACTATTACATTGATCTCCATTACCATATGTGGATGTGGCTTTGTCTGATTTTCTAGTAGAGGAACAAACTCAATAGACCTTATCAAAGTGCAAAGTATTGAGTTAGATCACGTCCTTATTGCTGCTAAGTCATCCTCTCTGGCTAAACCTGTCGGTTCTAACAACATCTATAATTCTTGCAAAGAACCAGGACACTGGAAGAGAGATTGCCCTCAGCTGAAAATGAAGCAGAATCAGAAAGAGCCAAATCGACGTCCCGGACACAATCAGACAGCGACAGTGATTGTTGAAGCACCTCCTGATTTCTCTACTCAGATCCAGACTATGATTGATCAACAACTACAGCATTCAAAAGCACCCTATACATGGTAATGTACAGCAGTTTACAGATCATAAGACAGATTTCTCAATCTGTAATTGGCATACCAAATGGGCCGGCCCATTGGGTCGGCCCAATGGGTCATCCAGTTGACCCATTCTTTTTACACCCCTTCTTGATAGCCACCCAATTTTCTACTAGGATCAAAGTTTTTCGCTCCGATGCAGGGGGAATATAGGTCACAAGAATTTCAAAACCTGCTTGCCAGTCATGGTACAATAGCCCAACTCTCCTGCCCAGGTACTCCACAGCAAAATGGGGTAGCCGAAAGAAAACATAGACATATCATTGAAACGGCTAGATCTATGCTACAATCCTCTTTCGTGCCCATTACATTTTGGGGAGAAACTGTTCTCACTTCATTTTATCTCATCAACAGAATGCCATCTTCTGTTTTGTTTGGGGCCACCCCTTTTGAAAAACTTTATGGTACAAAACCCACTTACTTCCATCTAAGAGTTTTTGGATGTACTTGTTTTGTTTTGCTTTCCTTTAGTGAGCGACACAAACTCTCCCCCAAGTTTGCTATTTGTGTTTTTCTTGGCTATGGTATAGAACAAAAAGGATATCGCTGTTATGATCCACAATTGAACAAGTTGCGCATTTCCTGTAATGTTATCTTTATGGAACATATACCTTTTTACTCCTTGCCATCATCACAGCCTATCCCCTCTGTACACCCCCTTGATCCTTTTCCGGATTTGTTTCCATCTGAGACCAATCTTTTGCCTACTTTAGAAACTTCTGTTGATCCTCCGCCACTTCTTGTCTATCAACGGAGACCCAAACCTGACTCCATCCCTTCTAATGTGGCTGAAGTCCCCACTGTTCCTGAAGTCCAGGATTCTGTTCCACCACGGAGATATCCGCTTAGTACTCGCACACCTGTGCAGCGTTACGGATTTGTTTTTACGAACTTGTTTTCCCTTCAGTATCGCAACTATCTTGCTACAGTTCATTCACATTTTGAACCCTGGTCTTATAACAAGGCCTCTCAGTACCTTGAGTGGCGACAAGCCATGGAAGAAGAATTAGCTGCACTTCAGCAAAATCACACTTGGGAGCTTGTCTCTCTTCCTCTAGGAAAGAAAGCTATTGGTTGCAAATGGATCTTTATGGTGAAGACAAATTCCGATGGCACCATTGAGCAGTATAAAGCTCGCCTTGTCGTAAAAGGCTACACACAAGATTATGGAATTGATTATGAGGAAACATTAGCACCTGTTGCCAAAATGACCACTGTACGAACATTGATCTCTGTTGCTGCAGTTCGTCAATGGCCATTATATCAATTTGATGTAAAGAATGCCTTTCTTCATGGGCATCTCCGTGAAGAAATCTTTATGGTACCTCCTCCTGGGGTTCCCTACTCCAATCAAGTGTGTCATCTGAAGAAAGCCCTGTATGGACTTAAACAAGCTCCTTATGCCTGGTTTGAACGTTTTTCTGAAACAGTTCTCTCCAGTGGCCTTCAATAGAGTCAACATGATAGTGCTCTATTTACTCGCACTTCAAGCAATGGTATAGTTATTCTACTCCTATATGTGGATGATATAATCATTACTGGAAGTGATCATTCAGGTATTTCTGAACTCAAACTGTTCCTTCAGAACCAATTTGAGATGAAAGATCTCGGTCATCTTCGCTACTTTCTTGGGCTTGAAGTGGGATATTTCAAACGGGGGTACATCCTCTCTCAAATGAAGTACTGGTCTGACATCATACAGCGTGCGGGCCTTACAGATCTAGTTCCAATTTCTATTCCCTTGGAAATCAATGCACGGCTGCGCAAAAACGATGGTGTGCCTTTAGATCATCCTACTCGCTACCGAGAAGTTGTTGGGAGTCTTGTTTACCTGACTATTACTAGACCTGACATTGCTTATGTTGTCCACATTGTGAGTCAGTTTATGGCTCAGCCCGCCTCGGTTCATTGGAGTGCTGTCTTGCGGATTCTTCGTTATCTACAGGGTACCCAATCATATGCCTTGCTTCTCTCTTCTGATAGTCCGCTTCATCTTCGAGCCTTTTCTGACTCTGATTGGGCAGGGGATGTGGATGATCGGCGTTCAACCACTGGCTATTGCCTATTCTTGGGTCATTCTTTGGTCTTTTGGAGAAGCAAGAAGCAGAGATCCGTATCCAAGTCCTTCGTTGAAGCCGAATATCGTGCTCTTGCAGATTCTACCACTGAAATTGTCTGGCATCGGTGGTTACTGCATGACCTAGGTGTTCATCCTCAAGCTCCCACGCCATTATATTGTGACGATCAGATTGCTGTCAGGATCATTCAAAATGAAGTTTTTCATGAACGAACTAAGCATATTGAAATTGATTGCCATCTTGTTCGCCAGCATTATAAATTGGGCACTTTGTCACTCCACTCTATTAGTTCAGTTGACAATGCTGCTGATCTCTTTACCAAAGCTCAGACCTTTACTCGTTTTTCGTCTTCCTTGAACAATCTCCTGCTGTTACCGCACCATGAGCTTGAGGAGGGGTGTAAAAAGACTGGGTCAACTGGATGACCCATTGGGCCGGCCTGTTTGGTATGCCAATTACAGATTGTAAAATCTGTCGTATGATTTATAAACTGCTGTACATTACCATGTATAGGGTGTTTTTGAATGCTGTAGTTTCTATTTATGTTTTTAGCACAGTTGTAAATTAGCATAATTATAGGAATCTCTGTATATTAAAGGGCTTGTAAAGGGATCTTCTCAGCAAGCAATTCTTTTCAAGATCTCTGCAGTTTTTCTTGTTTTTCTGTGTTTTTCACCCTGCCCCCTCATTCTTTCATTTTTTATTTAAATGCCTTTATTCACGCGGGTCCTTTGACACTCTTCAATTAATTAAAATAAGTCTTCAACTGCTCATCCCCAGTGGACCATCCTTGTGTGCGTCTTCCGTAAGTCTGCCATAGGGGGCCTTTTGCTTGCTAGACACTAGATCCAACAGTGGATCTTCTTTGCTAAGCCAATCCAATGATGGATTTCCTTGATCATAACAAATCAAGCACATGAAAGGCTGATCCTCCAACCATAAGGAAGCTTTATCTTCATGTCTCCACTTGTGTCTTTGGTAGCTCTAGCCAAATCTGGAGCCCATGTCCCCATCAATAGCCTTACGAAATTGAAATATAAATTATATGAAAAGAAAGAGGCAAGGAACCATGATACCAGCTATAACATTAGTAATTCATAAATTATAACAATGCATCAAACAAAATACCATTGTCATAACTCATTAATAAAAAATCTAAGTAGTTTACAACAGTAAAATTTTATGATGTCTATAGAAATTTGTAATGTGTCATGACTACATCTGTTTATTTCAATCAATAAATTCTATCTTATTTGTTTTTCATGCCCATCACTGTTTCAGACTTTCATTTGTTGCCTTTATAGACATATTCTTTTTTGTTAGTCTTCATCCAGTACCTTTGATTCTTTGTTATCATCTGTTCTTTTCTTGATTTAGTACTTGTCCCTCGTAAATAATTGGTCTACATAACTAACCAGGTGTGCACTTATTGTCGCAACCAATGAATTTCTAAAGAAGTCCTCAAGCAGTTCTCCTTTTACAACATTTGTGTCTTGAGCATCAGTTATTGCATCTTCACCTACAAGTACCAATTGTAGTATATTAGGTTTATGAAGCATGGAAGATACCATAATTATATTCCGTACAATCTCAAATAGAACTTTGGATGGATTAATGTACTGTGTTCAACGATAATCATCATGAGTCAGGCTTGTGCAAGAGTAAAGACACGTTAATATGGGGTCATTAAAGCAAAACTAAAAACATAAAGAAACACCTAAGCAAAGCTGGAAGTCCACATTGGCTAAGGTGTCACACGGAAAGTTTCTCAGCCCTCCTTTAAATGTGTCGGGGAAACAGAGTCGCCACAGAAATTATAAGCAACCATCATTTAATTGTCGCTGGAAACAAAAGTATTTGGTGTCCAAAATCAATAGTTTGATCGTGGCCATCAAAATCCAAGGTTGGTTTCAAAGTGATAGTTGGTCACTTCCAAAATAAAAGATTAATCTGCGGATAGTTCAAATAGATAATCCTTATGTAGTGGCATCCCAATTATGATCGATTGAAACAGCTTAGTGGTTTTGACTCCAGATTCCAATGAAAACTTCCAAATGGAAAAATGCTAGAAAAACATGAACCATTAAGGAACTACTCCAACTACAAATTAATTCCATTAAATTTCCATGTTTTAAGTTGAGTAGTCCTCTAAAAGTTCCAAACATCTTACAAACATATAATCTAGACAAATATTGTACCTTGATTTGGTTTATTGGGACATTCATATGAATGTTTTTGAATTAGTCAGGGATACCAGGTTTCATTAATTTTTTTGTTACACCTATTCTACCCATTCACATCATCTGGGCAAGTGTGGCTAGTGACTAAAATATAAATTTACAAAATTGGCAGTGTTCATTGTTGACCTTGTGTTGCTTGTAATTTTTTATGTATGACGTCCAAACTTGATGATCTATATATGAATATCGTGCTATTTGATGAGATGAAGCCATAGGATCATAGACCTTCGAATTCCGACTCCATTCGACTCTCAAAAACCCAGCCAAATGCTTGTTGCCTTTTCTGAAAATTACTGTTTAACTTCTGGTTAACATCCACTATCCCATCTAATCACCGATCAGGTATGGAATGGCAATCCTACAAAAAACCAGAGTTTTTTAAGCCTGCTTCTAGGGGCTAACAAGACTTCACATAAGATTGCATAATTTCGAGTAAGCATTCTAGACATGGTTTGATACATGTGAGACAATGCATGTAGATAATAGATCATCTAGCTAGGCCAAACCAATGCCAAATTAATTTTGAATATGAAAAAGATCAATAATTATGTCCAGACGTCAGACTTGGATCGCCATCCACATGCAAGTACCTATGCTAACTCAACCTAAGATATAATGAAATTCGATACGCCATTAGATTGCCTGAAACCATGTTTGGATGATCACTAACATCTCCAAATCTATTTGTAGCACTTTTGATGGCAAATTTGGTGTCCTAAATCCCCATGGCACCATACCTTTAGAATGGAATCATTCTATGCATGCTTCCTGGAGTTCTGTTGGCGAATGTTAAGCCAGAACAGTCTACTGGTCTCTCTCTCTTGTTTATTCATCATTAATCAAGTTCAAGACCCAAAGATGCAAGCCCAAATCCCCAAACTCTAGCAAGCCATATGTGAGAAACACCCCCTAGAACACGTCCTTTAGCTTATGTGGATTCACCATTTTGTTTGGTAGTGTTAGTGTTCTATCATGTTACGTTGATTCTTGTGATTATGTCCAAAATTTCTTTTGTGCTAATCTCGCGTTGTTTATCCTTGTGTTTGACCTCATACAATAATTACTTGTCTATACACCTATTTGAGTGATTTTTTGTGATACTTTGCAGGCTTGCTTGCTTGCTAGGTTTTCCTGAACTTAACCCCAATTTATAGACAGGCAAGGAAGTGATCCAAAATCCTGAGAAGGATAGTGTTTACAAATGGAAATCTCAGGAAACAAAAGAGTGGAGTGCAGATGATGTCGTCTAGAGATTGTCTAGCACATTCACCAATAAACATCTAGTTTTGCTTCAGTTTCTTTTCGAGTTTGATGAATGCTAATTAATGGTTTGATTTAGTTTATTATTTGGTTATACTATTTGAAGCTAATTAATAAATTATGATTCATTCATAAATGCAGACAAAATTACATTTGTGCATGAATGATGGCCTTTGATTGAAGTTCAGGGTTTGGGTTGTGATAGTTTGCTCTCTTGTAATGACTCTTTGGGTTATTGTTCTGGGGATGACAGAATCAGTCCTGTTCTGCTTGTGATCATTCTCATTAGCATAATTTCTCATTAGCATAATTTCTTCTCATGTTTGCATGCATTATCATCATCATCAAAGCCTTATCCCAACTACATTGGGGTTGGCTACATGAATTTTGTTTCTCAATTTTGATCTATCCTCAGCCAAATCCTTCGATTTGTTTACGTTGCATACATATCATATATTATTGGTAGAGTTTTTATTATTTAAAAAAAAGTTTTCTCGCATACTAAAAGGGAACGAATATGTGAACTTTGCTTCTCTAACTTATGCTTCTCAACTTTTCATTATCCGATTGAATTAATTGTGGATTATTTTTAATCCTGAGTAATTGTGAATAATACATGAATAATTTGTTTATATTATTTAAATGAAAAAAAAGTTTTCGGGGAAAAGAAAACTTCCCTCCACCCAAAGATAAAGAAAAATCGAAAAAAGAGTTTCCAAATCTGAGAGAACATAGTAGAAGTCCTCGGAATTATATTTGTTCTCTTCTGATAGAAATGTTATTGTCTGTTTTAATTAAGCTTGCTATTTTTTTATTGAAGTCCTTATGGGATATTTGTAGGTCTCCCTGGATTTCTCTTAAATTATACAGGGAGGCCCTAATGAATTGCCAATTACAAATTGTTCCTCAAGTTTTTTGTTTTTTTTTACTTCAGTGTCTTTCCTGTCATGTCCTGGAAACTAAAATTAATTTTCAGTACAGACATTAGTTGGGGGCTTGCAAAAGACTCAAATATGTGCTAGCAAAGGTTAAACCTAAGCTCATTTATAATGTAACAATCTGATCATACAAACCATTACTGAACAATAAGTTTCTTGATGTTGATATTTCTTAGTGTGGGGTTAGATTGGGTTTAACTCTGTGGATGCAATTCCAGTCTTTTGGAATCCCTCAGTTTAATTGGAACATGTATACAAAAAAATTTTCTTAATTTTAGTTACTTGATTGAACTTAAAGGACCTAATGGTAGGTATATAAAAAAGATTCGGCAGTTGTCTGCTTGGAAATTCATAACTTGTGTCTGGATGTTCTCATGTTTCTGGGTGTTCTGACAAATTCTCCTTTTTTTTGAATCATGAAAACTGCCACACTCTGGTTCACCCAAATTTGAACTTTGTGACAATTATGTGTAGGTTATTTTCTGTGTTCACTGGCTTGTGGATAAATTGACATATTTTTACTAGCATTGTTCTTGATCCACTAAGAATTAATTGCTGTTATCTTGCCATGTCTGCATTGTGGATAATTAAGTGCCATAGGGTTTTCATTGAGTTGTTTTTCTGGCTGCAGGAGGAAAGAACTACAGTTACAGGCAATGAAGCTGAGAGAAGGGAGTCCATTCTCTCCTCCCATGCGTGCTTTCTTATTAAAAGCATGTCTCAGAGGGAAGAGCATGTCCGTGACATTTCTGTTAGTTTGTTGGTTAAATTAAGGGATAAATTTCCACAGGTAACTCAATCTGTATTTTAATACTTATAGATACCATTGGTGGAGACAGTTTGGTTCTGGGCTTGACTTAAATTGTTTACTGCATGCAGGTTTTGTGGAATTCATCCTGTTTGGATTCGCTGCTGTTCTCAGTGAATGATGCCACTAGTTCTGCTGTTATCAATGATCCTGGTTGGGTAGCCACTGTCCGTTCTTTATTTCAGAAGGTTATTCGTGAATGGATCATGAATGCGCTTTCATATGCTCCATGCACGACGCAAGGACTTCTTCAGGTATTTACATATATCTACATAAAATCTTTGAGATCTTTAGTTTGATTGGTAGATAAAGAAAGATATATGATTGGATCCAGGTGGTCCTTTTTGTTGATGGTTCATTGTGTACATGATTGTAGTGATATTAGTGCAGTAAAGTCTGAGACACTTTTCCTGCTAGTTCTTTGATTGCAATCAGAGGACATGAAATACCATCTGGACCTTGAACTGTCTGGCTGTCAGTCAAGCACACAAATTGACTGTTTGACCTTTCAAACAGTCAGTCACACAAATGGACATGGAATCAAAATCTTTTGGTGTGTGAACAGCTTAATAATGGACTTCTTGGGTGTTGTTTGTCAGGTCAAAGCACCGTAAAAAATGGTCAAAATACAATATTGATCAGCCTAATAAATCATGATCAATGCGGAAGTCAGCTTATATTTGAACCTTTTAAATGCTTCCAGATCAAACAATCCTCCAAAAACTGGTGAATGATCTCTCTCTCTCTCTCTCTCTCTCTCTCTCTCTCTCTCTAAAATGATCAAAATACAGCAGCGATCACTGATCAGCCTCATAAATCATAATCAATGCATATGTCAACTTATGTTTGCACCTTTTAAGTGCTTCTTGGTCACGCAAGCCTCAGAAAATTGGTAAATGATCTTTTTCCCTTGATAGTGAGAAATAGAGACATATGGTGGTTTCAAGACTTAAGTGATGAAATAGGGCTCTTGAGAATACTTAAGGGATGAAAGATTAGCAGTGGGATGATTATGCGAACTACACATGTTTTTAAATGTCAGAAATGAGTAGTTCATAGACTGTTAATGCCTGTTTCCATAACTCCTGTTCAAGATTTTTTTTTTTCCTATGCCTGTTGAGTCAGTTGGAAATTCGTCAAAAAAGGTTCTGCATATATGGCTATGGGACTGGGGAACATGTAATCGTTGTAATGTGCAGGATAATCAAGTTATGTATCTGATTGACACTTTGATCAAGGTGCATTTTATTGGATGATATTTATACTTCTTCTATTATATGAAAAATAGAGGAAGTAATCATTCAAAAAATCATCATCATCATCATCATCATCAAAGCCTTATCCCAACCATGTTGGGGTGAGTTACATGAATTCTGTTTCTCCATTCCGTTTTATTTTTAGCTAAATCCTTCAATAAGTTAAACTTCTTCAAATCTGATTCAATGACCTCCATCAATGTTTTCTTCAGCCTACCTCTACCTCTTAATGATCCACTTGTATAGCCAAACTTTTTCTCACTGGCGCCATTATTTGCCTACGCTCAACATGCCCAAATCATCTTAAATGGGTTTCTCTAATTTTATTTCCTATTGGTGCTACCCCTAAATGCTCTCAAAAGTGCTCATTTCTAATTTTATCTTTCCTAGTTTTACCACACATCCATCTAAGCATTCTCATTTCTGTTACATCCATCTTATGAATATGCGTCTTCTTAATTGGCCAACATTATGTTCCATATGTCATAGCTGGTCTAACTACTGTCCTTTAAAATTTGCCTTCCAATTTTGTTGGCATTCGTCTGTCACAAAGCACTCCAAAAGCTAGTCTCCACTTCAGCCATTCAGCTTTTATCCTATACTCCACGTCTTCGTCAATCTCCCCATCCTTATTAATTATCGAGCCTAAGTACCGAAAAGAATCTCTACGTGGCATCTCATGGTTTCAATTTTGGCAGTAGTTTCAACACTTTGTATATGTCCGTTGAAGTTGCAATCTATATATTCTATCTTTGTACGACTTATTTTAAAGCTTCTAGATTCTAATGCCCTACGCCATCTCTCAAGTTTTGCATTTACACCAAAACAAAAAAGTAAAGTAAAAAGGAGCTTTTGGCACAGTGGAAGGTGCTCATTGCTGCAATCTTGAGGCTGGGGGTTAAAGTCGTTTTACAAATTAAAAAAGAAAACAAAATAATAATAATAAGGGAAATAAAAAGTACAAGACTGTTGTAGAGATGCACTTGGTAAGATAGATCTATTGGTGTTGAACAAAAGGATTGAAATAGTAATGTGTATGCAAGAGGAAACATATAATGTAGCTACAGAAGGGATAAAAAGGAATTTTGTTTGAGATGTGATGTTGGAGGATAAGACTTCGTTCCTATAGAGAGAACGAGAGAGGGAGGATAATGACCTCACATTGTGACCCAATGATATGATGGAAATGAATGAAAATTGATATTATTATTGCTTGGTTGCATGTTGCAATATATAATGATTAACCATGAAGAAGGATAGAATTTCCTTGGTAATAATTGTCAGCCAACTGGATTCTTTCCTCTTCTACCAAAAAAAGGAAAAAAAAAAGATTCTTTCCTCACTCCAAAACTATCACTAAGGCTTCTTTAAGGATTTAGTTAGGGGATTCTTAAAATGTATGTGTGCGCGTGCGCCTGTGTTTGTGAGGCTCATGTAGGTCTTTGTTACCCTAACTCAACCGAATCTGGGCTATATTATCATTCTTGTTTATTATTGGTATTGATATTGATTGAAACTCAGTTTAGTTGCAAAAATCAACTCAGTGCTGTAAGAAACTGTGTAGAATCAATGCCAGAGGAAATCTTATTCTATGCATAAAGTTGTCCCTGTTCCTGATGATACCACCAATATCAATTCTATCCATTCCCTTTATTTCACTCCTAGCGAAGTTGAGCTTAAGTCGTGGCTCGGTGGATGAGTCCATCTCTACAAAGAGTCTACGGAGAAGATTTATGTAAATATGTCACTCACCCTAAATCAAACATAAAAGTAGTCTTTAATTCTCTAGATTTTTAGGTTCACTGAATCACCATCCGACGAGTCTCCACAACCACAACCAAATTTTTTTTTCTTTATTTCTGAATGTATGGTTATTTCTTTCTTTCCATAGAGCCCACATAGTCACTTCCAGTGTGATGGCACAAAGTAATTCTTCCACTGGAGCATTGCTCCATACACCAAGACCATATTAGTTGATGCAAAGTTTATTCTCTGAGAATATGTTTTATTGGAAAGTTCACACTCAGAGATTTGATTATGTATTAGGTTGAGCTTAGATTATATGATAGATAATGGTTTGGAAAAAGATGTCTCTGTTAAATGCTCAGCAGAGGATTGGTTTTAGGCTTATTTGGTTTGTTTGACTCATCACAGATGCATTGTGCTGTTATTGTTGAACTAATTACTTTTGTGCTACCAACTGTTAATTTCAGGAGAAGCTTTGTAAATTAAATAAATGGCAGAGAGATCAGAGTACAACTGATGTTGTTTCTCTTTTATCTGAAATACGACTTTGTAGTGGAAAAAATGATGGCTGGATGGGCATTCGAACAGCAAATGTTCCTGCAGTTATAATTGCTGCAGCAGCAGCTTCTGGGTCAAACTTAAAATTCACCGAATCTTTCATCTTGGAGGTACTCTCTACTGGTATGCTAAGTGCTACGGTTAAATGCAACCATGCTGGGGAAATTGCTGGCATGAGAAGGCTGTACAATAGCATAGGTGGTTTTCAAGGTGGCCCTTCCCCGATGGCTTTTGGATTGGGTCTCGGCATTTCAAGCTTCAAGAGTGGATCATCTCCACAGAAAACTAACCTTGACAGCGATTCATTTGGTGAAATTCTTCTTCTGAAATTCGTACACTTTCTCCAACAATTTGTTAACATTGCCGAAAAAGGTGGAGAGGTGGATAAATCAAAATTTCGGGAAACATGTTCTCAGGCAACTGCACTACTTCTTTCGAATTTAGTAATCTCTTAATCCTTTGCTTTGGGGTTGATATTTGTCTTCTAAATATAGTTTGGTCCTGTGGTCTCCATCTGGACTCTAGAGTGTTTTTATCCATTTTATTGAACTCTTAATTTAGACCTGTCATGTCTTTTCAGGAATCTGATTCGAATTTAAATCTAGAAGGCTCCTCACAGTTGTTACGTCTTCTGTGCTGGTGTCCTGCCTACATTTCAACACCTGAAGCAATGGAAGCTGGAGTGTTCATCTGGACATGGATAGTTTCTGCTGCACCGCAGTTGGGATCTCTTGTCCTCACCGAGCTTGTTGATGCATGGTTATGGACTATAGATACAAAACGTGGTTTATTTGCATCTGAGATGAGGTGTTCTGGCCCTGCTGCAAAATTGAGGCCTCAGCTGACCCCAGGGGAGCCAGAGGAGCAGCCTGAAAAGGATCCTGTTGAAGGAATAACTGCCCATAAATTATGGCTGGGGTTCTTTATGGATCGTTTTGAGGTCAGATAAAAAATTAAACCCCTCAAATCATGATTTATTTGCTGCATTTGATTTGTAATTTTTCCTTCTCTATTTGAAATCTCTATCAATCATGGACATATGCATTCATGTGTACATGAGTAGATGAATGCTTGTTGGCTTTATATTTCCCCTTTTTAATATAAGTAATATGAAGTGTGTAGTTATGTTAGACTGGAAAAGTGCTCAGAATCCCTCATGTGCTGTCTGCATAAATCTTGAAATGTCACTAAATTTCCATGGTGGATGTGTTGGCTCAAGTTTTGAGCTTGTATGACATTGTGTATCTGTCTACTTAACACGTGGGCATCTGTTTTAAATATTTACGAGTTAGTTAACTTTTTATTTTCCTATTTTGCTTTTGTTCCTTTTCCATGTTACACTTTTGCTTTAAACCTATGATGATATGGCAGGAGGAAGCCATGGACACGGCAAGGAGATGGGTTTTACACATAAAAAGTGAGGTATCGGATACGATATGATACAATTGGTTGCCCATTTTGAAGTATCCATACATTATAGATTTAAACACTTGTGTTTGACCACTTATGATTGTCGAGTGTTATATACGTACAGGGAGAACTAAAAGGCAGACAAAATAGTGGTACAACATAGCCTAAGCTAAGACAACCTAGAGGAGTGTTATGTGATTGACGAGTGCCAACTGCCAACTGCCTAGTATGTTCTATGGAATTGAATGTTGGGCAGTGAAGAAACACGAAGCATCCAAAGTTCATGTGACCTAGCTGCTTTTACTCACAATTTATGATGACATTGTTACCAGAAAGGATAAGTAGGGTATTTTATAGATAATTGCACTTGTGGGAAAAAAATTAAAGGACATTATGTAGATGGTTGGGGGCATGTTTATGGAAGGCACAAACTGATTGTGTAAGACAAACCAATTGGGTACTAGGAGAAAAGGGTGACTATTCAAGATGTTGGGTGAACCAGTGAGGAATGTGATGTTAATTTGTGTAGCTTTTGAGAGCATGCCATTGCGTGGGGTTGTTGAGTGGAAGTAGAAAACTTGCAATGGTGACCCATGGGTAGATGTGTTTCACAATGTTGATGATGACAGTTGATGGTCTATGACATGTTATCATATTATATAGGTATAGAATTTCTCATTCTTTAGACATGCATACATGTATATGGCAAATGATCCAATATATCTGATGGCTCATGCCACTTAGTGGGGCTGAACTCATGACCCACCCGAATGGACCACACCCCTTGATAGTCACTGATCCCATGGGTTTGCACCTATCCGAATGGGTCGAACCATTCCAATTTTTTTAATTTATATAAAGCTGTTAAACTTGTGGGCCACAGTTGAAGGGATTAGAGGCCTAAGATTGACTTCAAATTTGATATATAGGGTGGTCCCATTGAGATCTTTCAATCCCTTCTGTCCCATAATTTGTGGGGTCCTATGTGTGCCCAATAGCTGGTATGTATTGTAAGGATGTACAAGAGCAAGCTAATATATGTAAATGGTTGAAAGATAAATCGGTAGATAGCTAAAGAAATAATGAGGAGAGGGAATAATAAAAATAATAGATAGATCGTTTGAGAGATGGGGAGGACAGAGTGATGATTCACACTTCTAGGTGAGATTTAGAGTACAGCATTTTTTGTTGGACTTCACATTGATGGATAATAAGCAAGCATCAAAATAGTAGTTGTGATGGGCGAAGTGGACAAAATGCTACGTAGTGGGCGATGCATAGTGGTTGCTGTGATACATAGCAGTGTGGCGGTGTGAATTTTTTAAGTAATAAAAAGTGTTCAAATCTTATGTAGCAACCAATATTGTGTTTTTTTCAGTGATTTGGACCCATATAAGGGTAGAGACAACTTTAGAAAATGCTATTAATGAATAGAAATCATCATTTACTTGCATCCTTAGTTGTAGACCATCATACCCCATTAAGTGATCACATCCACCAAACTAATTATACTTTAGGTATAAAAGATCATCATACGTCATTAAGTGATCACATCCACCAAACTAATTATACTTTAAATATAAAACATGATGTATCAGAGAACATAGAAACAAGAAGCAGGTCATTAGTTTTCAGTTCATAAAATCAGTAATTTATGTAAAGGGATAAGAACATTACACTAGATCATCATCATGAAATATCATGAAAACATCATCATTTTTCTAAACTATAATCAGCCACTACCATATCTTTAAACTCTTGTAATCATCATAAAGCATTAACATTCAGATCTGATTACTTCATATGTAACCCTTTCTTCAATATGCTACCATCGAAAGCTAAGAATCACGGATACGGATATAAGACACGGATATGACATGACATGAATATGGCGGTACGGCAAATTCTAAAAAAGTAAGATACGGACACGGCTAGGACACGACAAATAATAAATATATATATTTTATATATAATCCAAAAATTAAAGAATAGTTATATTTTTAGCCAAATTAAGCATAATGTCACAATTAATAGAAAAGAAAAACATAACTAATATTGGAAAACTAGAAAAAGATGAGACTAGCAAAAGAGAAAAAACGAATAAGAACAGAGGGTAGTGAGAAAAAAAAAAAAAGAACAACAAATATTGTTTGGAAATTTTCATTTCTGGTCTGAAATTGTTCTTGAATTATTTATGAACTTTTAAAACTTCATTTAATACTCTTTTTTTCTTTGGTTTTGACAACATGCTTTGGTCACACTCAATGATCAAAAAAGAAAAAAAAAGATCGATTTAAAAATTTAAAATAACCCCGCTATGTCTTGCCGTGTTTATTCTTATCCATGCTGTGTCCCCTCCGTGTCCCTGTCGTGTCCAAATTTAAAAAATTAAAAAAAAATAGCAGATACGTTTCTTGACGTATTGGACACATGTCCAAGCTGTGTCCGTGTCCAACACGGACACAGGGATCCTAGGCACGTGTCCGTGCTTTTTAAATCAAAAGCAATAATTCACATGTTTTCCCCATAAAATCCACTCAGCTATCTCAATTCCGACACCATTGATAAGATCATAGTTTCTAACTCAAGAAACTTACATAAAGTTTGCAATAAAACACTATTTTTCAGCATAAACCATAGTAATTATGGGCTTATTGCTCGGATAAGACATCTTGGCATAGATCTAGTAAGTCGTACTATAAATCTAAGATCTATGATTAAAATTGCAATAAAATAGAGCTTGATCACTCACTTCTTGATCTATGGCTTGGTTTAATCTCCATTCTCTTGATTTCGTCTTTACACCCTTGGATCATCCCTCTTTCTTATTCATTTTCTCTTTCTTCTTTCCTCTCTTCTTCTTTTTCCTCCCTCTCTCTCTCTCTCTCACACACACACACACACACACACACCCTCACTCTCTCTCTCCCTAAATGAGAAAGGATCTCGTCCCCTGGGTTGTGCCATTGAGCTCTCTACTGAGTCTACACATCACACCCCTGCACAAGACATTAGATTTATTGTTCAATTATGCCATTACAACCACCATTTGCCAATCTACCATTAGATCCCCATTTTATGTACTTGTTTGGCTCACAAGCTAACTAAAATAATGTTAAAATAATAGCAACCCATACCATATGAAGCGTGAGTCCTAGTGTGGGGCCCAAACATGGGTGACCTATTGTTTTATTTAGTTACATAAACCCTCTCATAGTTATTAGTTATTTCTTAAAATGCACAACGTATTAAATAAAATGTTTATTCACATTCAACCTTCCTGAAATTATTTCATGTTTTTAATTTCTGATTTTTTAATGACCATTTTAAACAATTAATTACCTTATTTCATCATTTAAACACGTTTATGCATAAATTCCCATTTTATTTGCAACCAATTAAGTTTATGCTATTTGACCCGTTGATTCAGTGAAAATAATTTCTCTTGATTATTCCTAGTCCTACTGTTTAATTAATTAATTGTAGAATTTTATAATTATTTACTAAATAAAGAGAATTCATTATCATTTATATATTAAAGCTAACTTAAGGAAATAATTAAATTTAATTTAAGGTTGAGGTCTTACAGACACTGCATAATTGAAAATTTTCTGGTGGGTAGAATGATAATATTGGAAACCATAGTATGCCATTGAAAAACCATGTGATCTTCCCCTGTCTTTGTACTAATTAGTCAGATGCCATATACTTTCCATTTCAACATACGAGGATTTATGTGCTTTCTGGTTTTTTGGTTGTATAGGTAGTTCGACATGATAGTGTCGAGCAACTCTTGCCTTTTGGCCGTATGTTACAAGGAACCATGAAATCCCCTTTCCATTTTTCACGCCATCCTGCAGCTGCTGGTACCTTCTTCACAGCAATGCTTCTTGGACTTAAGTTTTGCTCATTCCAATCTCGGAACAATCTGCAGTGCTGTAGAACTGGCCTTCAATTACTAGAGGACCGCATCTACCGGTGATCACACTCTCTGTTTCATATTTGTCTACCATTTCTGTTCCATGTGGTTGTTCTTAATGTTTATTTTTATATGTATGTTTCTTTGTATTTAATAAGACATAAATGTGGTAAAATATAGTTTGTGGGGCCTACCTGGATGACTGCCAACACATTTGGGTGTGGTGTTGGGGGATGTGGCCAGGAGGGGATTAAGCTTCAGCTCCCTAAATATAGTCAGAGGCATGTACAATGGCCATGCAAAAATTGAAGGAGGGTTTCATAGAAATCAAAGTTTCTTGACATCAAAACACAACCCTAGGATGATCAGCTGTGGTGTCTGGATACTTAAAGTTAGCCAAGTAGGCAATAGACAATGTCTCAAGCCATCATAGATGATCAGATGGGGCTGAAAGTTGACCCACCCCCACTTTTTCCGAATTCTTGCCTACACAGTTCATCTACCTTCATGAGTTGGCTGGCCTCAATGAGTCCTGGATATTTCATCTTGGCATCGGACCATGGCACCAATCATGCACACGATAACTCTTAAATGAGAAATTCTCGTTAAGAGCCTATCAAAATAATCAAAGCTATTTTGATTTAATTTTGATTGTGAAAATAGTTATAGGGATATGTAAATGGGTTGGGACCTTGCTGGACCCTGGATCCTACTTCGAGATGACCTGACCTGATTGGAAGTGGACCTGTCTACAGAAGTAACTGAAGCTAGTGATATTTTCATATATTATATACTTAACTATATTATGTGTTGTTAGTATATTTATGCATATTTCATATACAACAATATTTATATCATATGACTGGACCTGTCAAATGAATCCCAATAGAACAGGGTCCCTACTCAATTTTTTCTCTTGTCCTTTGGCTATCAGGTGAATCCTTTCCTCCACCCTCCATCAGCATGCTCATGCACCCACCCACCCGCCCACTCACAAAAAATAGGAAGAAGCTGTATTGGTATTTTTGCAACATTAGTAATGCTTTTATTTTTCTAATCATGCGTATATAGTAAGTAGAGGAAGATCAACTAGTTCCCAGTTACGATTGGCCATGGTAGATTCAATTTCAGTATTAAGAGTCTCTTTCCAAAAGTAGTGTAAGGAGAAAGCATGCCTCCTGATAAGATGTGGGGTTGTTTTCCAAACTATTAGTGATTAAATTAGGGCCAAAGGTGGATTCCTTTCTAGGTCTCTTACTTCTATGAGTTTCAGGTCCTTAGGTTTAGAGTCACTAGATTGGGCTGGTCTAACAACGTTGGAGTTACTACTAGAATTAGGAAAAACCTTTTTAAGAGGAAAATCATTTCTAAAGAAAAAATATCTAGATTCAATGAATGAATCTTTCTCTGAACCTGAAATTACTAGGAATTTATAGGGTTTACTATGCAGGGTATATCTTATAAACATACTCTCTTGTGTTTTAGGTCCAAGTTTATTCCTTTTGAGACTTGTACGGCAAAATGGGCTAAGCACCCACACTTAGAGGTATTCCAAGCTAGGGTTCCTACCTTTCCATAACTCATGTGGGGGTTTGATTGGTCTTTTTAAAGGGCACTCTACTTAGTATGTAACAGGTAGTTAGAAGATCTTCCCCTCCACAAGTTCTTAGATAGTCCAGAACTGTTTATCGTAGCATTCATCGTTTCAACTAAAGTTCTGTTTTTCCTTTCAACAACACCAATTTGTTGTGGGGAGTAGGGGGCTTTCACTTCATGTATTATACCTAAGGTGTTACATGTCTCGATAAAATCATTGGACAAGTATTCACCTCCTCTATTAGACCTCAAAGTCGTAATCTTTTTGCCTAGTTGATTTTTAACTTCAAGTCTAATGAGGTTAAATTTATCAAGGGCCTCTGATTTATTTTTAAGTAAATACACAGGAAAATCTAGAAAAATCATCTATCAAAGTAATGAAGTACTTCTTACCACAAGTGATGATATTATTTATTTCGCAAAATTCACTGTGAATTAACCATAATAACTCAGAACATCTTTCAACAATTTTGAAAGGTTTCTAGAAAATTTGGATTGAACACAAAATTCATAAGATTTGGGTTCAAAATCAGTTTTAGAAATCAAATCTAAATTCATCATATTTTTCACAAAAGAATAATTCACATGTCCTAATCTAGTATGCAATAGATCATATGACACAACAATATAAGCAGAAGTAGAAGCATTCTTAGTACCGATGGAATTTAAATTCAATTTGAAAAGGCCTTCAGCAGCATAGCCTTTCTTACAAAAACTCCATTTTTGGTAATTACAAGTTTTTTGCTTTAAATATTAGCTTAAAACCATTTTTCCTCAAAACAGGACCAGATACCAAGTTCTTTTGCACATCGGGCACATGTAGCACTTTGGTCAGATTCAGAAACTTGTTGGATGAGAGGTGTAGAGCCACTCTCCCCTTTTGTTAGTTGTAGATGAGTTTCCCAAGTAGAATCTCTGGCCTGCTCATAGGAGATAAATGCACTTTGTCACTGTAGATGTGCCGGGTTGCGCCAGTGTCAATGCACCGGTCTCTACAAATGCTGACAAGGTTCACCTTTATTACTATTGACAGAATTCTCTTTCGTGAGATTGGCTTGATTTTTTCCTTTGTTCCCTTTGTGTGGCAGCATTCTTTTGCACAGTGGCCCTTTTTCCCGGATGTAAAGCATTCAATTTCTTTTCTTTTGCTTATATCTTTGCAGGGTTTAAGAGCTTGGTTTTGGATTTTCTTCTGATTTTTTTGGGCCTTAGACATGTTAGGTTTTTGGCATTTTTTGATAAATTTTTGTTTCAGTAAGATTGGCCTTACCTAGGTGCTCAGAATCCTTATTCTTTGTGTCACATTCTTGGTGATGCCCTTGGATTCTGAGTTGGACAATGAGATATTGTTGTTTCATTTCCTTTTTTTTTTTTTTATGTTTTAAGGTGATCCCAAAGTCCTTCCACGATGGTGGGAGCTTGTGTATCGAATTGCCTACTACAAATTGTTTGGGTAAATCCATTACCTGAATTTGCACTTCATGGATTATCTTTTGAAAATTTCTCATTTGTGCTATCACTGATTTTCTATCTTCGATTTGAAAATCAAGAAATTGTTTAATTGTGTTCTTTTTGGTAGCGGCATCTTCAGTGGCATATTCTTTGATTTGCATCCCATAATTCCTTGGTGATTTTGTATTTTGAAAACACGCCATATAAGGAATTATCCAAATGATTTAAAATTTCATTTCTACAGTCAAAGTCATCAAATTTCCATTGATCTCTTTCATAAGTACCAGCGGGCCCATATCCATGTGGTTTGGGGTATTCAGTTGATAGTACATAAAGGATTTTCATCACTTTGAGGAGATATTCCATTTTCATATGCCATATCTTAAAATGTTGGCTGTCAAAATTGAAAACCTAAGGGTAATATTCCCTCGCAAGCATGTTTCCAATAATCTGCAAATACAAGAATTCTGCCAAAATTGTTGGAAAGTTGAGTTTGCGGATAATTGTATATAGGCTATATAATGAAATAACTAGGGAGATAAAAGACTTAACCTAAAAATTGGTAGCCGAATCACGTCTTGGAGACGCATTCTTTAGGTAGACTTCGCCTCCACATAGGTGTAGATGGACTCACTAACATTTGCCCTAGGATAAGATGACTTTCTGATCGAACTATCTCCAGCAATCGTGCACTCGAAAGGCTGGAATCTCGAATCCTAAAGGGACTACTTTTGGAGACTCCCAACAGTACAAATGAGAGAGCAGAGAGTTGGATGAGGAGAAGGATTATTTGTCACTAGGATGGATGTAAGCCTTGCCTTGGACCCCTTTGTATAGGGCTTTCGGGTAAGGATTTGTTGGAGCATTACACTCTTTGCGAGCGTAACATTTGACTATTACGGTCTCGTATATGAATACAAGACGTAGCCATTTGCGCAATGGCCAAGTATTGTTTTCTGCATTAAGGTGGAGACGTTATGCTAATGGTTAAGCGCAATGGTCAACTAGTGGCCTGGCGACAAGTGGATCTGGATTTGGCTTTGGATCCATCGCCAGTCTAATTATACACGGGCTCAACCCGTGAGGAAGACCTAGCCCAGTCCACTCCATGGTTGGGTCGGCCGGCAAGGCATGGCTCTCATGGACGGTCTAGCCTGGCTTGCTACACCACGCACGTGCGGCCTTGTCCATGTACGACCCTAGGCATGGACGGATGGCACAGCGTGCGTGGTAATGACCACTAAAGCCCACTAAAGACAACACCATAAGCAAGAGAGGAGTTCATTATAAATGCCTCTTAAAAGAGTTCCCCACTTCCAATATGGGACTCTTAAGAAATAAAGAGAAGAAAAGTGGGGAATATTTGTGCTTTAATGCACATATATACCAACAAGGCCCACCCAAATGTTTGGTAAAATCCGAACTATGTCTTCAAAACCAACTCGATGCTGAATATTCGGTGGATGAGAGTTCCACACATCTGTAAGAATATCATATTTGGCCACCAAAACTTGCTTCCATAAGGGTTTGATTTCATATTAGAGAATATCATCTCTAAGGTATTCTCCTCTGCTACTCTGGGACCACTTCCCCAAAAGGGTTTGATACATGTTTTTCAATGGTCCAACTCTGAGATCACCTCCATCTTCGGCCTGCAAACTTTACCCCATTCAAGACGATGAATCTCCTTTTGTGTTCCTTAACCTGCCTCAAGAAATACCTTTGAAGTCTCTTAATACGATTCACCACCGCTTTGGGGCCCTTCAGACAAAATTTGATGCCATGATTTACATGCAATTTCCATAATTTGTGCTTTCGAAGTGGATTTTGTTGTAGACTTTTTGCCTTAATTTTTTGTCGCGTAGGAATATGAATTTTTGTTTGATCCCTGGTCCTTTGTGTTTCTCTTCTGCAACCATCGAATACATTTTTCATAAAATTTAAATGAATATAGTTTTTTTTTCTTTGGCTGCGTTTATAAGAGTAAAGCTCTAGTCTTTAGTCAAATATTGATTAGATATATTTCTTGGTTATGCTGCATCCTTAGTATGTTGAGGGAGTCAAAACTCAATCCGTAAAGAAAAGTGTGTTACTAGAGGTAAAGAAACAAGGGGATAACAACTCTGCATGGATGAAATATAAAAGATGATTTGTTGAGAGAAGCATGATCCCCCTCTTTTTTTTCAGATGATATTTTTGTCATTTTCTGTGATTTACTGCTTTACCATTCTCTCATCTGTTTATGTGTTGGGAAATTTGAATTGAAGTCTCTGTCAAATTAGTATAAAAGCGATACTGTTCTATAAATGTTGTAAATTACTAAAAGTTAAGATCAAGGTTTGTGTGCACTACGTAGACTTTATGAGTAGAGCAGTGGAATTGGCACTTGTTCATTCCTCTGTTTGGTTGTGGGGTTATTTGAGTTGAATTCTCTGGCAAATTAATATGTGAGCATTCATGGTCGTGACTGTTAGCACTGTCCGGAAAAAGGCCAGAAATAGCTTCATGATGTTTCTGAAAGAAATATTGCAAAGGAGCATTTTACTTTATGAGGTTATTAGATGATACTCAGTTGAAAGAAAATCTGTTGATATTCATCTCATGTGATCTGTTCGACAAAAATAGTTTGGATGCCAGTGGGTATATGAGTATATCAAAAATAGATTGGATGCCAGTGGGTATATGGTGATACTTGCTAGATATGTTTGGGTCTGCTTGGTTCTTTCAGTTAGATAATTACATTTCATTTAGAGGGTTTTGGAGGCTGATGTAAGAGATTTCCGTAGCTTCCTATCTGAGTCGAGGATGATCTGATGTCGTGATATAGGGCTTTTGCTCTTGGTTTTCTCAGTGGTTCATGGTAAGTTCATCATCTCCTATTTTGGATAGGGAATCAAAGCTATGCAACCTATTCCTGATGTAGAGCATTTTATCAGGTGTTGCTTCTTTTTTAATTTCCTAATGCATGTGCATTGTCATCGAAGTATGTTATCAGATTGGATGTACTATCATTTGTTTGTTGTCTTCCTTATTTTTGACCTTGTGAAGAAGTGTACTTAATCATCGTCTTCGATTTGTTTTGCTTGTTAAAGTTGGTTTTCATGCATGATGATCTTTTGTTGTGACAATTTTTTTAATCAAGCTAACTTTTTGTACATGTTTCAGAGCCTCCTTGGGTTGGTTTGCTTATGAACCAGAATGGTATGATATGAATGATAAGAGTTTTGCTCAGAGTGAAGCTCAATCAGTTTCCATATTTGTCCAACATCTTATCACTGAGCGAGTGGCTAGTCCTCAATCTGATACTTCTTCAAAAGGAAGAGGGCGTGAGAATGGAAGTTCTTTGAGTACTACGGTAGGGTTGGTATCTTTGTACTTTGTAAATGCGCTAGTTTACTGCCTGTCTTTTGCAGGCCCAGTTTGATATGGTTTTATGTTTTGTATGGTTTTATGTTTTGTATTTTCTTACCATGAGTTTCAGATTACACTTTTTGTGGCTTTCTCACTGAATTTGTTTTGTACATAGATGGATCAGCAACATCCCATCTGGGGACGGATGGAGAACTATGTTCTAGGACGTGAAAAGCGAAAACAGTTATTGCTGATGCTATGCCAACATGAAGCTGATAGGCTTGATGTCTGGGCACAACCAATAAATTCAAAGTATTCTTTATCAAATCACTTGATTCAGTGTTTAAATTGGTAGTTGATTAGATGATGCTCGGTCAATATATGGTGAAGCTCATATGGAGTCTAGACTTCCACTTTATTTTCCATTTAATTGTATCTCATCCTTTACCAGGGAAAGCGCTCCTCGGCCTAAGATCAGCTCTGAAAAGTGGATTGAATATGTAAGAACTGCATTTTCTGTGGATCCTCGGATAGCATTTTCCTTGGCCTCAAGGTTTCCGGCCATTTCTTCTGTGAAGGCTGAAGTAACACAATTGGTTCAAGTATGTGTTGCCATTTTCATTTCAGGTCTAATGAGTTAAGTGGTTGTTTTGGCATGTTTCATTTAATTTCTTGAAAGCCTTATTTCTACCTTATTCATTGGAAATGAAAGTTAATTTCTGAAAGTTTCTAATGCCTTAAGATCAAGACACTCATATTGTAGGATAAGTGTTCAAAAGAAAATGTTTTACATTATGTGAGTTCTTAGTTATTAAGTTTTGGTCATTTTCTCCTGGGTAGATGTATCTTTCTGTCAATTTCTTAAGTTGGCTAACTCCTTGACGGATGCCCTAGCTAAACAAGGGGTAGAAAGTCTCACCATGGGTGGCTCATGTTATGTAATTAGCACTTGTTTATTTTTTTTGCTATAGGGTATTGCACATATACCCATGTTGTAGTCTTTGTTCTGTTTTTTCTTTTTTTTTCCTCTTAATATAATTGTTTTCGTGTTATCAATCCAAAATATATATATATATATTTTTGGTACAATATTCAATGATAGTGATGATGATGATTGTGGCACTGGACAACGTGGTAGCATTGGAATTCATTCAGTGTGGCCAAATTATGTGTTCACCTTGGTTTCGAACATTTTGTGGAACATTGTCATTACGTGGGCCTACTATATTTTTGTTCAGGTTGTCTCATCATTAGCTTCGGTCCACTATTTCTGCCATTGAAGTATTAAGGTTCCCATATATATATATATACATATTTTTAACATGTCATTGAACTAGTTGTGATTCACCAAGTTCTAAAGGTAATAGAAAATGTGCTCTTGAAATAAATGAAGTGCTTTGCATTCAAAAAAAAAAGAGGAAATGATAAATGGCTATTTATTGTAAAGTGGCCATTGAAGATAGCATTTTTGCTCAAGAGGAAAAAAGATCTCAAAATTAGCAGCATCGTGATATTTTTTGGGCATAGGGGTGTGCGTGCTCTCAAATGGGCAGTTTTTGGCTAACTATGTTTTGAGGAATTATTTCATATTTAAGTAGGATTTGTTATTTCATTTATTATAACTTTTTTAAAAATATGTAAACAGATTTAGAAGAGGTTTGTTGACGAATTAGCTGAAGAGGTCATCAGTCGTTGGAATATGATTTAGGATCATTCCTTGATGCCTGTTATTCTTTTCTTTGTTTCCATGTGTGCCCTTGATTGTGTTTCGGGCTTTTTGTTTTCTTTCATTTTTATCAAAGCTGTTCAGTATATTTCTCATGTTTATTTAAGCCTTTTTTAAAATGAAAATTTTCTCTTACAAAGAAGGGCAGATTTTTTTGACATTGATTATATATTTTGGTCTGTCCATCTTGGATTGGTAGATTTGCTTTGACCCGCCACTCGTGTCTTGTAAATATGCTTAAAAGTTATAAATGGAATTCACAGAAGAAGCTTGTGGTTGACTTTTTTTGTCATTTGCATAAGACATTGTTCCTATTCACACACACACACACACACTCACAAAAAAAAAAAAAAAAAAGAAAAAAGGAAAAAGAAAAAGAAAGAAAACCTAATAGTGGAAATTGCTCAGTACTAGACTTTGATATTAATGTAAGCATAAATACTATGATTTTGCATTCACTTCATTTCTCGTGTTATTGTCTTGACTGGGTTAGGCCATCCTTGGGTAGATCAGTTGGTATCAGTCTATTATCATAACAATTTAGGGTGCGAAACCTTCATGTCTTATTTATGAAGACAAAGCATCTGAAGTGTGGATGAGCATAATAAAAAACATAGAGATCCACATAATGGTTAAGTCAAAGGGAGGGAAGGAAAAGGAAAATAATATATTTGACCCATCAGCACATGGAAGTGGCCATGAGGCATGACCTTTTGTCAAATGATGATAGTTATCAAGAGTGGGAGAATCCTACCACCCCTTTTGGTGTGGTGTAAGGAGAGTTCCTTTTAACTTTGGTTTGGTGGTACACACATAATGAGCAATATTGGAATTTTGACATGCATTGCAAGCAGATTAGGTCTCGGCCTGGCTATTCACCCTGATAAATAGATGGGCCTTGCTTGGACACTCTGTACTGGCTCGAACCGGGCTGCGAACACTCCACAAGTCAAATCACATCACTTACTGGGATGCCATCCATTTTGGCTTGTGATTGTGATCAATATTTGTTATATACTCTTAAGCCGTTGATGCCTTGTGATGGCTAATACCTTGCTTGCAATGGATACATGATTTTAAATGCTAATATACTTGGCAGCAAGTACCAAATATGGATCCAGAATTTTTAACAATATCATTGTTCATATCCAGATCATCTATCCCTTTTTCCCTAAATATTTTTGTATTGACTGCTACCTGTTAGGATATGTTTGGGTATATCTTACCGATAGTAATGATGATTTAATATCCTAGATTATGATGGTATTTGATTAAGTTTATGATTGAATATGGTTTTATATTTTATCTCAGATATTGCACCCTTTTAAGTGTTTATATTTCTTTTAATGTAGTTTTATAGTCTAAGTTCAACAATTCTTTAAATTTACATGGTATCGAATTGTGGTCCTAAAAGTCAAGGTCAGATAGATTAAATAAATTCTAATAATAAACCGAGTCAAATCTAATCCTAATCTAATATCTTATCAGATAATTATTATGACCAACATATATCAAACTATTTTCTAACATGCTTTACTGATTAGCAGTTCTGTTTTTAAACGAACCTGCCTCTATAATGCAGGGGATGCCTTGCTATTGCTCCAGGCATTGGTTGTACATCATAAAACCATAAAACTATACTATATGGTTTTGAAACATGTTGAAGTAGTTTAAGTCTCTGAAATGGTGTATTTATTCAGTAAAACACAATGTATTAGAGGTGTCATTGAGGAAGTTGTTTCTATTTACAAGTGGACAAGGTAAGAAGGGATTAGGTCGAGATGGTTCTATTCTGAAAGTGAGCTTTTGAGAAATGTCTCAATTTTTCAAATTTGACTAAATTTGAGAAAAGAAGTTGTTTATGATTTTTATAATGCTTTTATATAAAAACAGTATTGTTGGTTTAGTTGCATATTTTATTTTGTTTAGTGTGGTATTTTACAGCCATGGTTTTTTAGCTCTTTAGTGTCATTCATTTCTAAGGATCTCAACTCACCTTTTCAATTGTCACATTAATTTTCTGCATCAGTTTAAACTTTTTTGGGCAATATATCTTATGTTCTGGTTACTGAGACCATTGCAAATCACATGCAGTTGCACATATTGGAACTGCGCTCAATACCTGAAGCCTTGCCATTTTTTGTTACTCCAAAAGCAGTTGAAGAAAACTCAGTAGTATTGCAGCAGTTGCCACATTGGGCTGCTTGTTCAATCACACAGGCTCTTGATTTTCTTACTCCTCCTTTTAAAGGACATCCTCGTGTCATGGCCTATGTTCTTAGAGTTTTGGAGACCTATCCTCCTGAGCGGGTCACTTTTTTTATGCCACAGCTCATACAGGCTCTCAGATATGATGAGGGGGTGAGTTTTCACCTTATTGTTATTGTTTCTTTTGATAGCTAGTCATCCCATTATTTAATCTATTAGTTGTTTTAGTTGTAGCATTATTGTCCTTGTGATGATGTGTCTCTTTTCATTTTTGAAGTTAATTAATTGTTTATTTTCAACTGGATGCATCTTTTGATGCCTCGAGGTATTATGTCTCCGTTGTTATCTTGTTACTATTGTTGTTCTGCAGAAGTTAGTAGAAAGATACTTACTTGGAGCAGCTCAACGAAGTGATATATTTGCTCATATTTTGATATGGCAACTTCAGGTAACTTCTACTTTATTTCTTTCTCAACCACCTATTTGTGAAGTTTATATACTGGTACTATGATGCCCAGATATGGACATGGGTACGGATACGGACACGGAGAATGAGGGTTCAATAGGCCGACTTGAAAATTTTGGGATACGGATATGGGTACAGCATTTCAAAAACTATAGACATATAAATACTTATCGTAGCGCTCAAATATTACGAGGCCCACTGTGTGGATCAAAATTTAAATGAGGTGGGCCTAACAGTATCTTAACATAGAAGAAAATAAAAGAAAAGAAAAAACAAAGTGGGCCAAGTGTCTTGGTTGGCGAAGTAGCTCAACATTAAAATAGAAAGAAATAAAAAAAAAGAGCCCAACTGGCCCATTCTCATTAATAATATGCGACGGGTTCTTTTCCTCTTTTGTATCTTTGGGGCATCATCGAACGAAAAAGAAGAAGAGGAGGCGTACGTGGCACGTGAAGCTAGAAGTTCGAAGTAGCATTAGTAGCAGAAAGTAATACAGTGGTCTACCACCTAGTTGAAGAAGCAATCCGTTAAAACGAAAGCAGTAGCCCCTATCAGTTTAGTTATCTTTATCCTCGCTGCCACCTTCTCCTCCTCTTCTTCTCCTTCTTTTTTACTTTCCTTTTGATCAAACTGAGAGAGTGCTCATTTTGGAGTAAATTGGTCAAAATGGACAAAATTTGTCTTAATTTTGGGTAAAAAATATTACATAGCCGTATCCTAAAATTGGGGCTGTATCCAAGCCGTATCTTGCCATATTCTGTACCCGTATTTATATTGTATCGTATTGGTACAAATACCACAGGGCATTTGGAGTATCCGGGTATCATAGTACTGGTATACTGGTCTTTGACTTGAATAGTAGTAAAAAAGTGTACTTGAATGTCTCTTATGGCAACATTTGATTAAAAATTTTGAAGATGCTTGCATTCAAGTGATAGAAGGTGGTTTTTTTTGTTGTGTTTTATGTTCCCATTCTCGAAATCATTATTCAGACCTATGATTGGCAATATTTGCTTTGTTCTAAAGTTGTTACTACATGAGAAAGAAATTTATTGGATGGTTTTTTAGTTTTTCATGTCATTATATCTTTGTTTGTACTTATGTTAGTACGAAAAATGTAGGGGGAATTTCCTGATGAACCGGGAAAAGATGCAGCTTCCACTAAGGTATGCTTCCGCAAATTCACCTTATTTTAATCAGTATGCTTTCAGTTTGACAGAGTGCAAGATATGTTATTTCATGTTCTCTGTTTAAGTTTATGCAAGCAAAATTTCCCATGCATTGGACTCAAAAAAAATAAAATAAAATAAAATAAAATAAAAATAAAAAAGACGAAAGAAAAATTAAAAAAGGCCAACAAAAAACAGAACGAAGAAATTGATAAGGAGGATCTATCTCATTTATAAAGTGGAAAGATTTATCTGAGGTTGTTCACACCAAGGATGCGAGTAAGGTTGAGTCGAACTTTTTCATTTTTGCTCCACTTTGTGAAGATCCCAACCATTCAAACAAAGTGACAACCCGCATTTCCTTATATAAGTCTATAGTTTACAGTCCAAATCACCATCAGGTTTGAACAAGTTTGAAGGGAGGTCATTAAAATTTAATCCCATATTCATCTCATATTTTTAATAAATCATAGTTTTCATAGAATGGGCCCATATAGCATCTATCTAAACAATGAAGTCATTACTCCCTCCATGAGTCGCTTGACACCCCAACATTCAGGTCAATTGGAGTAATATCATCAGGTTGGCCATGCAAAAAAATCGCGGCTAACTTGTTAATTCCAAACTGTGAATGCAACTTGTTCGGTTGGAAATTATATAGTTATGGCAGAGGAAGCTGTGCATCTATTGGACGGTTTGGATGACAAAAAGTGGGACCTGATGTGCGTTCATGGTTCAAAATAGCGGCTGCCATGTAGTGTGGCAGCTGCATTATCATCTGTAGCTGTTGAGGCTACTGTGCTACTTTGAAAATAGTGGCGCAACCTTCAAAAACCTAGTAAAGCCAAGAAATTTTAATTTATAACACTAATTTTCCTGTTTCTTATCCTCAATAGCCTTTCCTGTATTGTCTCTACCCTCATATGGTTCCAAATCACTAGAAAAACACAAGATTTGCTGGTATACAACATAAAATTTTTTTTACAACTAAAAAATTCACACCGCTCTGCCGCTACGTGTCGCCGCAACTGCTACGTATTACTTGCTACGTAGCATTTTGGCCACTGGCAGCTAAGCCGACCACAACCGCTATTTTAGTCTAGTGTGCGTTAAAATAAGTTTATTAATAAATCATGATTAATTGGTGCTTTTATCACATTTTCTCCCATAATGGAACCGTTTGCTTTGCTTTGCTTTTATCACATTTTCTCCCCTAATGGTCACAACTTGAAGATTGATATCTTTGGAAGGTGGGCCCAACATGTAGATTTGATTTGATCCTACTTAATCATAGGGCCCAATTATAGATTTTCCAATCCTTATAATCAACAAATTCTTTTTTGGAGATTTTTTAAAATAATTCAAGGAGTTGCACATTTCCAAAGCCACAGAGATCAATAAATTCCCAAATTTGAAAATGTTGTGAAAGATGGAAAGGTTGAAAAGTAAATTAAAAATAATGGGGAGTGATAACATGAGGTTAGTCTTACCGAGGTCCAGTGTGGCCAAGTTTGGCATATGCACTTTAGCCGCACAACTTGAAGATCCAGACCATTAATAGGATGCATGCAATGTTTCACCTATGTGGGTTTAAATGTGAATTTCACCACCAAATTGGCAGGCCATAAAAGTTTACAAAAGTAAAAATATTTGAATCCCTTAATATGTGGCATTTTTTTGAAAATTTTTAATCTTTTGTACAATAAGGGGCTACCTTATGCAAATCTAAATTGTCATATATGATTGTTGGATGCTCAATATTTGGCTCCATTCTGATAAAGATTGGCTGTTTGATAACATTTTTTGAAAAATGCTATCAAATTCTGATAGCCTACCCAATGTTTTTATCATCCCATTCAAAATTGAACTTGATGAGGTCATGGATGGACCAATTGTGCATTGAATGGAAATTTTGGATCCCTGAAGAGCTGCGCCTATTTTTAATGTCATACTTAATCTCACTATAAATTTCACTATGATGGAAGAAGACACTGCGTCCACTACAATATGAATGGGTTGAAGCATCATGTGAAAGGTTTAGATCTTTCAAAGGTGGCCCAACATGCACGGATTTAATTTGATTCACTTGACATTATTGATATGATCTTAACCTTGTGTTATCACTTCCCATATATAATAGAAAAATCATACAAGATACAAACTTTGAAAAGGGTGGAAAAAAAGAAAAGAAAAGAAAAGATCCCCACACTTGATGGACAACTTGTTGACTTAGTTAAATCAGTGCAGGGTTTCTAACAGTTAGATTAACTCACTCCAATTAAACACAAAAGACCATTATATATGAGGAATTCCTAGAAACTCCCCATTTAAAAAAGGGGAGTTTTTACTCTCTTTGACATGTCCAATGAAATTATGCCACCTCACATATGCAAAGCAAATTAATAGGACCTCTATACAATGCAGTTAATTTTAAGGAGAGGACAATTTAGCTTGATAGATTGGCTAGTTTTTAAGATAAAAGATTGGGTATACAAAAACGACAGATCCCATTGAGGTGTTCGTCTTATTCCTCATTGGATGTTAGAAATGCTTGGCCATCAACGAGACATCCTGTTGATGCCCTTTGTGGGGATCACTTATGAGAATTTTGTGTGTATTCTTTTAGGGGCCCACTTTAAAATTAAAAATTTTTAATAAATCATTGGTGGTGGCTACAAGACTTGTGGGTCCTCATCAAATTTCTCTTTAATATGAATTGGGCGCACAATGAGATTATAAAAATATCATTTTTTTTAATTTTATAACCATCAATCTAATATTGTGTAGTTTTAATATATTTGAGTTTCATGAAAGCGACCCATTGAAATGCATAGTGAATTCCTCATGACCATGAAATTCTAAATGTTAGGTATTTTTGTGATCAATAACACTAGGCCCATTTCATACTCATCGAGATCTATTAATTGCACATAAGAGAGGAATTTTTTATTTTTGTGACTGAGACTAACAATGAGTATACCAAAATAATTTCTATATCTCAAAAAGATTACCTGATTTTGTCTCCCCCTAAATTAGGGAATGAATTTTAAACAAGTGTTTCTCAATGCTCTAAAAACAAGTTGGATGTTTTCTTTAAATTCAAAATGCCAGCTAAACATATTGGTTGGATAAGAATAAGGGAGTTGAGAAGAAAGAAACTCTCGGGGAATAAAACAGGGAAGGAGATGTAAGTCATTTAATTATGGAGAAAAAGTAGGAAACCATTAGGGTAATTATCACCACCTCAGGAACCTCTTCCTTTCTCTAATTGGTTGATTGGAGGGGCATTTTGCGATCATTACTCATATATATATATATGACAATATTCATATGTATGTCTCTCACCATTCTTTTGGTAAGAACTCTAGGTGGGACCCACCACACACACACACACCAAAGTTTAAAAAATCGGACTCGGGACCTGACTCGGTCATGACCGAGTCTGAGTCGACTTGGCTGAGTCGCATTAAAATTCAGCTGAGTTCCATGGTTGAGTCCCATAGGACTTAGTTGAGTTGGCCGAGTCGGCCGAGTCCCATGGTGACTCGGTTGAGTCAGCTAAGTCCTGGCCTAGTCCCATGGCGACTCGGCCGATTTCGACCGAGTTGGGTGCATCCTTGCCAGTCGAGCGAGTCCTAGCTGACCCGACTCGGTTTGGGCCAAGTTCAAGTCGACTTGGTTGAGTCGAGTCGGACTCGACCAATTTTTTAAACCATGACACACACACATATATATATGTATATATATGTAGGGTGCCCCTCTTTTGTATAGTGGTGGAGGACAACGATGGTGATGGCATTCATAATCGATGATGATGAAGGCGAAGGTGGTGCTGTTTGGGTTGAAGATTATGGCACAATGTCATGCCATGAACTTGAAGAAGATGATGACGATGAAGTTTTGGAGGATTAGGCTGAAGTCAAAGGAGTTGGAGTCCAGCAAGAATTGGTATGCTCCTCTGACTTTGTGCTTTTCTCTCTACCTCTTCTTCTTCTTTTTCCTCAATCCTCACTTGGATTAGGATAAACGGTTTTGGTTTGGTGTTGATGAGGCTTGGCTGATGTGGGAAAGGGAATGGGGTAGTTCAGTCAAATGGGAAGAGGGTTTGGGGAATTTGACCACTGTGGTTATTGAGTTCAAGTTGTACAGCTGTACCGACCAAAAAATCTGGAGGTCTTTAGATTCTCGAGACGTTTTCAAATTGATTACAACACCACATAAATCAAATTCCATGTGCAGAAAGGTTTAAAACATTCAAATTCAATTATATTTAAATCATTAGGTATATTAGAAGTCTTGATAAAACTACTGAGTAAAAGGCAAATCACTAATTGTAATAGAAGAAATATCTAAGTATTGGGCTAATCCCATCAACAAATCTAGTCAGTGTTCATCGTGCTCTAGATCAGCTACGCATGCTAAAATCCATCGGTTGATCCCCGTCACTCCCCGCAACCTCTACGAATGCATTACCTGGTGTGGGGCAATCCACTAGTCAGTCACACTGGTGAGTAGAATAAGTGAACATTAAGATATGATATATTTTCAATCATTCATCTAAATATTTATATAAATTCAATGATGGTATTAAATCAATATCTTAATCAATTCTTTTCTGAGTATCTTCCCACTGCAAGCATCAAATGGTTTTGATACACCGTACGTTTCTGTCAACAACATCGCTCATCATCCACTCTGATTGTTGAGCCTGTTCTGATGCTCCCACACTAGAGTATTTACATTTTTGTCAATAACATGGCCTGTCTTACCTCCATGATTATTGAACTTACTTTCCTCAACCAACATCCACGAGGAAAGTTCAATACTCAGTGCTAGCAGTTTGTTTACTCTATCTCAAACATCATGTTCAAAAATAATTGATTATATCATCTTATGCTTTTCTTTGGCCAGTACCACGTAACACTGGTTAGTCTTGCCCCACTCCAAATCGAAATTGGTACCCAGGTATGTGGTATTGCCCATAACTTACTGAGGAATTCAATTAATTATCACAACTCACATAATTTAATTAAAGCCTTGGTTCCACATTAATTACATATCATAATGGATAGATGAATATTATTTAATTTAGGAATCATACATTGAATAAAATCAGCATATTTTGAGAGTAACCAAAGTCTTTATTGGGCCTGATCCAATGTTTGTTTTTACTATCATTATCCTTCAAAATATTGACACAAATAAACCATTTGAAATAAGGTTTTAAATTTAATTCCCTAAAACTTCAGGGACTATTATGTAATTAGTATAAACTATTCTATGTATACCACAAATTCTAGGCTTTAACCAGGGGTTTTCTAATTATAGGATAAAGCTAGGGACCAAATCTGTAATTTCCAAGAATTGTGTTTTATAATACATGTCGACAGCAGCCCATTTTGGGAGAGAAAAGGGTCTACGCCTGGTATTCTTGAAGCAGTTGGATTTGTGGGCCATAGTGGAAAATTCCAAAAAGTGACCACATGACTAAGGTCGCCCGTAGGCCCACAACAAGATGTGTGGAGTGGATCTTCCATCCGATCAGTTCTATGGGTCCACTACACATGTTGACCCAGACATGTTATTGCCGACTGAAATTGAGAAAATTCAAACATAGATTGAATCTCTTTGAAAATCACTTTGTTCCTGCTTTCTAATTTAAGGTCCAAAGGTGTATTCATCATAGGAAAGCAATTCCTTCCAGTTTCTAAAGTATTGATTGAACAGGAGCCCAAAATCTCCAGACTTCATCCTCCTTAGAAATACTACTCGTCAGACCTATCAAATAGTATTTGGATGGTGGACCCCCAATGGTCCAATCCACACGGGACCACGCCACCTGTGGTCTCCCAACAGTCGTCCACCAGATGAGGGGTCTTGATCTCTCATCAGGTGGGCCATGGGGACCCACAATTCAAGTCGACAAAATTGGTTTCTGACGACATGAATCTAACGTTAACCAAATTCTGATTTTGATTACCCTGGAGATCCTTGATCTCCAGCATCTAATCGCATACTTAGCAAACCTACTAATCATAGAAACCCAATTCAACAAGTTCTACTTAAGATTTATGAGTTTTTATATGATGTCTTTCATCTTATTAATGCTGACAGCACTGTTATAGAAGTATCAAGTATAACATAGCCCATCATTGGTTCGGATATCACAAAGTCTCATCAATCCAAGCCTTACATCATCCAGATCAGAAATTCTACTCACCTTGTATAGAAATTCATCACCCAAGCTGTGAGTGGTCTTGAACTAGACATACGTTACGCGTCCCGCTCTTGATCTTCCTCATCCCTTTCGCGATCTTCTTCTTCTTCTAACAATTCCACAGCTGAAATCTCTCTCTCTCTCTCTCTCTCTCTCGTTGAAGTGTAAAAGAAATAGGCTTCTATATACATATATATACTAGTGTCTAAACAATCCTGCACTAGGAGTCCTATTTGGAACTTCAAGGAAGTCCTTCTAGGAGAATAGTTTTCTTTAAGAGAGAGTCCTGTTTTCAATTTCTTAGTCTTCTAATGACCTTAATCTAATCTAATTATAATTCCACTAAGAGTCTTGGTAGGGATATTACAACAGCTGCTGGTATTAGGGGCTTGACGTGTTTGAGGAGTACGGTTTTGGCGTTGTCATGTTTGGCTAACATGATTTGGGATGATTTTTTGAATTCTGAGGTTTCAATTTTCGGGGGATTTTGAAAGTAGGTTTTTAGAGTTTCGGATTTGGGTAAATATTGGGGCTTGGGAAATGCTTGAAATCAGGGCTGGGGCTGCGATACAGGTTTGGGCCTTGATTTGGGGTTTCTGTAAGGGTTTTCCTGTTTCAGGAATTTGTCAGTAGTGAATATGATTTGGTTGGGGCTGATGGGGTGTCAAGTGTAGTCTGGTTGTGTTGAGGGACGATGGGTTTAATGGAAGGACATATTTGGTTCTGGGATTTTACAATTGAAGGGGTCATTAGGGATTTGGGGAGGTTAACAGTGGGGATCTAGGGCCAAGATGAAGATCGGTCAAGGGGCTTGGTTGATGAGAATGCTAAATGATGATGTTCGATGGTGATAGTGACGGTTGGTTAGGGATGATGTTTGATTGCAAAAAGATAAAGAGGGGGATGGAGACCGAATCAAAATCAAGGAACAGGAAAAGGAATACCTGCTTAAGTCGATTTTCGAATCCATATGGATCGTTCTTTGGCTCTGATGCCATTTAATGCAAATGGGGTACGAGATTGCTGGGCGGGCAGGGAAAGATGGAAGAGATAGGGGAATACTTGGCGTCATGGAAAACCCCTGGCCTTAGAGGATAGGCCTCACGCTAGACCTTCAAGGGAAAGGGAAGAGAGCAAAGTCACTCATTTTGTTTTTCATTAATCAAATCATCATGCCAAAGGAGTCATTACATGTCTTTTTATAAACAAGTAAAAACCCTTACGTTAATATGGTCCATCTAAACACATCGATGGTCAAGATAAAACATCCAACTAAAAACAATTTAAAATATAAATGCAACTCTAAATAAAATATAAATAGGTGGGTTGGGCCCAAAAGGCTGGCTGAAAGATGGGCTAGGCTCAAAGACTCATGACCCATGGAGGCCATAGGTTTGTCCTTGCCTCATTTTGTTTTTCTTTTCTTTTCTTTTTTTTCTTTTTGAAGGTAAAATAATTTAATTAACTAAGAAGGTGGATGGAGATGATGTTCCACTCACATGACATTAGAAAAAGAAGTTTGAGGAACTACATCAGTAAACCGAAGAAAATTTTGTGATAAACCTGTTCTCCCAGATGGTGTGGTTGGTTATTTGGGTTCTAGGACATCAAAGATTAGAACATTGCTAATGTGGAAGCCTATGAAAGGTCTCATGGCTAAAATAAAGAGTACTAAACAAAGACTGCCAAACTACCAAGGAAGCATTACACTGATCATGTGTAAGACTAGAAATTTAGTTTAGCCCTGTAGTTTTCTTTCAGATAATCTCCTAATTGTTCCACAGCAACTAGAAACGGATTTTTTTTATTTTTTTCACTAGAAAGAAATCAGTTCTGATGTAAGATGTCTATCCAGGTTGGCTCTTGCATGCCCATGGATATCTTGCAGTTCGAAAGGTTGACCTGTTTGGGAATCTCCATATCTATGCAGCAATTGTATTCTAACATCAAACCAAGATTTTCCTAAAAATGTTCCAAAATATTTCAAATCCTAGAGTAAAATGTTAAAACCAATTGGACGTGGTGCATATTTGAAATTCACCAGATCTCTCTTCTTTCTTCATTCTTCTTTCTGTTGAAACCTCTATTGTCCAGTGTCTCTGATCCTTTTTCTTGGACCTTTTCTTTCCTCTTTTTTAGAAGAGCATTCCATATGCAACGGATTCTGTTCCAGTTTCCTTGGGTTCTGTAGAAGGATTTAGGAACCATAATTATTTATTGCCTTTCAGGATTGATGCCAATAACTTGTCTTGGACTATGCTTTTACAATAGTTACAGTTTTTCGTCAGAGAGATCTTATTCCTATGTGCATGTCATGTGCATGTTTATATGATTCTCATGTCTCTGTTTGTTTCCTTCCTAACATCCCTATGATCCTCTCTTTTTCAGAATAGCAATTTCCTGGCATTGTTACCTATTCTTAGGCAACGGATTATTGACGGTTTCAACCCGACGGCCCTTGATGTGTTTCAAAGAGAGTTTTCCTTTTTTGATAAAGTCACTTCTATTTCCGGCACTCTCTTTCCATTTCCGAAGGAAGAACGCCGAGCTGGTATCAGAAGGTATTGTTTAAGATTCATTTATTTGAGCCGTCCCTCAAGTGCAGCATTTTTTTATAATTCTTCTTGCTATTTGTAGGGAATTGGAAAAAATAGAGATGGAAGGGGATGATCTTTATCTGCCTACTGCTCCAAAAAAACTTGTGCGGGGCATTCAAGTTGATAGTGGGATTCCCCTGCAATCTGCCGCAAAAGTTCCAATTATGATTACATTTAACGTGGTGGACAGGGATGGTAACCAGGATGCTGTACAGCCACAAGCCTGCATCTTCAAGGTAATCTATTTGTTTTTCCATGGTTTTGACTTTGCTATCTTGATACCTGTTACTTACTCATTTTCTTGTCCTCCTTTGAATTACCTAAGTTACACATAGGTTTTCTATTTTCTATTAGTGCCAAAGGATGCGTTAATAACTGTCATGCTTATAATTTATTCCAGCACCAGGGCCCTTTTACAAGTAATATGTCATCTGCATATTTGTGCTCTTTTTTTTAGCATCATTGTTAAAGCTTCACATTATGTAAGAGTGGCTTACCTCTCCCAAACAGCAGTTCAAGTTCTAATAAAAATTGTGGGGCCTAGTTATCAATTATTCCAATTATTTAGAGGGATCTATTTCTTTTTCAATAATATTATTGTAAGGGAATCAGTGTCCTGACTCCCAAGCTTCAGTTCAATGTGCTGTTGCTTGATGCCGCTGATTACATACATGTTGGGCTATTTGATATGATGGGGCCTACCATCCCTGACATGGAAGACAATAACTTCTCTTGGGACATGGAAGACAATAACTTCTCTTGGTTTTCACCTCTTTTTTTCTTTGCTGATTGTTCGTGTTCTTTCCTAATGGTCTACTTTCAGTTTACCTTTGACAATAACTTCTCTTGGGACATGGAAGACAATAACTTCTCTTGGTTTTCACCTCTTTTTTTCTTTGCAGATTGTTCGTGTTCTTTCTTAATGGTCTACTTTCAGTTTACCTTTCTTATATAGGTTTTTATTTATTTATTTACTTTCGAGAAATTCTTCTTTTCCACAAAGTTGTTTGTAATGATTGATAAATGATCATTACTATAAATTGTATTACGAAACTGTACTCCTGATACAATAATTGCTCGTCATGTATCAACTTTATGCCCTCTCGTGATGATAGTCTAGACAATTTTATTCTCTTTTTTTCTACTGGTAACTTAATTTTATTAAAAGTAGCTTAAACAGTATGAGAGAAATTTATTGATAAGCTACTAAACAAAACCTCGGGAACGTTACAAGCAAAGCAAGGATCCTAGATGAGCAAGAAGATACTAATCCTGATTAGTCTTTAAACTGTGGAGAGTGGTTATTGGCTGGCTCGGTCCATGAGCAGCCCTACTCAAGATGGTGGCTATGGGGAAATCATTAAGAAAACTGGAAGGTTTGGATATCACGAGACAACTAAATTGGGAAGTCAGTACTATAGAGTTACAAGCATTCGCATATTTGTATGTCTTAAAATTTTCCTATGCATTGTCCCATCTACATTGAGGTTGGCTACATTAATTTTTTTTTCTTTATTCTAATATATCCTAACTTTTCAGATAAGTTGCACTTCTTCAAATCTATTCTTACTACCATTCCCCTTGTATAGGTAATCAACTTGCATAGAAGATGTCTCTCTCTCTCTCTATATATATGTATATATTTAATGTGTCCCCAAACAAGCGGGAGGTATTTGAATGGAGAAGGAGCAACTATATTTAAAAATAAAGTGATTGAGAAGGGAGAATAGAATCTTGAAGGAAAAACTACAGTGATGTCAAATGGCTAACTATATTAGGAAGGTTGCAAAAGAGGTGTTTGAAGAGTTAAAAGAGAAAAGACACTAAAATAAAGAAATATGGTGGTAAAGTGTAGAGGTTTAGGAAACTATTTGAGAGAAAATACATTGCTACAAAGTTTAGGGGACCAGAAATATGGAAAACTATGAGATGTATAAGAAGGCAAAGAAAGTAGTAAGTGGTGCAAATTTCAAAGCATATGATGACTTCTATAATAGGTTGAGAACAAGAGAAAGAGAGAAGGATATTTTTAAGCTTGTAAAAATTAGGAAAAAGAAAAGTAGGGCCTTAGGTCATGTCAAATGTATTAAGGACAATGACCAAAAGGTTCTAGTGAGCGACAACAATATCAAAAAAAGGTGGAAGGAATATTTTACTATGCCTTTAATGAAAAATATATATGAGATACAAGAAAACAAGAGAAGATACTTTGTTAGCCAAACATACTTATATTCTGCAGAATTAGAGTGGTAGAAGTGAAGGAAGCATTGAAGCAAATATAGACAAGAAAGGCTATGGGTCCAGATGATATTTCAATAGAAGCTTGGAAATACTTAGGAGAGGTGGGGGTGATTTGGTTAACTAGACTCTTTAATAGGATATTAATGATAAAGAAATTGTTGGATGAATGGAGAAGAAGTATTGTAATACCTATATATAAGAATAAAGGAGATATACAAAATTGTACCAACTATCTGGGGGTTAACATATAAGGCATACTATGAAGCTATGGAAGAGAGCAGTAAAGAACAGACTTAGATAAAAGACCAAGATTTCTAAAAATCAATTGGGTTTTATTCTAGAAAGGTCAATTATGGAAGCTATCTTCTCACTTAGGAAATTAATGGAGAAATACTGAATGAAGAGGAAAAATCTGCATTTGGCCTCATCAATCTAGGAAATGCCTAATAGAGTACCGAGAGATTTAATTTGATGGGTGTTGAAGAAAAGGAATGTTTTAGGAGGCTATATTGAAAATTTTAAGACATGTATGAAGGAGTAATAATGAGTGTGAGAAGTAATTGTGTAGAGACGTGTGTTTCCAGCGACTATAGGTTTGCATCAGGGGTTAGCTTTAAGGCCTTATCTCTTTGCACTGATTATGGATGACTTGACTACTCATATCTTAGAGGACGTACTTTAGTGTATATTGTTTGTAGGTGATATAATATTGGTAGATGAATCAAGTGATGGTGTAAATGCAAAACTCGATAGATGGCGGGATGCTTTAGAATCCAAAGGCTTTAAAATAAGTCGTACAAAGACAGAATATTTGGATTACAGCTTCAGTGGGTATATTGAAAGTGTTTAAACTATTATGAGAATTGATGCCCAAGAGATACTACACAGATTCTTTTTGTTACCTTGGCTCGATAATTAGTAAGGATGAAGAGATTGATGAAGATGTTGAACATAGGATGAGAATGGGATAGTTGAAGTGGAGACTTGCTTTTGGAATGCTTTGTGACATACGAATGCCAATAAAATTAGAGAAAAAAAATTCTACATGACAGTGATTAGACCAGCTATGACCTATGAGATAGAATGTTGGGCAATCAAGAAGTAGCATATGTATATAATGATTGTGGTAGAGATGAGAATGTTTAGGTCAATGTATGGAAAAACTAGGAATGATAATATTAGAAATGAGTACTTTTGAGAACATATAGGGGTAGTATCAATAGAGGATAAGATTAGAGAAGGTCATTTAAGATGGTTTTGGCATGTTAAACGTAGGTCGGTAATGGCGTTGTGAGAAGATTTTGGCTATACTGGTGGATAGCCCACCAATGAGAAGGGTTAGGTTGAAGAAGACGTTGATGGAGGTAATAAAATCAGATCTGAAGAAGTTTAACTTATATGAGGATTTGGCTTAAAATAGGTCGGAATGGAGGAATATAATTCATATAGCAAGCCCCTACATAGTTGGGACTGTTAATAGCCAGAATCACCAAAAGCTTGAGCTTATAGTGAAGAACATAACAATGCGTATCAACTATTCAACATCCCTTGAATGGGAGGCCGTTTGAACTCAAAACCCAATAGATTAAATAGATGGACCAGACAAATAGATGGAGGTAACATGCCTCCTAGGGCCCTTTTTTTTTTTTTTTTTGTGTGGGGGCTAGAGTAAAGTGATATTTCATGAAAAGATGTGTGGGTTACATCAAAATAAAAAAAAAAAATTCAAATTCCCCCTCTTCTTTAAAAAAAAAAGTAGAAAAGCAACCACTAAATTTTATAAAACCATCTACTTGTTCTAGAAAAAGTAAAAAGTCGTCATAACCCTATCATATTTCTTTCTCTCTTAATTTGAGGTTTACCCTACTCTATCCCACAAATAAATAGGCTACATGGGTTTTGAACTCATGACCTCTGGTTTTGATACCTTGTTAATAACTAGAATCACCAAAAGCTCGAGCGTATAGTAAATGACATAGCAATGTAATACATTCTTCCCTCACAATAGGGTGAGGGGCACTTAATAGAGATTCTCTTATTTGAACATGAATATTCTTCTTTTGTAAAACACCATATATGGCTTTTCTACTTTTGCACATTAATATTTCTAAATATGGAAGTGTCCCTCACCCTATGGTGAGGGATGGATGCATATTAACATTCCCCATATTTACATACATATATCTATCCATCCTCATCTCACCCCTCCCCTATCCCTTTCCCTTTCTTGTTGTCATGGTTCTCGAGTTTTGGCACCCTTCTAAATGAATTGGACCGTTGCCTCTGTGTACTCATTTTGGATTGGGTGGGTCCAGTGATGATTGGAGCCTTCATCATTATGCACGGAAAATATTGGGGGAGATCTTTCGATGCCCTACACCATTGCCCAGGTGGGGCCCACAAGCAGCGAGTGTTGATGCCAAGGATCAAAATAGCGGTAGTGGTTGGTGTAGTGTAGATTGCCGAAACGCTACATAGGGGGTAGTAGTATTATTCGAAGAAATTGTCAAAAAATACAAATTGTAAAAAACTAGATTTTTTTTCAAAAGTAACTAAAATAAGGGGCGTAGAGGTCCCCTAATTATGTTTATTTTTATTTTGTATATTTTTTTGTGTCTTTGTGTGTGTCTATTCTAGCGTTAAATTCGAAGAAAGTGATGTTATGGACCTAACTTGGAGAAGAATTGTGGTAAAAATGGAAGAAAAGAAGTAAAAGAGAGAAAGGAGATCCTTTGAAGTCATTGGCTTGGTTTTATAACCCAGCCATTGCGTAGTGGTTGTAACACTCAAAAAGCATAGCGGCCCCTACCGCTACATCCAATATAGTGGCCGCATGCCAAAACATAGACACACACCCTAGTGGAGCCCAATTATGATCCATCCAAGTGGACAATAAAACAAGGACCACCGTGATGTTCACCGATCCAGAGTTTGGCTCCCATCCAAATGGATTGGACCATTGGATCGACTTACACTCATTTTGAGCTATGAAAAATTGTTGGCCATTGATAAAGTGTTTAGGATGATAGTTGGAGCCTTTGTCACCATAGATCGGTAGGTGGGGCGAGATCTTTCAATCCTGCTCAGTCCCACCCCAAGGTGGGCCCCACAAGAAGTAGAGGTCGCCATAAGATAAGCACTAGTGAATGGTAGAGGGGCTCCCATAAAGGGAGAACCTTTGCCGAGCATTGCAGCTCACGATGAGGTGAGCATTGCATGCGAAAACATCTAGTATGGATCAACTTATGATCCATCCAAGTGAACCATAAAGCATGGACCCATGGTGATAGTCACCACTCCTAAGTTTGGCACCTTATTCAAATAGATTGGACCGTTGGATTGACCTGCACTTGTTTTACACTTGTTTTGGACTATGAAAACTTATCGGCAATTGATAAGTGTTTAGGATCATGATTTGGGCCTCCGTAACTATAGACAAGTAGGGGGGGGGATATTTTAATCCCCCTCAACCCATTCCAGTTGGGGCTCCTGGTGGGCCCCTCACAAGGTTTAAAGACCCACGCTCGAGACTTGACTCTCCCATGGCCGAGTCCGAGTTGACTTAACCGAGTGAGACTCGAGCGAGTCAGGTTGAGTCCCTATAATGCTTTAGAAAAATATATAAATATATTTAGAGAGAGTGAGAGAGAGAGAGAAGTAGTAGCTAGCCATAGCTGACAGCTAGACACAAGAAAAAACAGAAGAAGGAGCAACAGCAGCTAGCCATAGTTGTTAGCTAGACACAAGAAGCAGCTAGCCATGGCTGACAGCTAGATATAAGCAGCTAGCAGCAATGCTCAAAAGCGGTAGCTAGCAACACTGGAGCACTGTAGAAAAGCAGTAGCTAGCAGCCTGGCATAGTTGCTCCATTCCCAAAATCCTTTTCTTTTTTCTTTTATAAGGCTTTCTCTTTCCCCTTCCTTATATGTAAAGCACTTTTCCAAAAACAACCATTGTGTTTCATTTTTGAGTTGACTCAGACTCGGCCAATATTTTAAACCATACCTCATAAGAAAGTGGAGCTCACTATAAGGTAAGCACCGGTGCTTGGCGTGGGTATATATATGTATATATGTATATATATATATGGAGAATCTTCGTGTGCATATATCATCATCATCAAAGCCTTATCTCAACTATATTGGGGTCGGCTACATGAATTTTGTTTCTGCATTCCGTTCTATTTTTAGCCAAAATCTTCATGTGCATATATATATAGAAAGAGAGAGAAAGAAGGGGGGGGGTGGCGTTGATGTTCATATGCATCCATAGTTAACGTAGCTCCATTTGGACCTACATGGGCTAATCACATAAGCCCATACCCACTTGCTAATTCTCATTATCACATGTGGTCAAAACATGCAATCATATACAATTGTATAAATTCCTCATTAGGAGATTTAATTATACAGTCATTAATTGTAATTACTCTGTCAAAGGGATTATAATTGTTAGATATCCTGTATTTAGTGATAGACTACAATATATAAGAAGATGAAATCTCTTATTGAGGTCATTGAAAATTATTCACAGTCACTGTGTGAGTTATTCTGATATCAGAGGAATATCACTTACATCCATCCGTCACCATAGGATGAGGGACACTTACATTACTGGTAATATTCATATGCAAAAGAGAAAAAGACATAAGTAGAAGTGGAATGTTCATGTGCAAAGAGACAAAGCGATGTAAGTGTCCCTCACGACTTGAGGGATGGATGCACATGAACATTCCTTGTGTGTGTGTGTGTGTGTGTGTGTGTGTGTGTGTGCATATATAGGAGTGCTCGATAGCACTCGGGCATTTTTAAAAGTGAAAACGTCCCCTTTTGCAAAAAATAGGAGATTAGGAATGTGGAGAAGCAATTAATGTTTTAAAAAGGAGAAAAAGTCACTACATGACTTGTCCTCATTGAAGGATAGAAAGAGGGCAGAAATGCCCCTTTTTTAAATGGGGCATTCTTGAGAATTTTTGATAACTCCCCTTTTAAATGAGGCATTCTTGAGAATTTTTCATATATATATTCAAGTGCATCCATCCCTCACCATTTTGGTGAGGGATTCTCCCTTTTTGGTAAGCATTAATATGCAAAAAGACAAAAAAAAAAAAATCATGACACCTTTTTGACCTTTGATAGGTCAAAAAAGGAAATGTCCCTCACCAAAATGGTGAGGGATGGATGCACTAGAATACTCCCCTATATATATATGGGCTTTAATCCTATGAGAACTGTTCTCATGCACCCACTATGAGAACATTTTATGGGGCCACTTGTGGGTCCCATTTGCTGATGGGACTGGGGGGATAGAAAGTTCTATGCGGAACCACCTTAAATATCAAATTTGGCCCCAATTACATGTCTCTAACCCTTTCATTCGTGACCCACAAGTCCAGTCCATTTGGATGGGCATACAGCCGATCCAATGGTCTAGTATATTTGAATCTGGCCGAAACTTGGGGCGTGTGGGGGTCCCTGTGTATTGCAAGATTTGAATTCGATGATAGTTGGGCCCCACCTAAACTTTTCACAAAAAAAATGGTGAGAACTAGTTCTCATAAGATTATTTCCCTATATATATACATATGTAGAATGCTTATGTGCATCCATTTCTAACCATAGTGTAAGTGACACTTAATCGAAAATATTCATGTGATATATGGTCATAAGTAGAAATGGGATGTTCCTGTGCAAAGAGGGAATGCCATGTAAGCATCCCTCATGGATGGTGAGGGATGAATGCACATGAACATTCCTCTCTCTATATATATATACACACACACAAAAACAAACATTCCTCTATGTTATATATATATGGGCTTTGTTTCGGTGAGAAGTTTTATCACAAAGTTACCTTGAGAACTTTTTATAGGGCCCACTTGTGGGTCTCATTTTGGGATGGGACTAAGAGGCATAGAAAGATCTATGTGGACCACTGCAACTATCAAGTTTGATTCCAATCCCATGCCCCTAACCCCTTCATCCGTAGCCCACATGTTTAATGACTTCATATTAAAAAAAAGTCTCAATCGTCCATCCAATGGTCAAATTCATTCGGATGGGTGCCACCCCTTGAGATTAGTGATTGTGAAGGGGGGTGCTTGTTATTGCACAGTTTGGATGGGTTGCTAGGTTGCACCACCAATAGTTTTCATAGAAGCACGGTGAAGACTACTATGACAATGGTCTTTATGGTCTTATCGGGCGGACTGCCAAGTGGGGCCAATCTAAATATCAAATTTGATGTCAATCTAATAACTCTAACCCTATGAAGCATGGGTACTAGTACGGGTACGTCGGTACGGCGAAATCCTTAAAAAAATAGGATACGGGTACGGCTGGAGTACGTCCATTAAAAAATTATATTTTTTAAAATTTTAATAATGCAATAGGCTAATAATTAAAATTTTAAAATAAGTTAGAGCTTTTAGATGCAACAGGCCAACAATTACTTAATATCATTACAAAGTCAACCTACAAACCATCGAGTTTAATGTTTATCATTACAACAAAAGTCAAAAGCCACGTAAACACCAAGATTATAATAAAAACAACAAAACAAAGCACTGAAAACAAAGTCATCCATCAACTTGAACTGCATCGCCTTCATGGACTAATCTAGCTTCCATGTTAGGCTCATCAAGTGAAAGATCTGCAACTTCAAGTAAGCCAGCACTCTCTAATGAATCAAATGCATCTCCATTAATGTCCTAGAGCTTGGTCTCTCCTTCCGTGTATTGTCGACTCCTCTTTAATAGGAGATGAATATTGTTATGCACAAAGACTAAGTCTTCAAAACGCTCTGGTGTCATTTTGTTCCTTCTAATGGAGTGAATGAAAGAGTAGGTGTTCCAATTCCTTTCACAACATGATGAGGAATATGGCTGACTAAGTAAATTCAATGCTAAAGATTGGAAAATTGGTGCAGAAGACCCATGTGCATGCCACCAAATAATTGGTTCCATTACTCTTCTATTCAAATTCCCCAAAACTTTCCAAACAACCTGAAAACTTTGCATATTCTGTTGTAACAACCCTTCTATCCTCCGGTTCTGGAAAGCATTTCTTAAGGCACTTTGTTCTCATATTTGAGATTTCTTCATCCTTGTGAGGAGGAACATGATTGAGATTTTCATCAAGCCACATTGCACTATAATACCTAAATTATAAAAAGATAAAAGTATAAGTAAATTATGAATTTCATATCATATTCAAAGAAATAACCAAATACAAAGAGTATTGGGTTGTACCTAGGATTCAATGAATGTGCAAGGCAATGAAGTGGTGTGCTACTTTTGGTCTACCTTTCAATGACTATTTGGTGCACTATAGAAGAAAAATTGGATTCCTCATTTTCCAGCTTTCCTTCATGCCTATAGATGGCTGCCTTCACCTTTTCAATCATTGTGTCCCACATCTCATAAATCAAGTGCAAACATGGCTTATTAATATCACAAACTCTAATCATCTCATAGATAGGCAATGTGAAAGATAATATGTAAGCTATCTTGGCCCAAAAGATGTCACTCAACACATTTTCCTTCACAAATCTGCTTTACCAACATTATCATCCTTGTAATTACTCCATTTGTCACTAATAACCATTGCCTGAAGGCTACGCTTGATAAGATTGAACCTTTTTAGCATTACAACAGCAGATGCAAAGCGCGTCTCCGCCACAGTAAGTAACTTCATAGGCACAAAGTCATTAAAAATTTACAACCTCATAGAATGGTTCACAATAAAATTTTTTATGAACATCACATCATCAACATGAGTAATCTAATGCATTCATCATAAGCATAGGTAGCAACTCCAGTTTGCTTTGCAGAACATATATTTTTAAAAGCAAGATTAAGGGTGTGAACTACACATGGTGTCTAAAAAATATGGGAGTGTTTACCTTAAATGATTAATCCAGCTGAACTACAAACAGAAGCATTATCAGTAATTACTTGAACCACATTTTGAGGTCCAACATTATCAATTACTTGACACATTAATTGGGCAATGTAGTGCTTGTCCTTGAACTCACCCTCACAATTAACCGCTTTCAAGAATATAGCTCCATCCTCCAAAGCTCCCATAAAATTGATAAGAGGCTTTCTTGGTGCATAAGTCCATCCATCACTAACAATACTTATCCCCTTCTCCTTCCATGATTATTTCAATGACTCCAACAACCTTTCAACATTTGCCCTTTCTCTTTTAAGTAGTGAAGTCTTCAACAAATTATGACTGAGAGATACCCACTAATTTGTTTTTCAGCAGCAAACTGAAAAGCTTCTACAAACTAAGAATTCCTAGTCAAATGAAAAGGCAATCCACCAGAGTAGAACATACGAGCAATCAAAGAATGCAAATGTTCCCTAGCACCTTGATTGAATGCCTTCACTAAGGCACTACTTCCAATGACCTTTCTTTTTTTTTTTTTTTTTGCTCATACCCTTCCAATCTAAACTCTCCACTTCCACTTCCAACATCCATTGTATTTGCCATCCTACTACTAATAGGATAAGAGGAGGGTGGTAAAGGAACATTTTTGGGTTTAGCCATCTTCTTTTAGTTTTCAGCTTTTTCACTTTCCCTGTTCATTTGAAGGAGAGTATCACCCTTCACATTAACACAACATCTGATTCCTTGTCCTTTAATTTGCAACAAATGTGCTTTGACCCTAGAGTATGACCCTTGAAAATCACCATTACAATAATTGCATTTCCATTTTTCATTCGCACTTCCTCCTCCCATTCTTTCTAATATGGTTATGTAATTCCAAAGAGGATCCATAAGTTCATCAGTGCCACTTGCACTTACACTTGCACCAGCCAAACCCATATTACTTGATGAACTCATTTTTATCCTACAACAATTAATAATTAATCAAACAGCCAAACAACCAAACATTTAAAATATAACCAATATACTTAAAAAATGGAAAGAACAGTAACAGCAAACGACAGAGCAACATCAATGGCAAAAAAAAAAAACAAGGGAACAGCAGCAGCTATGGCAAACGGCAAAGCAGAAAAAAAAAAAAAAAACAAGAGAGCAAGAAAAAAAAGAAAAGAAAATTAAGCAGCAGGCATACAAAGCAGCAAAAAAAAAAAAAAGAAATAAAATATAGCAGCAAAGCAACAGCAGAGCCGAGCATATAAAAAAAACAGCAAATGTAGAGCAGTAGAGCAGAGATTAAAAAAAAAGAAAAAAAGAAAATACAGCAGCAAAGCAACAGTCGAGCATAGCAGAGCATTACAAAAAAAAGAAAAAAAGAAAAAAAAGAAAAAGGAAACGCAGAGCAGCAAGGCATCATGAGAGAAAAAAAAAATTCAGCAGCAGGAACACCCATCAACAGAGCAGAGAAGAGCAGGGGAAAAAATTACAACAATAGAGTAACAACTATCCGGGAAAAAAAATTACAGCAATAGCATGGGTTCAGAGCAGAATAGGGCAGGGAAAAAAAAAGAAGGAAAGAGGACCTGCAGTTGTGGCTGATTTGCAGTGGTCGACGTGCAGTGGTGGACGTGCAGCGGCCGACGTGGCGGAAGTGTGGGTGCAGCAGCTATGCCGCCTCCTCCTCTTCTACGTTTTTTTCTTTTCTTCCTGAGCCTCTCCTACTTTTTTTTTTTTTCCTATTTCCAGAGGAGCCTCCCCTTCGATGAGCATCCTCTCCTCCTCCTCCTCCTCCTCTCTTTTTCTCTCAGTCTTTTCCTTCTTTCGTTTTTCTCCGCGGCAGAGGTAAAGGCAGGGTAGGGCTCTAGCATATTAGGGCTTCGATGAGCCTCTCCTCCTCCTCCTTCTCCTCCTTTTTTCTCCTCTCTCTCTTTTCCTCTAGCAGATTAGGGCGATTTTCTCAGCTGCTACAATTAGGACTTGGAGCTGAGAGCTGAAGTTTTTATATAAAACAAAATTTACATTTTGCCCCTTCGGCTTTCTTTTTTTTTTTTTAAAGATAAAACGTTAAAAAATTAGGGTATGTGTACCGATACATACTCGATTTGTACCGGTGTGTACCAAATACGTACTCATAAAGGCGACATAGTACCAAGTACATCTGACTATACCCGGTGCGTATTCCGGCATACCCAAACCCGTACCCATATCGGATACGTACCTGGTACCTGTACGCGTAGTTTTTTAAGTACCCGTGCTTCCTAGCTCTAACCCCTTCATCCATGGTCCACAAGTTTAACTGCTTTATATCAAACGACAAAAGTTGACTCTCAGTCCAATGGTCGATTTTGTTTGAATTCATGCAAATCCATGGGATTTAGTGTCTCTAGGGTGTTATGCATTAGTGATCCATTTAGATGGCTCATAAGGTGGGCCTCACTTGGTGTTTCTAATCGTAAGGACTAGACACATGCGTTGGGCCCCCCTTCTCTCTTAACACTCACCCACATGCACGCACACATTACGTCAAAGCATGTGTTGGGGCCTATGATGCACAAATACTTTAAAATGGGCAACGTAACGTCTCGTATCGTATCTGATACTTTTTTTTCTATGTTTAAAATCCATGTCCCTACTGTGTCTATGGTGTGTCCCTGCCGTATCCATGCCGTATCTGGGCATCATTGGTTAGAGCCCACTTTATGGTTCATCTGAGGGGACCATTAAGTAGAGACCCCCCACCCTGCGTACCCACATCTTATTGTTATGGGTCTTTGGATTTGGTATCCATTTGAGTGTAGTGGACCGTTAAATCAATTGTGCACTTATTTTGGATAGCTAAAACTTGTGGGTTGTGGGTGGGGCCCCTAATTATCCATGCCTCCATGTAGTCCCAACAAGAGCTAGCGCGCGTGTTATATTTGTGTTTGTGTGTGTGTGGCACTTAAAGAGTATGATAACCAAGATATGGCCTGTTCACTTTCGAAAATCTAAGATATCGATGCCGATACAGTGTTCGAATTTTTTTATTTTTAATTTTTTCCTTCGATTAGTTTTTAAAGCATTGAATTCATTATTGTTTACATTCTTTTCTAGCATCTTTTATGTTGAGAAGTAACAAAATTAAAATAACTATTTGAAATAAAGGACATGGTAAGTTTGATATGTTAAACTTCTGCCCTAAAAGTATTGGTGCAGTATCAGGTAACAATACAAGTTTCATATCGGTTTGATACAGATTCGTTGGTTTTGTACGAGTATCTAAGTATCATAGGCTTAGGATGATCATTTAAACCTCCCTCACTATACACAGGTAGGTGGTGGGGAGATCGTTTGATCCTCCTTGTCTCATCCCCGTGTGGGGTTTCAAGCGGACCCCACACGTGAGCAGATGGAAATATCTATTTGCTTGCTCTGAGAAGAAGCCCATATTCCTATTCTTCTTGATGGTGAGAACTTCTGGTAGGTCCACCTTATGATTCATGCCAACTATTCACACATATGGTACCCCCTTGATATCACCGGACATTGAGGTTTGCACCCACTAAATGGATTGTATGGTTGGATTGATGGTCTTTGTTTCTGAGATAATGTATACTTGTGGGCCATGGATCAAGGGGTTAGAGGCATGAGATTAGCCGCCTTTTTTATATTTGAGTCCATCATGAGTGTATCTTTCGATGCCCCCTCCCCCCCTCCCATGATTTGTGGCGACCTCGGTGTTCCCAGCTAGGTCGTGTGCATGACGGATGTGCATGAATATTACCTTACTTAGTAGTGTCTTTGAAGTAAGGCACTAATAAAATTTAATACCAACTGTCATATTGTAATTTACTGGTTGAACATATATGTAACTTGTGTTTTGAACATGGTTTGCTCATTGAGTACATATATAAAAGGTTTCCAAGTCACCATTCTACATGTTGCCTTAATGGTGCACAGCTTGTGCTTGTCGCATATTAGTTTCCTAATTTGCAAATTATGAAACAATATTCTAGAAGAATTAAAGATTGCATCAATAAAAAGAGCACAAATTTTATTAACCGAAGCAAAGTTGAGAAACTGTAATTTTCTTCTTATTTAGGATCAGTGAACATTAGAAATGTTGTCTTTTACTTTGTCATTTTTTTTTCCAATTTTTTGTAGTGCATCCATTTTGCTGCATTTGTTAGTAGTTTTTGTGTGTTTGTCTGTGACACTGAAGCGGTGACATCTATTCTTCCAATTCTAGGTCGGTGATGATTGTCGGCAAGATGTTCTTGCTCTTCAAGTGATTTCACTCCTTAGAGACATATTCGAAGCTGTTGGACTTAAGCTCTATTTATTCCCTTATGGAGTTCTCCCAACTGGTCATGAGAGAGGCATAATTGAGGTGAAGTTGATTGTCCATTTTACTTGTTGGAGATGATATTGATTTTGAATTTTATGTTGATAAGATTGATTAATATCATTTAATTGCTGGCACATATTCGGGATGATTGATTGTTTTGAAGTGTATTGCTTGGTTTTTCGGGTACTAATTTTTGTATTTACATGACTTCCATGTCAGTTTGTTCTGGGTACATGGGACTCATTTTGTGTTCCTTAACAATAAAGTCATCAACACAATAATATGGCACGTAGAATTTCTTATATAAATTATTTATAAAAGGTTTTATTATGTGGCTTATTTTGAATATATTGGATCATTAATGTTTTAATACTATGCATTTCAAAATTGGTATTCTATATTTTACCGAAAAATTGAATGGCATGGCCATGTTAGTAATCATTTTTATTGTAATGCATATATATATTAAGAGGAATATCTGAGACTACATGAAATGTGTTGGTCAGAATTGAAGACATTTCATTGCGTAATTTATTTTAATATCTAGGAAAAAATGTAGAACAATTTAGTGAGTTTGAGTTAGATATAGTGTGGGCTAATTGGGAACCAGGGGAGTGTTATCAAGTCATCGCATGCCCTTTCAATTCAGGGGAGCATTTTTTAACATGGTTGGTAGATCCACTTCTTTATTTTTTATTTAAATTATCAGTAGCAATAACTTTTCATAAAAAAAATGAAGAAAGGAATACAAATAACGTCAGACTGGAACCAATAATGAAGAGTCTGGATCCTTTGAGTAAATCCCTGACGGTGACTATGGGTGGACCACTCATGGTCCGTCATGTCACCGTCAGGTAGCCTGCCATGCATGCGGGCAATGCATGCCAGCTGCCTGACAAAGTGGTGGACTGTGAGTGGTCTACTCATGGTCACCATCAGGCAAACACTCATATAATCTCAATTCAATAATGAAAGGGGGATCAAAAGATATAAAAGCATTATTCCTGCACAAATAAACAAAGACAGCAGCAACAAGGGAAAAATGCAGCAAAACAACTAGGTAAACGTGAGAAATGGAAGTGATCTTTCCACCATTTGCTTAGCCATTGTCAATGAAACCATTAGCCTGCCTTCGCACATGATGGATTCCACAGAAATCGATGAAGACAACTCTTTAATCTCATTGAAATAAAACTGAGATCTCTAATGAGGCAAAGCACGATGTATCACCTAGGAGATAGCATTTACAGAATCACTCTCCACCACTAGCTTATTGGGAAAATGATGGACAAATAACCTAAGTGCTTCTAGGATAGCCAAAACCTCCACTTCATTATACACCATGCACCTCTCAAACTCAGAGAACAAGTCGAACAAGATTCCATCACTGTTTTGAAGCATCCCTCCAATCCTAGCCAACCGGTTTGCCTTTTGTTGCACCATCTACATTAAACTTCAAAACAATTGGACCATGAGGAGCCCAAGAAATCAATTCCTCTTCTTAGGAGCCCCACCTAAAAGAGAGGCCTTCCAATTGAATAAGACCCTGTCCACCCTCATTCCTCCTGCGAGAAACTGTGTTGGCTACATGCAAACGCACCACTGAATAATATCCTCTACCTTGAAACTCCCCTAAACAACCTTAGATTTCTCTCCTTACAAGAGAATAGCAAATGGAATGACCCTCCACAGGATCGCCCAACATCCAAGAAAAGGACACAACCTCCATACCTCAAACGAGCCCACCAACGACCTTGGGAAGCACCAATGGACACCACTCTTAGTGTCATGACCCGAAACCCGGATTTTCATTTAAAGCTGTGTTTTATGCTGTGAATATAATTTCCGCATTTATGAGATTAGGTCAAATCATAAGGCAGTGGTTTTTTTTTTTCCCAAAAGATCAATCATCAGACATTTGTAACAGGGCATAAGCAATAGTATTTGCTAATTCAGTAATCAACTTCAAATTGTCTAACTAATAAATTATATCAAAACCATATAAATATCTTGACCAATTCTAGGGTCTTATTACAACTGTTCAGCTTTAAATAAACTAAAGCAAATTAAATGTTCTCCTAGAATGTCCTTTTAGTTGACTACCTTCTTGCCTGTAAAGGCCAGATATGCAAACACACGAAGCAACCCATCAAAAAATTCCATAGAATCACAAATAGAATTAATGACAAATGGTCATATGAGGTCAAAGGCTAGATGTGCAAATTCTAGATTGTGCAATAATAGAATTACATCATAAACATGATTCATCCTGACAATGTTAAGACGATAACAAGACACTTAGAAAATTGGTGATCCACATGAGCGAAAGGACTGGTGTCTCTAGCCCTGTTGCTAAGGCAACAAAGTTACGACAGATATTATATGGTGCTCCTTTTATTGTTGTGGGAACAATAATTAAGCCGGTAGCCAAGATTCCTTGTAGGAATTTATTGATGGTCATGACATCACATTTGGTACTAAGTGGTAATGATTACTTCCAGCATGACTAAACTTCTGCTAGTTATAACATGAATGCAAGAACCTCCACACAACGGCATCCCAGCCATGCTAGAGTGTTGATGACTTAATGGTGCTGGCTCATTATGTATCAAAGGTTTCTGTCAAGGCATAACCATAGACAAGTATGTCACTAATAAGGGATTACGCCAAGCATAACCTAGTATGTTGCTTCATGGATCATTAAAAAATAATAATGATAATAATTATCCATAATTCATATAATTCATCCTTGTAGTCTTCCTTGTTCCAAATAACAAATAATCCCACCGAACTTCTAAACAAGTTAGTTGGATGTCTAGATTTAGTCCTTTGTGACTCCATAATGCGGACCCTAGGGTTATGGCTTGTGTGGAATGCCGAAGCACGTGTTCGAGGACACTTCGAATCGTCTTCAACAAGACTTTACACACCCGAGAGCTTACATCTTGAAGGAGAAACCACAATTCTATTCAATAATCATCTCTCTGAATAATTCTTCTCTACCATGCCATATAAATAATAAAGAAAACTTAGGTTCTAAGTAACCTAATTAATCTAGGTAACTAAATAAACTGAAAATCTAATCCTAATTACAATTATTTAAATAAAGAAACTATTGACATAAATTAAAACCCTAAATCTTTGTGGGCCCTGCCCATGCAGCTATTGAGGTCAATCCTACATCATTCTCCCCTACTGGGAAAGAACTCAACCTCGAGTTTGATAAATGTCCGCCTAAGTCAAATATTAATCGGAAGAACTTGCGATCCATTGGCTGAACTTGAGCTTGTGTACACATATGGAAAACTCTAAGCATAACACATTTGTTGATTTGACAGCCAAGGTTTATGTGGGTGTATGATCGAACCGCTAGAGACATCATAGGTGGAATTCGCATAATCAAATCACAATCTTTGACTCTTTGACTAGTCGTTCCTCATCTCCCAGTTTCCATTGCGAATCCCCAAAGAAAAAGTCAATTTGAGAATTTATGTGGGGGATGGCAACATTTTGTTTTTCTTTTGTTGGTGTCTACACTTCTTAATCATCATTGCTCATTGGAGAAGTTTCGAGGCCAAGTGTAGATGTGGAATCTTTTGGGTTTTGCTTTGGCTTCTCGGTCTTCATATCCTCTGTCATTGGTTCGTCAACACGGTCTGCCTTATTTGTGGTGACTTTTCATTTTGAGACATAACATTCACTAGATGAAACCTGTTAAGCATCCGCCCACATGACCCCATGGATGTCCTTGCAATCATTCATTTTCTCCACTATATCCGGTTTCAGCCCTCTAAGGAAACATATCAAGTCGTGTTCCACATCATCGTCTAATCCACACTTGTCATGAAGCCCTGAAAATATGTCACCAATGTCAAAAACATGCAATTCTCCTTGTTTCAAATCAAGAAAGGACCGAAAATGAACTTCATTTTCAAAATACATTTATATGCATATTTGACTCTTTTAACGTGCATTGAGCATTTTAGTATCACAGAACTTCATCTTGGATTAAAAAATGGACGGACTTGATGTGTAGATCTACTTCCCACCAACATGTTGGCAAAGATTGATTTGAAATCTGGCGTCAGATGAGTCCAATATCGCAGATTGAGATATGGACCTTTGATCTTTATCAATTTGATTTGGACTGTACCGTGTTGATGTCACTCCTTCCTCTGTGGGCCTAATTTTTTTTTCCTTTAAATCGATTAGAAGAGAGGCCCACCACAAAAGGTTGGTCTCACATGTCATAGGGAATGCATAAGACCCTTTTTCCTTCGTCCTTTTCTCGTGTTGAAATAGAAAGAAAATGGAAAGAAATTCTTTCCTCCCTTCGTTTCAACAATCGGGGGCGGTGTCGGCTTGATGAAACAATTTCAAGCACAACGTAACACGAGATTGATAATGATGCAGGGCCAACAATGCTAGCTTGATGGTAGCATACAAGGATGTTGCTACTCCTTGCCTTTCTTCTCAAGCAGTGTTATTCTTTGACTATAGTGATGGTGAAGACAACGAACTACAGCTTTTGATTCCAAGTACACTTTTTGCCTCTGCTGTTTCGTCGATCTTTTCTTCTCTACTGCTGCTGTTTTTTTAGTTTGGCAGAAGAAGATAGATGGGTTGGGATTTGATGAATAGGGGTTCGGTGTTGGGGTAGGTAGATTGGCTCTCGGTTCTAGAATGAGGGTTTTGTGATTTGGTGTGGTTGACATGGGTTTAGGGATGCGGCTGTGGAGATGGGGTGTTTGGTTAAGGCCGGGGGAATGGGATCTAGGGTTGACAGGGTTGCTGTTGGTTGTAATGTAGAGGGTGGTCAGTGATGGTGGGCTATGATGCCCAGATACGGACATGGGAAACGAGGGTTTGATATGCCGACTTAAAGATTTTAGGATACGGGCACGGATACGGGTACGGCATTTCAAAAAATATATACATGTAAATACTTATCATAGTGCTCAAATATTACGAAGCCCACTGTGTGGATCAAATTTTTAATGAGGTGGGCTTGATAATATCTTAACATAGAAGAAAATAAAAGAAAAGAAAAAAAAAGGTGGGCCAAGTGTCTTGGTTGGTCCAGTAGCTCAACATTAAAATAGAAAGAAATGAAAAAAAAAGCCCAACGGGCCTATTCTCATTAATAAAATGCGACAGGTTTTTTTGCCCTTTTGCATCTCTGGGGCATCATTGAACGAAAAAGAAGAAAAAGAACAAATAAGAAGAAGAGGAGGTGTACATAACACCTGAAGCTAGAAGCTCAAAGCAACAACAGTAGCAGAAAGCAACACAGTGGTCTACCACCTACTTGAAGAAGCAACCCGTCAAAACGAAAGCAATAGCTTCTGTCAGTTTAGTTATCTTTATCCTCGTGCCACCTGCTCCTCTTCTCCTTCTTTTTTGCTTTCCTTTTGATCAAACTGAGAGATGGCTCATTTAGGAGTAAATTGGTCAAAATGGACAAAATTTTTGTTGTAATTTTGAGTAAAAAATATTGCATAGCCGTATCCTAAAATTGAGGGCCGTATCCAAACCGTATCTTGCCGTATTCCGTACCCGTATCCACATCATACCGTATCGATACCGATACCACAGGGCATTTGGAGTATCCAGGTATCATAGATGGTGGGTATAGTTCTAGGTTTATGTGTTCGGTTGGGATGCTGACGACTGTGGCAATGGGTGGAAGGGTTTGGTAGTGGGGTGATGATGGGGAAAGTTGTTGTTGTTGTTTTCTTTTTTTTTTTTTTCTATTTTTAATCACCTTGATGACGATTGATGGGATGGATGGATAGGCTTCGATTGGCAACTGGAGGGTGATCGAAGCGATGTGGGTCTTCGCTCTGATACTAACTAATGCAAGCCTTAGGGTTATGACTTTTGTGGAGTGTCAAAACACGTGTCCGAGGACAGTTTGAATTGTCTTTAACAAGACTTCACACGTGAGGACGCCTGTCACCAGGGATATCGCACAATTCTATTTAATAATCAAGTTTCCGAATACCTTCCAAAAAAAAAAATCAAGTTTCCAAATTATTCTTCTTTACAATGTATCCCACAATTCTATTTAATAATAAAGTCTCCGAATACCTTCCAAAAAAAAAACCCTTCCAAAAAAAATAAAATAAAATCAAGTCTTCGAATTATTCTTCTCTACAATATATCCCACAATTCTATTCAATAATCAAGTCTCTAAATTATTCTTCCCTATGATGCCATATAAATAATAAACGAAAACTTGGGGACTAAGTAACCTAATTAATCTAGGAAACTAAAATCTAATCCTAATTACAATTATTCAAATAAAGAAACTAATGACATGAATTTAAATGGGCCCTCCACACAGGGGCGGACCGACATTATAGTACATGGATGCGGTCACCTAGGTAGATTTTGCAATCCCTAAAAAAGGATCATGGACCGTATGGGCTGTTCCTAATTAAAAACCCAATCTCAGCCCCACTGTATTTTATTGTGCTGCCCTAGGTTGCCACAAAACTCCTTCGTTCGAATTCCCCTAGCTTTAATGAAGCATCTCAAAAACCCTACCTCTTTCCCTCTAGCTCAGGATTTTCGTCTGTCGTCAGGCTTCCTGTCATGCGACTTCTTCTCCCGGAAGTTATTAATATAATTGTTCGCTATTAAAGAGAGGAATTCATACGAAGTAGGTTTTCCATCTACATAGATGAGTTTCCCTTCCTCTTCATCTTCTCTGGAATTTACCGGTTACCTTAATTGGATGCGTCATTCAGCTTTTGTCGATCACATTCTCTCCATCAAAGATTTTCTTTTTCTTCTCCCTCATTTTATTTAATGGCAGATATAGTCATTTGTTTTTTTTTTTCTTTTTTCTAAACTTTTTGTTGTAGAATTGATTGGTTTTTTCTAGCATTTCTCTCTTGTTTGATAGTTTTTTCTAAGCGTTTGGAGTTTGCTTTTGAGGTTTCAAGAATTCAGTAAAATATTGACACAATTGATAAAACAATGAATAAGAAGAACTCACGAAGAGCTACAATTCTTCATTTGGCAAACAGCTGCCCATTTACTAGGGTTGCAAATGGATAACTGATTCTCCGATTACCCGATGGTTCTGACTTATTAATAACCGGATTTGGGTCTTTATTTAGGTCCTGATAAGTAAATGGGTCTAGGTCTAGGTCCTATTTTTGGACCCATGGCCTAAACGGTTACAGATCTAGTTCCACCTTGCTTCCGATCTATGGACTGGAGACCTAACATATTACCAAATCTCCAAATAATTTTCTACGGAGACCGGAACTTGCCCGATACATGGAACTGGTTCTGGATCTAGATCCATATTTACATTAACGGTTCCAATTCCAAGTCTGGATCCATCTTCTCGTTAATGGTTTCAGGTTCGGGTCCACCATGGACCCGAACTAGAACCGACCTGTTTGCAACCCTACCATTTACACTCAAGCGTGCACACAAGGGCCTCTCCCCAAATGCTTCATCTTCTAACTAGGCCTCTTCATCAGATTATGCCTCTAGATTCAATGCTTTCTCAATGGCTGAATGGGGTACTGACAACAGTGCTCAGCTTCATCCAACATGATGGAGGTTCATGTAGACTCATCATAGCCTGCTTCTTATGGCAGAGTATTTTGCTGCCTTAGGTAGTATCTCTTCCTATGTCCAGTTTATGTGGAGTCCCATCCTAATTGGTTGTAAGGTTCTGGTTTTTGGCTGCTGGCCTCTATTGGTTGGTTGTGTTTATCTTTTGTTCTTGCTTATGTACTACTCACGTGAACCAAGAAAAAAAAAATGTTGTTCTAGTAATTGAGGTTTCTTAGGGCGTGTTCTCTATTCCAACCATAAGTAGTATATTGTTTATGGATTTCCAATTTGCCTTCGGTGTGCATCATATGAGTTTGGCAGTTCTACAACGTGCATTGGTTGGTCTACTCTCTAGCAGCACAACAAAGTGCATGTGTCCTTCCTCCCTCTTGATCTCTCTTTCTCTATCCATATTTTATTTGTATGCTATATTCAATGTAAATTGCATCTGCGAATAATGTATCCTGCTTTAGTACTACACTCTCCGTTTTTTCCTTTTCTTTTCATTATTCAATTTGAATTTCCCCTAGAAATAACGTATCCTAATGAGTTTCTACATGAATACTGCAATGAGTATTTGCTATGGATATTTTGTGAATTTCTGCTGTGAATAATGCATGATTTTTTTTAATGAAAGATAACCTAATGTGAATACTGTGTGAATTTCTTTTGTGAATACTATATGAGTTGTGCTTGAGTTTCGTTGTGAATACAATGTTTGGGTTATGTCTCTTCATTCTTGAAGGCTTCATGGTTTGGGCATAATCAAGTTGTTGGACATATGTTCCAACATTATCTACTAAAATTACGGTATATATTTCAATTAAGTTGTGCTATTGTTATTGTGAAAAAAAAAAAACCCTAGCAAAGTCTAGGAAAAGATTAGCCCCACCCAAATGAAAATCCTAGGTTCGCCATTGCCGACACATATGGCCATTGGGGTCAATCTTGCATCACGTCAACACTTCAAAATTAACTGAGAGCACAAGATTATGTGTGCAAACTCAAATTTTGTCAAATCTACCAAATTTGCATGTCCTAGGCATAGAAGGGTTAGGGACCATATACAATATTTATGGAAGCAAATAGTTTTTATAGGTAGCATTGCATTGCTTATGAAAATTTTCATGCAATGCCCAATTTTGATGATCTATATATGGATTTTGTACTATTTGATGAGACATATCCTTGAATAATGCCCTTGAAAAGTGGGCTGCACACTCAATTTTTTCTAAAATTCTTGCCCTTTTCAATACCTAGTTGTCCTAATTATCCTTAAAATAAATATGAAATCACAATCTATGACGCACAAATACTTCAAAATAGCCAACTTATCGTACCATGTCGTATCCGATGCTTCACTTTTTGGAGCAGCCATAATCTACGATCTTTAAACTAGACCGATCTCCAGAAGGATTGATCGAATCCAAGATGAATTCCTACCCCCTAAGGACCAAAAATAACCAAGAAACACACGATAACTGGAGGGAAAACCCAATTTGAATATATTATCAATTATCAAAAGTATATGCAACTACAATGAAAGTCTCTCTTATTTATATGGTAGCAAACCTAGTTTTTAGCAAGCAAGACTTACTAATTAAAACAAAAAACTTCCTAATCCTATTATTAAGCAAGAAATAATAATAGCAGTAGGATAATTATAGAAGGTGCCATAATAGCTCTTAGCCAATTGGGCCTATGGTTGAAACCAATGGACCAGCTTTTGAAAATTAAATACACACTTTGTTTAGTTATCATCACTACAGAAATTTGAATACATTGTGTACCAAAAATAAATAAATAAATAAATTGAATCACAACACTTTATTAATTGAAAATCGAATAATAATACTTTTATTTTTCAAATAATTATTCATAAACCATTGCACAAGTAGTAAGGTGAGGGATTGCATCACTACATGAGATGTACATCCCAACTAGGTTGGCAACTACACATGTCAATCATTTGCACTATACTACTTCAAGAATTTGTACTTTACATAGTAATAAAAGGAAAAAAATTTATTATTCTACAGGAAAGCTATCCTCAACCCATGATGGTCTTGAAAAAAAAAATCATTATTCTTTAGGAGAGTTATCCTCAATCCAAGATGGTCTTGATATTGTTAGACTTGCTAATTGATCTGCAAGTTTTTGTTCCTAGTCAACTTGTTGCATTCTTGCATGTGCCACTTGCTAATCTTTTTAAGCAAATTAATGCTTTGACAGTGTTTGGTTTCAAACTGCTCTTTTTTTTAGATATTACTCGACCATCTGCACTAAAATCAGCTTCAGATGCAACAATAGGAATTGGAACTGTTAGTATATCACGGGCCATTATAGAAAGTATAGGATACCTAAGCTCTTGTGATTTCCACCATGATAATATATCAAATGAGTCTTCATCATCATGTTCAACTATTGGTTGGTCAAGACAATGTGATAATTCTGATGTGGAACCACTAGTAGTACTAGCATAAGATATTCTTCTACTTTTAAGCCATGACATTGCTCCATCTCATGATGATGATGAGGCCATGCTCATGGTGTGCACTATAGGTGTCCTATCTTCACCTATGATTGTTTTATAATGATCATATAAATCAATTAATTTAGAGCTTGTCAAATTAATTGTAAGTGCAATTTTTTCAATTACTTATTCTTTAATATATAATACTTTTAACCATTGTTCTATAGCATCAATTTTTAAACAAGGATTTATAACAATAGAAAAACACAAAATAAGTGTTAAAGTTTCAAAATATTTGTCAAAATTTGATCTCATGATAGTCAATACATCTTTAAAACTATCAAGTACAAAATAAGTTTGAAAAGTCACAAAAATATTTACTAATTGAATAATAACACGACACGCTGTAGGATAATATATATACCGTAAAAAATTTTGGTTGAGCTATCAAAAACTTCTAAAAAATCTCTAACTACTTCAGCAACAATCCAATCATATTCACTAGGTGTTATAATATTGGAATTTGGTGTAGTATTTTGCATTTGCACAGTATAATAGTTTAAAACCTTTATATATTTAGTAGCATTTTTTAAAAGTTCATAAGCCACCCAATAGGCATGTCTAAATTGATATATATTTTTTTCTCATACCATGGTGCTTACAGCACCTTTTATACAATTCATATCTATGTACAGAAGAATTAATATTACGTACAATATTTTTTATTTTCTCAATTGAATAAGCTAATGTAGATACACCATCTTGCACTATCAAATTTAAAATTAAGCATGCTTTTTAAAGTTCATTCAGCTACTTTATTGTTTGTAGCATTATCTAATACTACTAAAAAAATCTTTTTAAAATTACCTCATGCTATCAATTCATCATGAATTATATCTGCATTAGTAAAACCAGTGTGTGGAGTCTCAATCATTTTGAAAGATATTATTCTTTTGTTCAATCTTTGTTCTTTATCTACAAAATGTGCACCGAAGTACAAATACCCCATGTCTGCTTTTGAAGTCCATAAATCAGAAGTTATAATTTTTTTTTTCAAAAAATAGAGCTTGTGTGCTTAAGGCTTCATGGGCTAGCGGGTGGATTGACAGGTGGGCTGGTGGCGAGCGAAGTTTTAATTTCTAAACCTAAGCCTAGCCCAAACACTATTTGGGCTGGGCCAGCCCACCCGATGATTGGGTTTGGGCCAGGCAGGCTTGCCATAGGTAACGGGCCCACGGGCAAAATGATGACCCTTAGCATGTTCTCGCTATATCTATTCCATATCGGGCATCATAGATCACAATCAACCAAGAACTAGGGTTACTAGATGATTTTCGGGCTTAGACAAAGACAAGTCCTCCCCACTCAAAGATGGAATGATTTCTAATTTTTACATAAAGATAGATATGTCAAACGGGCCGTGGCATACACTGGCCGTGCTTGGCCTTCATTTCCAAGCCCATGGCATGGCATGTTTCGCTAGACTACAAATATAAGTTTTTCCTTTCTTTAGTGTAAATATAAAAATGTTTTCTTTTACATTTTTTTTATTATCTTTATAATGTAAAGGTTTTGAAAGTAATCTTATTGAAAAACCCTCAAGTAGAAAAGATCCAATTGGATCTCTTCTCAGTGGAGTAGGTCGAGTTTGATTGAACCACTTAAATCTGTGTGTCATTCTCTTCTCTATGTGTATCTTTTAAAATTTTCTGCCTAAGGCCCTAAAAAAATGTGAGCACAAAATATTCAAAGCACGTTGGGCCACACAGATGCATGGGATGCAAGCACAACACAAATGGCATGGCCGAGGCCCGGCCATGCCATGCCCAGGAGTGGACATGCCGGCGCGACACGTTTGACATGTCCATATAAAGACACAATTTGCAACATGTAAGACGAGATTCTAAACAAGCAATGCAGGGAAAGTTCAAACTGAAATTTGAATCACATGGAGGATACTTACAATAAGAATCCTTGGTCTTAGAATTACCATTCACATGCAAGGGCCAATGTGAACACAAACCATTTGATACTATAACACCTAGACACAGCATAATTGATTGATACCATGTTGGGTGACCGCAATGATTTGCACATCTGATGCAGTCTGGGCCCCACAAGTAGTCCCATTCAAATTTAATTAGATTAGGACTATGTTATTTTATTAGTAGTTTTCTAATTGCATTATTAGGGAAGTTTCTATTCATAGATTAGGATTTGCTTAGGCATTAAGTTTGCTTTTATAATATATATGGCATTGTAGAGAAGAAACTCTCAGACTTGAATTATTGAATGGAATTATGGGTTTTTTCCCTGGAGGTGCGTCCTCATGTGTTTGAAGTCTTCTTGATGATTCGAAGTGTCCTCAGACACATGCTTCGGCACTATGGTTAAAAAAATCGGCCGATACCGGTTCTTATCGGCCGATACGTACCGGTATCGGCCGGTACCGAGACAATATTTTGATGTGTATCGGTCTCAGTACCGCTCTGTCAAAATATCCCCAAATTATCGGGATATATCGGCCGATATTTTGAAAATATCGGTCATATGTAATATTTATTTTTTTTCAAATTTTTTTAAAAATTTAATATTAAAATAGGATATTTTGAGGATTTCACCACAAGTTTGTTTTTTGTTTAAGTAAGTATGATTATTGCATACTTCATATATGATAGCTTCTTATTATTTTTTCATGTAATTATTTTTATATTCTCAAATTTATTTTCGGATTTTTGAATAATCTAATATTAAAATTAGATTTTTGAGGATTTCATCACTAATTTATTTTGTAAAATAAGCATAATCATTATATGCTTCATGTTTGATAATTTTTTTCATTGTTCGTTTATGTAATTTGTTTTATCTTTTAAATTTTATTTTCATATTTTCTAATAATTTAATATTAAACTATTATATATTTAGGTTTTCACTATAAATGTCATTTCTTAATTTTATATAATCATTGTATAGTTCATATATGCTAATTTTTCACGGTTATTTTATCATTTATGTGATTATGTCAATATTTTTTGTATTTGTGAGTTTATTTTTGGATTATTAAAATATGGTATTAGAAAAAAAATTAATGCATCATTTAAATGTGCCTATTTGAGATTTCAAATGCTAAAATGATTTGTCTTGGTTTCTATTATTTTTTGGAGCTTAACTTATAGGTAAGGTCAACTAGCAAAGTTCCTTAAAGATAATTCATAAGTTATAATTATTGTTCTTACAAAAAAAAATCACAATTTCAGACAGGACAGCGATGCGGGATATTATAACTTAGGAGGACCGATATCTTGATTTATACTTGTTACTAATGAAAACAAATATTGTTTTCCAGCATTTTCTAATATTTTCGATTTTTTGGATATTTTTTCAAATTTTTTTGGATTAAAAAAAAAATTCACACCGCGACGACCGCAACAGACCACGAACCGCGACCGATACCGATACCGTATCGGTTTTTGGGACCGACCGATACCGCGACCGATACCGCGATTTTCATCCATGTTCGGCACCCCTTATGCTGCCTTAACCCTAGGGCCTGCATCAATTTGATATCAGAGCTGAACGATCCCTGGTTGTCTGTGTGATATCCTTATCCACCGTTACCCATCGTTTCTCCTAAATCCCCCATTAGACAACTGGACCCCTTAATAGCCATCAGATTCCTTAAACCCATTCTAGTCCTTCACTCCATCTCGGTTGAAACCTACCCCCTACCCCATTGAGTCCCAACCCAACACTGAGATCCCCATCCAAAACGTCATCACCCCATCGTCTCCATCGCCCATTCCCAAACCATAAGCAGACAAAACCCACCCAAAGCTCAACCAAGTCCGACCGTACCCATCACCAAGCCAACCTTTCCATCCCGTTAGCTGTCTGAGAAACCTTCACTCCATCTCAGCTGAAACCTACCCCCTACCCCAACGAGTCCCAACCCAACACCGAGATCGCCATCCGAACCGTCGTCGCCCCCTCGTCTCCATCACCCATTCCCAAACCATATGCCGACGAAACCCACCCAAAGCTCAACCAAGTCCAACCATACCCATCACCAAGCCAACCTTTCCATCCCGTCAGCCATCTAAGAACCTTCTCCCCAATCCAGTCAATTTGAATCGCATATGAACATCCTTTGCTTTTCAAACCCCTACCCATTGTGGCACCTAACACCCTATTCCTTGCCGCAGAGCCTTGCGAACACTCCTTCCACTTCGGAAAACCCCAAAATCCAAAACCACCAAATCCAAAACCCCAAAATCCAAATATCTAAATCTGTAAACCCTAACTGAAACCTAATCCAACCACCCCTCTTCCCTGACACCATTGTCCCTCAACCCATACTAAAAAAAAAAAAAAAAGAGCAGAGAAGGAGAACAGTGAAGAAGTGGAGAACAGTGAAGAAGTGGAAGGAGTCAACAGGCGTAATAGGCATCTGCAATGACACCATCCAGCAATAGCCCGCAGCTTGCTGTCATTATAAACGTTGCCTCGGTCTCTCTCTAGTGGCGACCAACAGTGCCTAGCAGCCCTTATGCTAGTTCACATCATAAAAGCAATTATTTTGTTACTCTTGTGCACAAAGATCGAGGCCACATCCTAAGCCAAAGTTTGGGCCGCAAATGAAGTAGAGCACTTGTGACAAGTATTGGACCCAAGCCCAGTTCTGGCGAGGCCATATCCGACTTAGGACAACCATCCCCTTTGTAATTGGACGTTCTATAGATTTGTCAACAACTCTCCAAGTCAGTTAGATTTGAAATTTGTATTATAAAAAAAAAAAAAAAAACCTCCTAAGAAGCAAGTTGAGGTGGAATCTTCATCTTCTACAATGGAAGATTGGCTAGCGCCATTAAAGAATTATCCACAAATGCTAATGGGATACAAATCACCCTGCAACAACTAGAAAATAGAGTGATAAATTTGAAAAATACTCAGCATGGGATCATAATCGTGATGATGAAAATATTCACAATCAACGAGATCCACTAATTAATAATGTTGATTAAGATTTAGGGATTAAACTCGTGATTCTTGAAAATGATGAAAAATTGCATTCCGCTGAAATCTTGGATTGGTTAGTGTGTGTGGAGATTATTTTTGCACACAACCCAATGATAGAACACCATAAAGTCACACTTGTTGCCACTAGGTTTCGTAATTATGCGGCTACATGGTGGATTGAATTGCAAAGAAAAAGGAGGAATCAGATTATGGATCTTGTTGAAACTTGGATTGAGATGAAAAATATTTTAGAGCAAATATTCCTCTCCGTTAATTATTCATGAGATCTCCATGCAAGTTTTCAAAACTTGAAACGAAGATCTAAGACGATCTTCTAATACTCTGAAGAATTTTTGAATTTGCAATCTCGTTGTGGATTGAATGAAGATGATGATGTGTTGGTTGATAGATTTTTCAATGGATCGAGGCTACTCATTCAGCACATCTTGGCATTTCAATATTTTGACAATGTAGATGAGCTCATCCAACATGCCATCAAAGCCGAGGGTATTGCCAATCATCAAGCACAAAAATTTAATGCATCCCAATGGGCTCTACGAAAGAATTCATCTTTTTAAGATGCTAAATCCAGTGGTTCATTGGGAAAAATTATTTCCAATCCTGAAGATCATAATAAGGTCACATGTTTTCATTGCAAACAAAAAGGACTTTACTCCTTTGAATGTCCCAAATGTGCGAACCTAATGGTAGGCTTACATGATGAACCACCTGCACAGGATGATTCTTCGGACAAAGAAGAAGTAAAGGAAGCAGTAGAATATGAAGCAGACAAAGATGGTGAAACTCTCATGGTCATCAAAGAGGCTACACCCACTGTTGAAAAGAAGTGGTTGCGGAAAAATATTTTCCGTTCCACGGATACCGTTCATGGACAGAATTGCACAATTGGAGTGGATGGTGGAAGTGAAGAAAACATCATCTCTCAATTTCTTGTTGATCGCCTCAAGTTGAAGGTTCACAAGCACAATCGGCCTTATTTTGTCAAATAGCTGATGATAGGTGATCAAGAGCACGTACATCACACATGCAAGGTTATGTTTGCTATTGGTGATGATTACAAAAGTATAATTTGGTGTCATGTGCTACCTATGGATAGTGGTGATATCTTATTGGGTCGCCCATGGATGTATGATAAGAATGGAACTCATGGTATGTGCAATAGGACATACATTCATACATGTTAGAAAGCAAGTTACTCTTTATCTTGAGAAATCAGAGCCGTCGAAGAAGAGCTTTCGGGCAGTTGAAACAAATGAAGTCTTTCATGTCCACCACATTTACAGAGGCAATTCAAAGAATTACACAGGCAATTCAAAGAACACTCGAGTTCAAGGACGAACTCTCTTTTCAAGCTGAGGAGGATGATGCAGTCTAAGCCCCACAAGTGATCCCATTCAAATCTAATTAGATTAGGATTATATTATTTTATTAGTAGCTATCTAGTTACATTATTAGGGTAGTTTCTATTAATAAATTAAGATTTGCTTAGGCATTAAGTTTGCTTTTATTATATATATGGCATTGTAGAGAAGAAACTCTCTGACTTGGATATTTGAAGTCTTCTTGACGATTCGAAGTGTCCTTGAGCATGTGCTTCGGCACCCCTACTCAGCCTTAACTCTAGGGCCTGCATCAACATTAGATCTTGGCCAATCTACTTGGCACTTTCTGAAGTTATTAGGTGTCTTGCAGTATTGACGTCATACCCTTCGATTCCATATAATCCTATCATGCAAATTGATAGTTCATAGGCGAAGATCAGGCTTAATGATCACCTACGACTGTTACCAAACTTACACATCCCCAGTGAAGTCCAAACTCTCCTACATACAATGTCAAAACCCCAAATTGAAAAACCCTATTAACACCCAAAAATCCAACATGCCATGATGCCCTAGGGTCTAAAAACACCCCTAGAATCCATCTCCATAGATTCGGCCAGTGTGGATCTCCACAGTGGGCTCCTAGCATATAGTTTAATTAGAGTATCCCATATCCGTTGTCGATTTTCAAGCATATCTCACATGTATGCATACATATGTTGATGAATCAAATCTAAAACATTTGCTGACTACTGTAACCAATCTAAAACCCTAATTAACCAACTTCAAAGAACATGGAGATGACATTTAACATCAAAAAACCTCAAAACCAAAAGTCCACGTGTCGAAGAAACCCTAATTCTCAAAACCCTTAGAGATCCAAGGCAAAAAACCTTGATTCATGGTCAGTTATGTTCGGGCATGATGGATCCCCACATTATGGCCCAAGCTAAGTGAGGACCACTTCCCTTGGCATATTTGTGGTCATGGTGCATTATCTCTTAGAATCTAGGGTTTCAGTTTTTTTCACTTGTCCACAATAGATTAATTCCATGTTTAGGCTTAGGTTAGCGTTTTCTAGATTAGAATCAAGTTGGAATCAAAGGGGAAACTATGCATGTTCAATTAATCAGGTTATTTACTTTCCTTTGATTGCCTTCTAGTTGATGTCTCTAGTTAAGAAAGTATGCTAAAAACCCAAGTTCACCTTGTTCTAATCATCCTTTCTTTCTTCTCCTCGCTTTTACTCTTTTAGCTTCTATTTGTGTGAAAGAAAGTGATTAGTCATGTGAACGTGTGTGGATTTATATGGTTGGAGCTCGAGTTTAATTGCAACTAGGAGTTATAATCCTAGTGTAGAGCACTACTTTTCCAAAATAGTAGGTTTTCAAAAATAGTAAATTTCCAAAATAGAAACTTGCCCTAAATAGAAACTTGCCTGAAATTGTAAATTCTTGAAATAGTTACCTTGCTTTTTAATTGTTTATGAGAGAGAATGAGAGAATTATACTATATTAAGCTAAAGGTTTATTAATCTAATTTAAATTGTTAGTTACAATTTAGTCAATAAGTTTTCATTTCTCCTCGATTATCTCTTCTAACTACCCACTTTTGATGTCATGCAACACCTACTTTATCTCATATAACTGTCATCTTTCCCCCTTTTTATTTTCTACAAAACTCCTTTATGTGCAATCCCCTATTTTATTTCTGCATTGTCTTCTCTGTCTTTTTTTTTTTTTTTTTTTTTTTTTGCCACCCCAACATGGTTGGGATAAGGCTTTGATGATATATATATTGTCACCCATTTTTTCCTACATCATATCCCATTTTTCCATTTTACTTTAACTATTCTCAATTTAAAAAATGGGTATGGTTATCTATTCTTTTTTATGTTTTATTTCTAAATTTGTTGTTGTGGATTGTATTTAGGCTGCCATTTAAATTAGTACATATTTTTTAATTGTATGAATTTTTTATTTGCATTGTATAAATATACTCGTGCTAAGTATGGGTTACGGTGCTAGTAAGGCTTTTATGGGCATGCAGTGCTTCTCATCATCATCATCATCATTGTCGTCATCAAAGCTTTATCCCAATCATGTTGGGGTCGGCCACATGAATTTTGTTTCTCCATTTCATTCTATTTTGAGCTAAATCCTTAGATAAGTTAAACTTCTTTAAATCTAATTTAATGACCTCCATCAATGTTTTCTTTGGCCTACCCCTGCCTCTTGTTGGACATCTACCTGGGTAGCCAAACTTTTTCTCACCGGTGCCATTATCAGCCTACGCTCAAAATGTCTAAACCATCTTAAATGGGTTTCTTTAATCTTAACCCTTATTGGTGTTACCCTTAAATGTTCTCGAAAGCGCTCATTTCTAATTTTATCTTTCCTAGTTTTACCATGCATCCACCTAAGCATTCTCATCTCCGCCACATCTATTTTATATATATGCTTCTTCTTAATTGGCTAACATTTTGCTCCATATGTCATAGCTGGTCTAACCACTGTCTTATAAAATTTGCCCTTAAACTTCGTTGGCATTCGTCCATCATAAAGCACTCCAGAAGTTAGTTTGCATTTCATCTATCCAACTTTTATCCTATGCTCAACATATTTGTCAATCTCCCCATCTTTACTAATCATCGAGCTCAGATACTGAAAAGAATCCCTACATGATATCTCATGGGTTTCAATTTTGACAGTGGTTTTAACATTTTGTATATGTTTACTAGAAGTTGCAATCCATATATTATGTCTTTGTACGACTTATTTTAAAGCCTCTAAATTCTAATGACTATTGCCATTTCTCGAGTTTTGCATTTACACCATTTCTTAATTCATTTACCAATACTATATCATCTGCAAATAACATACACCATGGTATTTCTTCTTGAATATGCGCAATTAACTCATTCAGAATCAATGCAAAAAGATAAGGGCTTAAGGCTGATCCCTAATGCAAACCTATAGTCACGGAGAATCCACCTGTTTCTTCACATGTGGTTCTCACATTTGATACTGCTCCTTCATACATATCCTTAAAATTCTCAATGTAACATCTGGAGACATTTCTTTTATTCAAAATCCATTAAATTAAATCCCTCGATACCCTATCATAGGCTTTTTCTAAATCAATAAAGGTCATGTGTAGGTTTTTCCTCTTCATTCGATATTTTTCCATTAATTGCCTAGCTGAAAAGCATGGATATAAATATCGGCTGCTACGAAACATAGCGGTCGATATTTCAGTTGTAGTGCCCAAGGGCGCTACGCTTTTTGCCAAATAACGACGCTCAAAAGCGTAGTGGCCGATACCTTCGCGTAGCGGCCGTAGTGGTCGCTATATTGCCGTAGCGGCCGCTATGTATCGGCCTAGGTTAAATTAGGGCCCCTCTTACTGCTTATTCTCTTTTGCTCAACTAGTAGAATAACAACAATAACAAAAAGTAGAAAAAGACGAAGAAAGGGAAAAAGGAAAAAAAATGAAAAGAGAAAGAGAAAGAGATAGAGTGGGACCAGTTGTAGAGGACAGACATGATACAACGGCAGCAGCAGCATCATGGCACAACCACAGCGGCAGCAGTAGCATCACGGCAGCCTCATCACCACGACGGCAACAGCATCATCACAGCGATAGCAACAGCAACAGCACCGTCGGTGCAGAACCTAGCAGCAGGTGCTCCTCCTCTCCCTCCTCCTTCTTCTTCTCCTTTCCCTCTTTCCCAATATCCCGATCTTCTGTTTTGGGCAAAAGTTAGGGCAAGTGGGTATTTGTATTTTATTTCGTTAACGGGTCAATTATGGGCCCACGATGGCCCACCTAATGAAAGGTAGATATGAAAATTAAATGGGCCATTCAAAAACATCAAAAACCATTAAAAACATTGAAAAAAAAATTAAACGGGCCCATCCAAAACAATAAAACCTAAAGAACTTGTTGTAACGATTGGTGAGCTCCACAATGAGGCAACAACGTTAAAATGAAAAAAGTTATATATTAGCCAAATACTACTAAATTGAAATTGGCACCTTACTCAAATTTCGCTCAAATTGGAAATAAGGTCATAGCCAACTTCCGCACCTACTTTTTACAGTTATATATATATATATATAAATTCCACACCTACTGAAAATAAAGCACATCCAAATTCCACACTAACTGAACATAGGCTATTTAATAGGACACAGGGCCCAACCAAAGTTCACTTTACTTAATAGGAAATAGGGCCCTAACCAAATAACACTCCAATAGAAAATGGACCCTTTTCAATTTTCAATTTAATAAAAAATTACCCTCCACATATATTTAAATATATATATTTCAAAATATAACTATGAAATGACCATTAAAAAAACTAATCCAAACAATTTTACTCTAATAAAAAATAGGGCTCTAATCAAATTTCACTTTAATAGAAAAACTTTCTCCATATGTGTGTGTGTGTGTGTGTGTGTGTGTGTGTGTGTGCATTTCAAGATAAAACTATGAAATATTATATTCTAAGCATGACTAAACAACATTAATCCATATGAAAAAATTTTATTATTCCTATTTTTTTCCATTCATATAGCAATACAAGATCTCATGCAATGAGGGGACCGCTATATACCCATATACTAGTTACTTTTGCAAAACAACCATATATGCCATCATTTTCCAATATTCTGGATTTCTTGGAATTTTTTCAAATTTTTTTGAAAACATTTTCCAATCACACCTCTATGCTGCTTTGTAATGCCGCTGCCACTACGTATTGATCGCTGCGTAGCGTTTCGGTGGCAGGTCGCTACGCCCGCCACAACCGCTATTTTCATCCTTGGTGAAAAGATAACTTCCATAATTAACCTCCCTAGCATCAAACCATATTGATTTTTAGCAATCTTGGTCTTCTGTCTAAACTTTTGCTCTATTATTCGCTTGCATAACTTCATAGTATGACTCATAAGTTTAATCCCTCGATGGTTGGTGCAATTTTGCGTATACAAGTTTGTATATCTCCCTTATTTTTATATATATGTACTACAATGCTTATTCTCCATTCATCCGGCATTTTCTTTGTTACAAGTATCTTATTAAAGAGTTTACATAGCCAACTCACCCCAATCTCTCCTAACATTTTCATACCTCTATCGGAATGTCATCTGGACCTCTAGCCTTTCTTGTCTTTATTCGCTTCAATGCTTCCTTCACTTCTTCCCCTTTAACTCTACGAAGAAAACTATGCTCTGGTAATGAAGTATCCTCCCTAGTTTTTGTATCCCCCATATGTTCTTCATTTAGAAGTTTGCTAAAATATTCGTTCCACCTTTCTTTAATATTATTGTCCCTCACCAGAACATTTTCCTCATTTTCTATAATACATTTGACATTATCTAAGTCCCTACTTTTCTTTTCTCTTATTTTTGCTAACTTAAAAATATCCTTTTTTCTTTCTCTTATTCCCAACCTATTGTAGAGGTCATCGTATGCTTTGAACTTTGCGTTATTTACTATTTTCTTAGTTTCTTTCTTTGCCTTCTTATACAGCTCAAAATTTTCTATACAGTTAGTCCCCTACCAAACTTTATAGCAATGTCTTTTCTCTCATATAACTTCCTAAACCTCCACACTCAACCACCATGTTTCTTTGTTAACATGTCTCTTTCCTTTTAATTCTTCAAGTATCTCATTTGCAATCTTCCTAATGCAATTAGCCATTTGATTCTACATTACTGTAGTTTTTCCTTCAAGATTCCATTCTCCCTTCTCAACCATTTTGTTTTTAAATATATTTGCTCTTTTCCCCTTCAAATTGATCCACCTTGTTTTAGGGCCCATTTTGTTTACTACCGCTCTCTTTTTACTTTTAATGCAAATATCTAAAACTACGAGCCTATGTTGGCTGGTCAAACTCTCTATATGGATAACCTTGCAATTCTTACAAGCCAATCAGTCTTGCTTTTTAACTAAAAAAATGTCTATTTGACTCTTATTACTCCCACTTTTATAAGTAATTAAATGCTCATCTCTCTTTTTAGAATAAGTATTTGCTACTACAAGATCAAATGCCATTACAAAGTCCAATATAATGTTTCCAAATTCATTCTTTTCTCCAAATCCTTGCCCTCCATGCACTCTCACATATCCTCTATTATCTCTTTCTATATGCCCATTTAAATTCCTTCCAAGGAAAATCTTATCACTATTTGGGACTTCTCGCATTAAATCATCCATCTTATCCCAAAATTGTCTTTTCACTCTTTCCTCTAGTCCTACTTGGGGAGCATATACACTGATGATATGGATTATGTGTTCTTCTAGTACTAGTTTAATTGCTATAATTCTATCACCAAACCTCTTTACCCCCATAATTTTCTCTTTCAAATACTTATCTATAACTATAGCTACTTCATTTCCTATATTACTTTTCCCTGCATAAAGAAGCTTATACCCATCTATGAGCTCTTTAGCTTTATTCTATTTCCATCTTGTCTCCTGTATACAAGCCATACTAATTCTTCTTCTTTTCATTAGCTCGACCAACTCCATGCCCTTGCCTGTCAAAGTTCCTATAGCAAGTCTAATTTTTCTATTCCTCCTCTTCTTCTCATGGACTAACTTCTTTAACCGCATTAGCCCAGAGTCATGCTGTAGCCTTTGTATACTTTTCACCGTAGCCGGGCAACGCTGCAATGCATCGCTTAAAGTAGGAAACATCCTACCTTATCCCAAAATATTGTTATCTTAGAATTCATGTTTGGGTTGTGACAAAGTTTTACGCTGGCTGTCAACCTACCTAACTATGAAATGACCATTATTAGCCATAGTGATTGAGGCCACTACCTATTTTGAAAATAGTAGTGCTACTGCTATTATCTAAAACCTAATATAGCCAAGCAATTTTAATACAATACACCCGTTTTCGTATTTCTTCTCTTCAATAGCCATTCCTATGGTTGTCTCCACCCATATAAGATTCCAAGTCGCTAAACAAATATAAGATTGATTGGTACACAAGATTCAAAAAATAATAATAATAAAATAATACTTCTGAAAAGTTCACACCGCTATGCCTCTATGTAGCATTTTGGCTACTGCCTACTACACCCGTCGCAACTGCTATTTTATCATTGGGTAGGTCTAAGTTGGAAGTGAAGCTGATGAAGAAATGACTAATTTGGAAGGGTAGCATATATCAATCACTGACATTGGTTGAGAGGACGCCACATATCTTGGTGCTTTGTTTTTTTTTTTCGCATGTTGAATGATACCTGTAATTCCTTATGGATTGTTGCCTTTTTTGTCTTCCTCATGTACTTTCATCTCTTTCCTTACACTTAACAATTTGCCTCCTAGCATTCGTTCTCAGTCATGAGCACATAACAAACACACCCCCACCAGACAACACACAGACTATACACAAAACAAAACTGTTTGCATCCCTTTTCATTGTGTACGAGGTAGCTCTGCATTTGCACAATTTTGAGGTACATCATAGCTTTTGATAATTGACATTTTGTGTAACAATATAGCACAGGATGACCTAATTACTACGGACTATTATGAGTGAATCATACTGTCATACTTGATAAATACTCGAGTTTAATCATAATTCTAATTTGTCCGAAATCAATTGAAATTTTAAATTTTGTTTTGTGAAATGTAAAACACTTAACTCTTCTATCAAATCTACAATTATGGTGGCCTTACCTTACCCAATGTGAGAAATCTGAATTGAATAATGACAACACCATCATTACTATTTTATGTTGATTTTCTGTAAATATAAATTAAATCCATAATAGACACACCCATGGTTTTATTTATTTTTCTTTGGCTTGTTACTTGAATGACTTATGATTCTGTTGTGTCTTAGCCACACATTATTAGCTCTTTCCAGTTCTTTAAAACTCAGTAACTCTTCAGGTAGTCCCAAATACGCGTAGCAGAAGCCAAATGGGTGAAACGACAGATGGGGGTCTGTATGAGATATTTCAGCAAGATTATGGGCCTGTTGGCTCTCCCACTTTTGAGGCTGCCCGGGATAATTTCATCATCAGCAGTGCTGGTTATGCGGTTGCTAGTCTGCTTCTTCAACCTAAGGATCGTCACAATGGAAATCTCCTTTTCGACAAGTAAGCGCTGCTGTGTTCGTTAACTATGGAGTGTTCATGGGCAATATTTTTTTTTTATGTTCGTTTTCCTAATTTGGATGTTGGGCCCAATTTGAGTCCAGTTTGCCGGTCAGATTATAAGATGAATACTGTTCAAATCAGGCTGGGAAAGCCTATCTAGTAGGGGGCTTTTTACTTGGGCATAGGGGCATAGGGTTTGGGCCGGCCAAAATAAATAGTTAGATGATCAGAGTACTGGTAAAAACACTGCCCAAGTCGAGCCCAAATAAAGTAATGTAAGATGAGCATGAGAAAGCTAGTCCAAGCTCAGTTGCTTTTATTTTCCATTGTTGTAAGAATTTCAATGACAAACGTCGTTCATTTTGCAGTGTTGGAAGGCTTGTTCACATAGATTTTGGCTTTATCTTGGAAACATCTCCCGGCGGGAACATGCGCTTCGAAAGTGCCCATTTCAAGTTGAGTCATGAAATGACTCAGCTGCTTGATCCATCTGGGGTTATGAAAAGTGAAACCTGGAATCAGTTTGTCAGGTGAGTCCTACTGCATTTTCACTTATTAAACATGTGTGACTAGGGGTGCTCGTGGGCCAGGCTTGGATGTATAATCTGAGCCTGTTTAGTAGTTAGTTGGGCCAGGCTTGATTAAGTGATACAAAGCCCAAAGCCAAGGCGGACCTAGCTGCAGTAATGAGTGTTCCTAATTAATGATAGTTTGCCCAAACAATTGTTAGAAAGCCCATACAACCGAAAAAGCCCAGTTCAACCTGGCTAGCCATTGACTAATGGGCTGAGTTGGTCATGACAGGGCCCACATCAAGCTAGGGCTAGATACGGGCTTGTGTTTCTAAAGTCTAGCCAGGCCTTGATATGCCTCAGCTCAGCCCGACCCAGCCCATTAATAGCCCTCTGTGACAACCCAAAGGCAAAGTTTATTTCCAGTCGTGCTTCCACAATTTTTTCTGGATGAGCGGGAAGTCTATTTCACACTGATATTGATGATGTCTTAGATCTGAAGCAACACCAGAGCCAATGCTTATTTGGATAGAAAATCAACCCATTCATTTGTAGCCTTAAAAACTTTGCTTGGACCTGTTACTCAATTTTGTTAATAATTAAGAGTGGGATTTAAATGAAATCAGGCAAACGACTTACAGAACCCCATTGCATTGTAGCTGTTATACCACACAATGCAAATTACCAAAACCGAGTAAGACTGCTCTTGGATGTATATGATCCCTTATTCACCTTCATCATTTGGATTATTCATTAACCTTGATTCTACAAAATGGGTGGTCGTACCAAATTGGTCAATTCTCCATTGTTGATGCATTATTTAATATCGTAAGGATTATTGCTTCTTATTCTTATTAGATATTTGCTAAGATTATGGGGGGATGTCAAATGTGCATAGATCCAACATCCGTGAAGCCGGGGCCTGCAATCTAAACCATGCCCACTCCACGAGTACCATGGTTCTAAAACAACTTGCCAAGTTTCTATCTAACTATGCCTATCTGACTATGCATGTATGTATGCAAATATGCATGTGTGTGTGTGTGTGTGGTTCGAGGGGGGGGGGGGGGGGGAGGCGGGGTTGTGAATATAATCTGGGCACAGTCGTTCAAGGCACTGGTAGGAACCTACCCATGACCATGGCCTGGCCTGAGTGTAAACCATCCATCCTCAAACTTAGAGTTCAGATGCTATTGTGCAGCAGTTAGGTCGGTTTCAGGTCAAGTCAGGCTGATAAAATTTACAAAATGGGTTTTAGTCTTAAAATGCTGTTGTACCCCATTGCCCATTCACTTCAGCCCAACTCAGAAGTGAGGAAGGACAACTGATCGAGTGGTCAAGGCAACCAGTTGAAAGCCATAATGCAAATGGAGCTTCTATCCCCCAATTTAATTTTGTACTTTGTGGTGGCAAATGCAGCTTGTGTGTGAAGGGATACCTTGCCGCACGCCGTTACATGGATGGAATAATTAGCACTGTGTTGCTGATGGTGGACAGTGGGCTACCTTGCTTCAGTAGGGGTGATCCCATAGGTAACCTCCGCAAGCGGTTCCATCCTGAGATGAGCGAGCGGGAGGCAGCAAACTTCATGATCTACACTTGCACAGATGCCTACAACAAATGGACCACCGCTGGATATGATTTGATTCAGTACATACAGCAAGGTATAGAGAAGTGATACTTGATGGGGCCCCAAAGGAAATATGGTCCAGCTCATTGTACACCACTATTTCATGGAAGTCCTTTGATAGCTGTTTTGTTGTTATTATTAATATTTTTGCGTTCATGGTAGATGTTTTGTTATAATTATTTTCTTTTTTTTTTAATGTACGATAGCTATAGAATCTTTAGCCATTATTTTTTTTAGGAGCATCTAGATATTTCTAGTTCCTCCTGTTTCGGAGCTTGGGTATGTAGAAATCCGTTTGTATTTGTATCTCATCGATTTAAATTTAAGGAGAGTGCATTGTGGTGAAACAAACTTCTTTGAATGAGTTGTAAAAACTTGGCCATGTGGGTCCTAAAGTCTTTAATATAGTTGTATGTTACGCTAGACCCTTTGGCCTTTACCTGTTGCTTCGTGACGAGGAAAACCCTATTCCTAAATTGTGGAACAAGAGAACCATTGTTATCTGGATTATTCATAGTGCGGTTGTTTCAGATCATTACCTGAAGACATCAAGGTTCCAGGATATTGGATTGTGTGACTGGCAACTTAATATATACACTCGCAATCGGTTGTTAAGAAATGCTGCAAAGATCAAATTCAATTGAAAGCTGTAAATAGGATCAAATTAGAACAGTCCACAATTGATTTGCCACTATATAATTGAAGTTTCAATGATGGCCATCCCCTGTGGATCGTGAGATAATCAGTGATGCCACTATAAGGCTGAAGGACATGCAATGACTTAGGGCGCGCTTGGCAACGGTTTGGGAGGGGATTCCTTCTAGATTTTCCTTGGATGCATAGAAATCCGCAGCCGTTCTCACTGAATATGGTGACTTCTTGACAAACTAGTAGAGTCTCACAATAACGTCCTGTTTGCGTCGCTAGGTTTTCAGAGGAAAACCTAAGGAGAAAATCCAGCGCCTTGTTGCTGTGTTTGGTGCAGCAACGAAACATGCTGGTGTTCCTTCCTTTTTGCATGTTTTCCTCTTTTGCAGCAATAGGTTTTCCTCTTCCGCGGTGTTATCCAAATGCACTGTAAAACTTAATTAGGACCTCCTGGAAGTCTGAGGTTAAAGAGTGAGGTGGATGAACAATAAAGGTCGCTAACTTAAAGGTTATTGATTTTTTGCTTTGGAAACCTATCTTATGGGTTCAACAATTACATTCAGACTGTTAATCATAATAAGAATGTCTAAGACAGCTATGCAATCAAATATTTGTCATTGATTTCTTATAATTTTGAGATATTTTCAAAAAAAAGAAAAAAGTTTCTAGGCCATTCATCACGAGATATGGAATTACATGGTCAATGAGTTAACGTTTGTAATCTTGATTCATTGTAGATGGTGAGAGTATGTCAAAACACGCTTAACCGAGCCTCCAACCAGGGGGTTGATTCAATTTTAATGAGTAACGACTATTCAGAGAATACATACATGGCCGTATATATATATTACCCCGGATAACGCAAGGGACAATAATCGAACTCTAGACCTTAGGAAGCAAACCTTGACGGCAATGTTTTTGTCATTTGTGCACGAATAGTGTTTCGGGCGTAGTTTTGTGGCATGCTGCTTGTTTTGGAAACCTACTTCATGGGTCCCACAATCATGATCTAAATTGCCTATAACATTTAGAAGGTCAAAATGACTTAATAGATCAATTTTTAGTTATGCATTCCTCATATATTTTTGAGATAATTACAGAAAAAGTACATACAATGAAAAATTATTCTTTTTAAATTTTATGGGAGCCATAACGAAAATCTGAACAGTCTATCATCTCTACAAGGCCAAAACAGCAACTGGTCCAAATTTAAGGCTTGAGTCATCACAAGTTGTGAGAAAATTTTAATAAAAATGTGTAACCATTGGATTTAGATTTCTTATGGTAGAAAGTACCTAATGAGAAGAATGGAGGAATTCTGATTGAAGATTCCACTCCGATTGCCAAATGTTCTCCTAGAACACCTTTCCATGGACATCGTTTAATATATATATATATATATTTTTTTTTAATGGGTCACACTGCAAAATTACTCGGCATTTTTCACAAAAAAAAAAAAAAAGGAACCCTCTTTTTTAACTTATGAGATTTTAACACGTATCATTAACATCTTAAAATTAGCTCTCAATTATTTCTTACTTTGCACTTGAGTTGCCGATTCTTATTGAATATGTCGAAAGGGTATAAACTTTCTTTTTTTAAAATGAAGAGTTTTTGAAAATTCCCATTTATATATATATCGACAATTATGCCGTCACCCCTACTATCCATCCCCTCCTCCCCTTCCCCACCCAGATGGAGGGTGAGGCAGAAGCAACGACAGCCACGAACTCCAGCATCAATGAGATCAAACCAACACCCCCCCACCCAAAGAGAGAGAGAGAGAGGGGTAGGGGAAGAGGAGGAGGAGGTGGGGAAGGAGCAGGCAGAGGGAGAGGGAGGGAGGGAGGGAGAGAGAAAACAAGGGGAGGGCGAGGGAGGTGAAGTGGCAGAGGGGGTGTGGAGAAGAGTTGGAGCGGTGGAAGGGTGGGAAACGGGAGAAGGAGAGATAGAATAGAGAGAGGGAGAGGAAGAGATAGAGAATAGAGGGAGAGGGAGAGGGTCGCGGAGGGGGTGTGGGGAAGGAGTGGGAGAGATAGACCAGGGAGAGGGAGAAAGAGAGTATAGAGAAAGGGAGAGGGAGAGAGCGGCGAAGCGATGTGGGGAAGGGAGTGGGAGAGATAGACAAGGGAGAGGGGGAAAGAGAGAGAACAGAGAAAGGGAAAGGGAGAAAGAGAGGGAGGGGAAGCAGCGGAGGAGGTGGGGAAGGAGCCGTGCCGTGGAGGTGGTTTGGGGGAGGCAAGTAGAGGAGGGAGAGTAGGGATGAGGCATAATTGTCATTTTATTGTGGGGATAAATTTCTTTTTCTTAAATATGTGTGCAGGAATAAAAAGTTTGTATGCATTTAGAAACTCCCTTCTGCTAGGTGGATTGCTGTACAGGGCACTGGGTTCGTTCTATACAGGTTAGGTGTACAAAGATAGGGCTTCTTGGTCAACGTAACTTGCGGCTAGTTACGTTGGTTTCTCGGAATTATTGAGTACGGTTTACACTTCTACTTTGATATTTTTTAATATCTAGCTTTAGTGCCGTGTTTCACTTAGAAAGGGCCGTTAGAGATTCTGTTGACTAAATTTTGTTTTGTGAAAAAAGAGACGTATACATGTGGTGGCTTCACATCATCAAACTCCACCTGTCAAGCACGTTTTACATTTATATTTTAATTAGTTAGTGGGATTTGAAATAATCTTGTAGTTTCTAAATTCTACCTCACATGCCCTAGCCACCAAAAAAAATAATAATAATAATAATAATTTTTGCTACGTCACATGCGCTCTATGAAGAGTCTTCAACATAACAAGGCAGAACAGCTATATTAGTAGCCGGATGAGATTTGCATGCTAGCAAGACCAGCCAGCGTTCATGAATTATCCTACCTATAAAGTGCCCCGTGACCAGCTACCATTCAGAACGCCCAAAAATAAGCTATTCTAGCAGGGTCCGGTTTCGGTGCAGCAACACTATAATAATATTGCAGTGTCCTGCGCTAGGAAATCACAGCATGCCACTTTATCATTTACAAAAGAAAATGGAGAATGGCTTTCACCTCATTCTGTGTTTAGATATTTACCAGATTAAATTATAGTGAGGTAGAACCCCATTTAAGAGATACGAGTTGTGAAAAAAATAAGTGTCAAATTAAAAGTATAAAATTTCAAATTTTATCTTTTTTTTATAAAAACAGTCAAGCATAAAAAAACAATATTATCAAGCTACTAAATGACAAAATAGGCATATATTTTTTTACAGTAAAATAAAATAATACTTTATCAAGCCACTAAAAATAAATATTCATCATATTATGATTAGACTCTATATTATTTTATTTTCTCTTGATTTGAGGCTTCACCTAACCATACATCCAAAGAGGCTCTAAGCACAAAACTAACCTCATCAATTCCTTAATAAAAACTCTTTCCAAAAATAACCTTCACATATTCATCCATCGTCCCAAAATTAGATATAAATTGCTCAAAATTACCCTTATCTTTCTTTCACTTGCTTAAAGTTGGGCCCACAATCAAATTGACATATAGTTTTTTAACTATTGATGCAACAACGTACCTAATTATGTGAGCTAATAAAAGTAAGAAGAGAGTGATTTCAAATGCAGGCCTCACAAAAATTCTTCAAAGCAAAAAAAATTCTAAATCTTATGATTATAAAGAAAGGTGCCATCTAATTACTAAGATCCACTCATATAAAATTAGATCATTAAAACACAAGGAAAGAGAATAAAAAAATTCACTCATCTAGGAATAGGCCCTAATTTTCAATTGGATATCCAATACATAAAATTATTGAAATTTTTTTAAATGAAAATGCAAAACGACAAACCATTGGAAAAGGATCGATTTCCATAGATCAAAATGGACATACTGTAAGGTTGTTAGGAGCCTATGCCCATAAAAAATATAGATAGATGCTTATAAGGGTATGTTATGGGAAGGGGCTTATGAAATCATATATATATATATGGGGAATGCTACAATGCATTATTCCCCCACCATGTGGTGAGAGATAATGAAGATTTTTCTTTTTTATAATGTCATAAATGACTATTGCTTCTGAGCATAAATCTTTTCAAATATGCATTTGTCCCTTATTACAAGGTGAGGGAATGATATATAGTAGTATTTCCCACATATATATAGGAAAAGTTCCCTTAAGCTTGAGGTTATATAAGAAATTTTATAAGCCCAAGCCCTTGGGGCCACCTTTGGTCTATCCAAACGGACTAAACACATAATCTCCTTGAATTCCACATGTCTACCAATTTTTTATCAAATCCAAATTTACGGAACCGTTGGATCGTCCATATACCAATCCGAATGAACTGTTGATCATTAAACTATTGGGGCCTAGATGGGGATAATAGAAATCACAATTGCAGCTGATTTGTTGCAAAGAGGAGGATCCTAGGGAGTCCTTCAAATCCCCACCATCCTTATCGCCATGTGGGCCCTTAGGTGAGCCCAATCTACGTGAGCTCAGGGGACCAGCATATATATATATATATATATGTACATATATGTGTGTATATATAGGGAAATAATCTTATGAGAACTAGTTATCACCACCGTGTTGTAGGAAGTTTAGGCGGAGCCGATCTATCACCCAATCCCTCAATCATCAAATGCCCCAAGTTTCGTTCAAAATCGTTTGTAAACCAATCCAAATGGAATTGATTTGTGAGCCACGGATGAAGGAATTAGGGACGTATAATTGAGGTCAAACTTGATATTCATGTTGGTTCCACATAGATCTTTCCATCCCCAATTGGAACCTACAAGTAGGCCCCATAAAAAGTTCTCATAGTAAGTGTGTGTAAACACTTCTTATATGATTAAAGCCCATATATACACACACATATATATAAATCTCTGCCGAGCACTCGATGCTCATGATAAGGTAAACACCGTATGTCAAAACACTAGTAGAGCCCAACTTATTATTTATCCAAGTGGACCACCTCGTGATATTCATCAATACCAAGTTTGGCACCCATATAACTGGATTTGACTATTTAATCGGATTGCACTCATTTTGGATGATAAAAACTTGTTTGCTTTTGATTAAGTGCTTAAGATGATAATTTGAGCTTCCATCGCTATGGAAGGATTGGTGGAGGAGAGATCTTTCAATCCCCCTGGTCGCATCCCCAAGTGAGGCCCTAGTGGGCCCTTTTAAAGATCTCCCCTCCACATACACATGTATGTTGATGGAGGTCAATTCATCATCTTAACCCCTTGATCAATGGCCAACAAATTTTGACCAATCCAATGGTCTAATCAAATTGAATGAGTGCTAAACTTGGGGTCGATGACTATCACGAGGGGTAATTGTTTTATGGTCCACTTAGATAGATCATAAGTTAGGCTCTGCTAGATGTTTTGGAAAACGGTGCTCACTTTATCGTAACTTATGAGCACCAATGCTTAGGGATGCTCATGGGCTGGGCTGGCACAAGTTCGGCCTGGGCCCAGCCCGCTTTTGCCTAGGCTTAGGCCTTTAATATAAGTCATTGGGTGGGGCTTGGATTAAAATTTTAAGCCCATTTGTTATATGGGCTGAGCTTAGGCTAAGTGGTAGAAAGCCCGAAGCCTGGCCTGGCTTATGCTTCTTATATTGCAAACAAATTTTCCATGGTAGAAATTTTAAAAATTATTTATCAAAGAATACTACTTAAAAAACAAACAATGTCCATTCTAATTGGTTTGTTCTAGATATAAAGTTCTATTGGTTGCACAAACGTAGTTGTATTTTTTTAATTAGTCATGCTTTTATTTAAAAAAAAAAAAGGCAACATCAACGCAAAGAACAGAAAAGATAGTTTTATATGAAAATTGCAATCACTTTTCTTAAAGAATTTTTTGCATTTTAGATGGATTCATTTGAACCTAACCTTATGTATAAATAGGAATTAGTGCATGATGGCCATGTTGGCCTCCACTAGAAACCAACTTAAGGATACTTAATAACCAAGCCTGAATAAGGCTAGGCCTGATTAATATATGGGCTAGGCTCGAGCTTAGTAGATTTTATATGGGCTAGAACCGGGCCAGCTACTTATATCTCGAGTCAAGCTTGGGCCAAGCTTAGACTTAAGGATTTTAAGCTCAGCCCAGCCTATGAGTAGCCCTACCAATGCTTGGCAGAGGTTTTCCCTATGTGCGTGTGTGTGTATTTATTTATTTATTTTTTTAGAGCATATTTATTATTACTAAACATTTTTTAGTATTTATTATTATTATTATTATTTTAAGAGCATATTTTTTATTATTAAAAAATTTTTTTAGAGAAGATTTGATGTTTAAGTGGGTTTCAGCATGTGTATCCACAAGCAAGCCTAGTACAGTTTTGGCCCATCTAATAATGAGCCATAATAGGGCCTACACCTAATAATCATTGGTAAGACTTAAGAGGCATCTTACCCAAATGGTAAGAGGTGCTAGTTCTTACCTGACAACTTAGGGTTTGAATCTCGTGGCTACACCCTCCCCACCCAAAAATAAAAATGGTTTACTTACATTACCAAAAGGGTTGGAGTCCCAGCCCCCTACGTTGGGTACCTAAAAAAAATCCAATGTAGTAAAAAAAAACCCTATAAAATGATGGTACTTGGTTTCTTTCCTCTTTTTCTCTATCAGAGATGGCCTTACAAATCAAATGACACAAAATCTCCTCTTTAGTTTCGATGATCTAATTTCATATGAGTTAATCGTAAGAATTAGATGGCTAAACGAAGGCATCCTTTTTTTCTAACAGTAGTCTTTGGGATTCTTTTTTTGTTTTTTTGCCCTCATTATTTTTGTGAGACCCACATCTAGAATCACCCTTTTCACTTTTAGCAGCTCCCACAGTTATATTTGTTAGGAGATAAATAACTAAAAAAAAAAAAGAGTGATCCAATTTAATGGTAGGCCATTTTTAAGTCAAGTGATATTTTGCTGGAGAAAAGAAAGAAAATGATCATTTTGAGAGATTTAGATCAAATTATGAGATGATAGACTTAATATGATCAATTAAGAAGGTGAAAGACGGTGATGGAAAGAGTTTTGTTAAAGAATTGGTGAAGGTAGTTTTGGAAAAACCAACGTTAATTAAGCAACTGTGCTCCTATACCCTGATTTCTTTCGTACGAATGAAATGACAAGATAAAGAGTAGAGAAGTCTTGTCGCTTGTCTCATATGAATGATGAGGTGGCATGCCCCAATTTGACAGACAATGCAGACAGCTGGACGATACTATTGATTACATGAGTACACCCCACGGTCACCAATCAAGTCCCTCCTCTGCCCCATGGTGACGTGGGGTTTATGCTGGATAGTTGGACTGGAGCCCTGCAAATTCGAGTAAAGCAGAATTTAGGACAGTTTGTAAGATTCATTTGAAGTCTTGGTTTAGGGCTCCTTTTACTAATTTTTAGTAAGTGGCTTTAAAATATGATCATTAAAGAGGTGTGAGGTGAAAAAAATATATATATAAAAGGGAGATATAGATGAGACTCAAACTTTACTACGATCTTATTCATAAACTTTGGAAGCATTTTTTATTGAAATATGTGTAAATACTATAAAGGGGGATTTACCAAAAAAATCCTCCTAAGAAGGGTTAACACAAGTGAGATTTTCAAATTTATGAAATATTAGCAGAGGACCTCCAGCCAAACTTTTAAATTTTTATACCAAAATTGCTCCTATTATATTCTGTCAAAAATAAGGTAAAGAGGAAACCATCCAACACACGAAGGAGAAAGAAAAAAACAAAGAATGCAACAAAAGAAGAAGAAGGAAAAAGCCCAAAAGACGCCTTGCAAAGGCTCTCCCTTTGCATTTTTTTTTCTACCACGGTATGTCTCTACACCTTAAGGTTTTCTTGCACGCTCTTCCACATTACGCCCATCTTCTATGCTCTGCCCTTCTTCCATGTCTTTGTGCAGACAGTCGACATTTTTGTCCATTTTTCATCTTCCCTTCACATTTGCAAGATTCCCATGATCTCAGCAAGCATATGGTTTTGTTTTGCTGTGAATAACATCCAACATGTGCAAATATTTCTATAATTGTTTGAGATTGTTTTATTTAGGCCTTGAGATTGTACTATTTTCCCTATTTCTGCTTCAAGTTAAGTGAAATAGTGGTTCTTAATAATGGTTTCTTGTATTTTTTTTATCAAGTTGTATCTAATCTCAGCATCATCATCATAGTAATTCGACTGAATGTCAAACAATGGAGGTAATACAAGAAGCTAGAGTTTGAATATTAAATAATAATGCTAAAAACTGAATAAGTAGTTAGATTGATGTAACCTTCAGACCTCAGCTCCCACTGAATTAATCCAAAAAATATCGTTGCTTTAAGGACATCTGATCGGCTATTTTCTAATGGGGCATCAACAATGAAGGAGCCTAGCTCTTGCTTTCTAACCCGTAGCTCATGCTAATGTGAAATGATCCTGTAGATTACATTCTCAAAGAAATTACTTTAGACCATGCTAATGGTCAACAAAAAAAAATCATTATACAAAACACAAATCATTGAATAATGTGTCTCTTCTTTAAGGGAGGAAGGTACTACTAAATGCAAAAGTTGAATACCTTTGTGTTTGAACTACAACTAGAGTGATCACCATATTTGATTAAAGTTGTGTTGGTTGATATGGATAGTTTTTATAATTGGAATATCTTTTCCAGTGTCAAAAAATGCTAAGTTGCCAGTTGTTTATATAATGGAAGAGCCATGTTTTACTTCTTTAAATACTAGTGTGCCTTGATAGTTAGGCAAGCTTATTGAAAGCATCGCATTTTCCATTATCCATTACTTGTTTGTCCTTTTTCTTACTTATTAATAACATTTGTTGTTATTTTTTCATATATATATTCCATTATGTATAGGATGTCTGAGGATGAGATATTTGTGGTATTTCACTTTAATGGAGAGTCTGATTGGAATTTTACCAATCCGGTATACACGGGAGGCGAAAAAAAAAAAAACATTGGTGTATCTTATCAACTTACATATTACAGTTTATTAGTCCAAAGTAAAGTACAAGCAACAAATTGGGTGGAGAAAGATGTCAATCTTGAAATTCAGTACCTCCACAATAATAACCGAGCATTTACATTAATTACAATAGCTAATGATGATGATGTAAAGACAAGGTTGAAAGTCTTACGTGATAATGTTAATGGCCTATATTTATACTTGAGCAAAAAATCCATTGCTGCAAAAGATGTTCGTGGGGGATATTCTAGGTATTGAACTATGTTTATAAACTTTTTACAGTTCTTATTTGCTATGCAAGAGTATTTAACATTTTTTTTTTAATGAATACGCATTTAAAAAATGTACAAAAATGTACATGAAGACAATGAAAATGGCGTGGGTTGAAAATTCAATCGTTTGAAGGAAAAAAATGTTGTACACCCTATAGAGCATCCATCAAAGTCAGGCCTGTATGTTATTATCTTCTTCACTTAATTAGACATCGATTTTATTCTTTGAATTAGATGGACTAATATTCAACTTATTTGGATGCAGTGATTCTCATTTTAGTCCCTCTAAAAGTTATAGGCCTAATGTTTTGAATTCTCTAGCACATAAAGATATACAAGGGGAAAGTTTCCATTCTGGTGATACTATTTATCCTACTATTAATCTTGATGAAGACATTACCGGCATCTTGTCATTTTCACTGCCCCATTTGCCATTGGAACAATTTCAGATGCATGGTGTTAATGATGTTCCTCCTCTATAGGATGAAATGCAATTTGAGAAAATAGCATTGATGTAGGTTCATAATACCTTGGTTAGGATACTAATTTTGAAGATATTCTATTACCCGTGGACGACATCATCAATGAGTTACTAGAGAATACATCAATAGAGAAGAATCCATTAAATAACAATGACATCGTCACCCACATCCCCAACCAGACTTCAATATCCACAAATATTTACAATAAAGAAGAATCTCTCAAAAAAAATCTATACATTGTAGAGACTCCCAGACAACTTTGCTGGATATCTCCAAAAAAATTTGTTAAAGTCGAGGAATAGATTCAGCAATTGTTGGAAGTAAAGCAATAACTTTGTTGGACTTTCAGTACTTTTCAGAACAGCTGGTCATAGAAATAAAATTTCAAATGTCAAGAGCAAGATGAACATGAAATCAGATCTAGTATAGTCAACTGAAAAAATACTTTACTACATTAAGTAGATATTAACCTTATATACATTAAGAGGATATTTTATTTTTTCTTCCACCTGTGATGCACTTAATGCAAATCGCGCTGCCTATTGTAAAGATGGAGAACAAATTTGCATTTTTAGTACATAATATCTCGTTGATTGAAAGCAATTTTATGTCTGAGAGGATTATGCTCTATAATTCCCATCACAAAGAAACGACAATCATAGGTATTCTCTTGTGTAGGAATATTTTCAAGTGCCCGCCTTTCCCAACCTTTGGGGTTTTCCCATCCAAAAGAAGCAAATGAACCACAAAACCAAATGATCTACAGAAGAAAAGAACATATGAATCACATAACTATTAATGTATAACTTGTGTTTCATTGATTTAGTTATAAAGACTCACAAATTGTTCTGCTTTTTTCCAATGTTGTGAGTCAATAGGCATTGTATTGTAGAAGTCCCACCTTCTTTCTTTTTGGGTCGCCTTTAATAAGTGTGAATGGTCTGGGCATCACACCGGTATAACAATGACTTCTTAACATTTTTTTTCAACTATCCTCCATCCAAGCTCACCAACGATGTCCACGAAATTATCATCATGATGATTTAGCCAGATATCCTTCAAGATGTAAGCAAATGATTATTTCTTATATATAATCATATGTAAATAACTTAAGATATCCACAATATTTATCATGGGATTTCATTATGTCACAAACATGCTTATGTTGTAGAAAGCAAACATTTGAACATAACTTACTATAACATTTGTGTCCATAAAATATGTTTTCAGAGCCTTTGGCTTCAAACAAATATCAATCTAATTTTGTAGGATTCCTGTATCCATCCATTCACGATATAAAAGTGCTTTTAGTCTCTCCGGCGGGGGATTGGTGTAATACAGGGATAGCTTCACTTTCCTAAATACATTAAAAAAAAGAAAGAAAGAAAAAGTATTAGTCAATCAAAAAAAATTCTGAAGTATTAGTCAATCAAAAAAAATTCTGAAGATTGCATATGAGTACTCATATTTGCGTAACATCTAAAATATTAATGAAGACTGCTTACTTATCATTGAAATCATCCTAAAATTTATCTAACTCATTCTTTTCCTCTTTTGTTAATTAGTATTTTGAATCTTGACGCCACTTTATGTTTGTAGTAAATCCATGGAATTTTATAGGCATCTTCTTTTTTTCGTTGCATTCTTCACTCTAATGTACATCGAACGGACCTCTTCTTTTGAAGTGGAGACTAGCATGACTTGATCTTCTCTCTTCGGTGGTGGACTATCATAAACAATTTGGACTGGAGTGATTAACTTTGATCGCGGGCTTCTTTGTTAAGAGAACATAGATTTGGGGGAGGGGGAGGATTGTGGGGTTACTAGCTCCTTTGACTTTGAATTATTTTGTTCTAACTTTTTCTTCAATATTGCTTTCATCTTTACACTTAAAGTAGAATTCTTAGGAGAATATACTTTCAAACCAATCCCAGTACTCGAATGTGCACAATTTTCCTTAACCACCTCAATGATATTGGTAAGCTTTTCCTACGCTACAGGTAACAATGTTTCAGCGTCCATTTTATCCACTTTCCTCCTCTTCTTTTGCAAAGTGTTCATAAGATTATTCAACAATAAAAGTACCTTCAAAATAAAAGAAACTATGCATCATACAAAAGTAGAAAGCATTGTAACAAGTATTATTTATAATCATACAACATTATTGCTTATCGGCCTCTTTGGGATGATTTCATCTGTCTTTCATAGTTGTATCTTTCTGAGTCATTTTCTCTTCAACATTGTCTTTTCCCTCCTACTGAAGATCATGCTCCATTCAATTGGTTTAAGTAAGTGATGAAGAAAATTATGATGAACATTAAAATTAAAACCGAATGCATGAGTTACTAACTGGCTAGGAGATGCACAAGCTTGTTACCATTGAAAACCATTCTATATAATACTCTTCACGTAATGGTGACTTATTAACATTTCCAACCAACACCTTCTGCCGCCCATCCCAAACTACAATAAGCTCTCTCAAACCATGGGCGTAATTCCAACACGCTTTCCGTCCTCTATCTAACCTTTCAAATGGCACTAGCTAAGTAATGGGAAGCATCTGCCATAATCCGAATTGCTTCATTACCCATTCGGAATTATAGGTTTCTACAATCCAATAGAAAATGAGGGCTGTACTGGACGTGAACAACCCCCTGTCTTTTTCTTGGGCAACTTTTTAAGTGAATTCTCCAATTTGGCATATAGTATCCAAATGAACTGCAACACAGATAGTTTTTTAATTCAAAGTATTTGAAAAAGAAAAGTTCAATCTCAAATGTCCTAACCTACTTCTTCTATTTTCATGTTATCGATTTGCTCCCTACGTTTCTTTCTGGTCAAAGGAGGCTTATGTTTCTGCAAAGATTTCTCCCATATCTTACATAAAGGGAACTGAAAGTATAATACCATGTCAATTTCGAGACCAATTGGACGGGTAAAAGCCATTCTTGAGTATGCCCAAATCTACAAATAAAAATTCATTGAATGTCAAGTCCATTAGAAAAGACGGCTAATTCAAAGTAAGAATGATATCAAAAAATTATTTTACCTACAACAACTTTAGTGGACCAATTAATGTATCTAGTGACCCCGTTGCATTTTTCTTTCCTTTTTTTTCCCTTCACCATCATTATTTTCTTCAGCCAATTTTGAAAGAATGGTTGCCTTGCTAAGCTGTCACGACTCAAGCCCAAGAATCACGGGTTTAAAGTTAACTTTGAGGTGTAACGCACTTACTCTCATGTAATTTACACCTGAACCGGAGTCAAAACAGAATTACATAAAGGATATTCACATACTTACACTTGTGAGGTGCTTAAACAGACATCCGTCCCAGCATTCAATATGCGGAAGCATGTCAATATCACCTATAATTTTTTACTTTTCATTAAACAATTCAAAAATATCATTACAACCACGAAACAATCCAATTCTTAACACTTAAAGAGAATAAGATTATTTTAGCAATTTTATACATCACCTATACAATCTAAATATGATATGCACATTTATGCAACTATACCAAGGATGAACATTCTATGTAGAGAAAGTAGAACAATGAAACACAAGGAACCAAAGGACATTCGTAAAAAGGTCAAATTATGCAGGTAACAATCTACATGGATGCAAATATATGCATATGTTAAAAGTTTCAAAATACCAAAAAATGTTCATCCTTAAGACAATAGTATGTCGTTCTCAGCATATGGATCAGTCAATAAGTTTCTACTATCCATTAGGTATTGCCTGAAGGAACCACTGCAGTCTCCTTCTATGACTCCTGGGTCTCTGCCAGACTGGGATCAAGATCTGGGCCTGTAACACTATTAGACAACTATGAATAAAACTATTCAGCAAAGTATAAGCATAATTAAGGTAATACGCATTGTGTCTAAAGGAATTAATGACAAATGATCAATAGAGGTCAATTTAATATACTACGCATGTTGTGCAGTGAAACAAAGTATGATATAAGGATCAATAAGTGAAAATGCATATTATTTGACTACTATATTTGCTATATCCTCCCTCTAGAGATCTTTACGTTGAGAACACCATCGACCGAACCAATGTACGAATGTGTCTCTTCATACATGGAGTCTGAAAGCTCTAAAGGTACACTGCAGCGGCACCATTCATATACTACACCAAAATCAACCCCGCTGGGTATCATAAGGCTGAAGTTGAGTAAAGCCAGACCATTTCGATTCATATGATTGAATTTAAGTAAGCCATACCATTTGTTTCATTGAGAAGCATGCATATGTTCATTGAGAACCATACATTATACGTTCAATTCATTCTTACTCAATTCAGCATTAACAATAGGGAAGCGTATATCAATAACATTTCAAGTAGAATTAATTCATACAATGATCATTTCAATTCAAAATCATTCCAATAATAGAGGGCAATAATGATAATTCAATATGCTATGCAACTCAAATTAATGGAATCAAGGTAATTTACAAATCAATCATAATCTAGTTATCCATTACTTTTAATCCTGCATGATAATGTACTTTTAAGTTATCTGATACACGGTTGTCTCTTTTTTGGTGTCACATTGTGTAAACAAAATATGTTGAAGTCCTTTAAATCAACACCTATGGGGAGGTGCTAAACAAATGGACAACACTCTATGAAAGAATCTCAGCCCGCAGGATCTAATTATTCCATTGGGCTAGTGAATAGGATAGAGGAGTCCAAAAATTAAGGCCTTACGATGTCTTGAAGCAGTTCCTAATTAATTCTAGTTTTCAATTGTCTTACGACTTAATCATGGGCGACCTACGGCTTAGCCGTGGGCAGCCTACGGCTTAGATGTATAATGTCCTGCGGCTTAGCAATGGCTATGTGCACTATTCTTTTGCATTCCACAGTTTAACTGTAAAATAGCCTACTGCTTAGCCGTGTGGCTCCTACGACTGAGCCACGACTTAGCTATAGCATATTCCATAGCTTAGCTGTAAAAGAAATATGAAATTGTAGCTCTTTGGAAAGTTAACCATAGTACACTTACGGCTTAGCCGTAAGCTTCAGATTTTATGAAACTGTTTTACTTACAGAATGCTCCTCTTTAACCCATAATGTTGGGGTTCCGATTTACATGTCTATCACATATTGAGGACATTCATCTTACTTCTCTTCAATCATTTAACATATCCAAATTCTCTTCATGATTCGCTTAAACAATCAAATCATGCATTTGAAACAAATAAAGGGGCTGAAAATGAAATCCAGATTTCAAAGAGTTGTAAGAATAAAAAATTACCAACGTACATTTAGTAGTAACTAGTTTATACTTGCCTTTGATTTCAAGTTCCACTACTACTCCTTCTTTTGACTCAGTTGAGAAGAAAAACCCATTGTTCTTTGCTTACAATGACATGCATGTAAGAAAAAATGTAAAAATGAGTGCATGCAAAAGAATAAGAGTCTCCTTGACTTTAGTCTTAACCCAAGAGAGTTGTAATGGAGTGGAAGGAGATCTTACCTTAGAGATCGATTAGAAAAAAGAAGTGCTTGAATCCTTTACTTCACAAAGTGAGAAAAGCTATAAGATAATGAGAATGGGAGAGGAGAGCTCCATACAAAACATGCAAGCTATAAAACCTTCGGTTCTTAACAAAAATGGTGAGGAAGAGATAAAGTGAAGAGGAACGAAGAGCTGCAGCGGTTGCAAGAGAGGAAGGGACGAATGAAATGTGTATTAGAGTCCATTTCTACATATAGATATATATAACTTAAGGTTTTTTAAGAAACTCTTTTCATACGATGTTATTACAATTTAAGTCATTTGAGTTTCTAACTAATTTAAATGAAGTCGAATGCATTCAAGTCAAGTACAAAAGTTGACGAGTTTAATGAGACAAATGTAATGGTATCGATTGATGCATGTATGACGTAAAACTATAAATTCTAAAATTACAAAAAAGGGCTTCCATCTACCTACGTAAGGTCAAACTCAACCCAAACTACCTATCCATGACTTGAACTTAATCCACTGGACTCCACAAGACAAAAATAGACTTAGTTAAGATAAAACCATATTAATTAGCTAGTAATTACAATTAGTTACTCTCTAATCAAGCTTAACTTGGGTCGGGGTATTACATTAGTATTTTGTACCAGTTCGCTAAACATGCAAGGCCCCATGCATACTCTCAAAGTTTTCAAATAATTGGAGCAACCAAGCATGGGCGAATATGCCGGAGGAGTTGTTTATAATTTATCCTCTCACCAAGCAAAACAAAAATGCTCTTGTTTTACACTTCAATATCCTTTTATCTTCCTTTCTTTTCTTCTTGCCGCCACTTTTGAAATTCTTATGCATCCAAGAAAATTTAATTCGTGTGCCAATGCAGTCAACATTTGGTACTGGCTCCATATCAAGAAAATCCAAGCATATTTTTGCCATTTGTTTAGTACTATATAAAGTTTTCACAGTCACTGTCAGTTCATCTATGGATAGCCTATAAATGTAAGCCACATCTTGTAATGTCAACGTGGCCTCCCTACATGGAAGATAAAAAGTGTTTGTTTTCGGCCTCCATCTTTTAACCAAAGCTTTAATCAATGCATAATCAATTGTTATTGAGCCAATTTTTGACAATTGCTCTAACCCACACACAAGTATATAAGCTTCTTGACATTGTGTGAGGTATCAGCTACTTCGGTCATTTTATGTTCTAATTATTCTTATATTCTCGGCTTCCTATATATTTGAAATAACACAGAAATTAATATTAAAAAATAAAGTAGATATAACATTAGTTACATTAACGTTAATTTAAGGAATTATGATTTATTATTTAGTGGATATACTTCTCCATTCTAAATTGTACTAGATATGTGATTATTCTAATCCTTTAATATTTCCATTCCGGAAAAGGCCAATTAGGATCCATCTACACATAATTAAAATGGTGGACGTAGATTACATTAATCCAAGCAAAGGGAGAACATCTCAATACAAAAAATAAATACATACATGGAACCAAATAGATTTGAATACTTTTTGCTTCTTCATAATTGTTGATCTTGGATGCAACTTCTTTTTAGCCATAAAATACAATGTTTACTTTCACATGTGACTGTGAGAATTCAATGTTCTCTCACAACTACTTGTTCAATTATTAGAAGATGAATGTAGTTGAGTTGTAGTTTCGTAAGAAATATATATTAAAATGTGAGTTACAAGAAAAAGAACAACCGAACACTGTTTTCTTTAATCATAGGTTTTCTTGGATTTTATGTCGAAAACTGACATATTTCATTTATCTCCATTAATATGAACATAACTGTGTGGTAAATTGAAGCAAAACTTATATTGCCATTGGATAATATACAATCAATATCCTTCTAAGAGAAACAAATGTAGAGTTAGATATGTTGTCAGGCTTAGGTGCATCTCTCTGTGCTAAGCATTCGTTATCATTTCACTGCATCTTAATTTTCTCATAATTAAGAGCTCAGAGGATAAGAAGAAGAGTATCATTCAAACATTGTTTGATTTTTTATCTGAAATGAGACTAAGAGGAGTGCAAAAGCTTGAAAGGAAGGAGACGAAGACAAGCAACAAAAAAAGGATTGGTATTGTTGCATGACTTTTTCCAAAATCAACTCAATTTCGCTTTTATAAAATTAATGTCTTTGCCAAGCATTCCATTTAGCTGAGGCCAACGAAAAAGTTGCTGAAATCTTAGCATGTTCAAATGCATGGGGTTGTATACTTTAATCCTTCCAAATCTTTAGCATTAAAATAAATAAAAGGGAATTTGCTCATTTAGGATATAAAGTACTTAAATTTTCTCAAAATGGTGTTGACAAAAACTTTATACCAAACGTGGGTATTTCACATCTATCAGTATTTTTTTTCCAACTATACCCTTTTGTATGATATTGCACAGTGGGCAATATCGCATAGACTAAAGAAAAAAAAAGCCATGCATTACCACAAGAAAAGAAAAAAGAGAACAAGCAATAGCCAATGTTTTTTTTCCCTATCTTATTATTTCTACAAAGGTGGACAATGGATATGCAATTCATGATTTTGTCATCTCATCACTTGATGATGGTTAATAACCAAATGGGAAAAAAAAAGGAAAGGATGAAGAGTGGTGGATAAACCTTTATATTCCTTTCGAGAAAATAGAAGATCAATACTGAAAATCTTTCTTGAAAACCTCTTTAAATAATAAAAAAGACTTGAAGGAACAGCAATGGAGAACACTTTGGAGAAGACTTCTTGAAAAGCTTGAAGAATAAAAAAACGTCGCTGGAAAAGAACCCTGTGGAAATGGAAAAATATAACAGAAAATACGAAGGATTTGTCCTTCAATCTGTGTGATATTGCCCATTATGCGATATCGCACAATAGGGTATACTTGGAAAAAAAATTAATGACAGATGTGAAACACTTACGTTTGGTATAAAGTTTTGGTCAACACCATTTTGAGAAAATCTGAGTTTTTTACATCCTGAATGGGTAAATTCCCTAAATAAAATCATTCTGGTAGAAGAAATTATACATATGCTAAAACAAATCTGTTAAGATACATTTCTTAATAGGTAGGTTGGTTTTGATTTTAATGGAGGATGGGAGAGGGTGAAATGAGAAAATGGCCGTTTTCTGTTTATGGGTCTCGCATGGAACGAGTAGTGGCTATTTTGGGGAAGGTTTGAATGGAAAGGTATTGGGTAGTGGGGAGCTTGAGGCTTGAGTTGATGAGCGGATACAGCTGCTAGGAGGCCTATCTCTTTATATTGTGGAATGTGCTGAGAAATTAGATGTACCCATTCTATATGAACGTGGGATTTTGACAAATGGACATTTGTTTCTTCATTCAATTGGAAACACGGTTCTTTTGTATAGGGGGTTTCATTTAGTTGAGAGTTGTTGTCTTCAAAGGGCTATGCTTTCATGTATGCAGTTTACATCCATCTTTCGCCTTTCAAAAGAGATAAGGAAAATGTGGAGTGCAAGTACTATAAAGCAGAGTTCAAATATGAGATGTTTCAAATATATATATATATATATATATGAATCCATATGAATTTTGTCATACGGATACATATGAACCTGTGTCATTTTCTTCAGTTGCATGAACTAAACAAAATCCTCTACAGCTTTGCTTCTAATTTTCTGGAGTTCTCTTTAAGTTTCTGTCTAATTGGTTTGGTCCAAAGGATCAAAAGAGACATTGATCAATGTATATAAAATGGGGATTTGTTTGTGCAGTAGTAGAAATAATTACTCTACACCTTCATATCAAACAATAGTCACCACGCCATTAGACATTGGGTTTCACACCTTCATTTGATCATTTTAGCTCATGTCAAAATAAACATGATGCATAGGTAGTCCCCTAAAAATCACGTATATAGAACTTATTTACACTGTTAAAACAATCATGTATAAGTATTAACACACCCAACTAAAAGTATATCTAAACGGGTGTAGACGATTCCCTTCTGTACACACAGACATGAAGGGTTTGAGCATCAATGAGGTTTTAGCCGAGGAAGGGAATCTTGCAAACGTGAAGGGATGCGTTGAGCAGAGGATGGCTTGTAGAATGCAGAGGATACATCGAGCAGGCCACCTTTTTGGCTTTCTTTTTCTTTCTTTCTAGTTGACGAGCAAAGCTTGGAAAATGAGCACACTTGGAAGATGAGCACACTTGGAAAACTTGAGAAACCAACGAGGAGGACAGCTCTCCTTTCTTCCTTTGTTTTTAGTCGACGAGTAGACCACTCACTGTTTTCTTCCTTCCCTTTCATTCGTTCTTTCCAAATCGTTACAAGTAGGGTTTTGTCGAAATCAACAAAAAAGGGGCACTTTAGGAAAAAAAATTTAATATTTAGGCCGGAGGTCCTCCATTGATAATATAAGTATTTGGGGATCTCACCTATGTTAATCTTGTTTAGGGGGATCTTTTGGTAAATCCCCCTACTATAAAGTTTAAAACATTGACGAACTTTTTATTATTGATAGATGCCAAATTTAATATTTTTAATTTCTCATTTTTAATGTACACTTATTCTAATAAAAATTGAATTATAGCTATTTTTTGCAAAACTTTAGCTACATATATAACTTATATTCTTTAGTTAATGTATATTTCTCTACTTTAATTGCTTGTAAAAATATGTGACACATTTTGGACACCTTTTCACCGAAAGTTTTTAGTTTTATTGGATAAAATCTTAAACTTTTGTTACATATAAGTGCTAAATCTTAATGTTTCTTCATTTAAAGTTTTTAGTCTATCCTATTTTCACCGTTCAAAAGAAATTCCTAGCCCACCTACTTTAGAAAAACAGGCTGATATCTCGCCCATGCCTTACACAGCCTATATGTTAGGCCCTAAAAGAAGCTTTCTACCAATTGTTTGGAATATATATAATTTTGGGCGATTTGATTTTAAAACTAATGCTGAATTTGATGCAATTGCACTCTCAATTTCAATATCACTTTCAAATTGAATTTTGGATTTTGATTTTGACTTATCTTTTCAAATCAAAATAGTCTCATCAAGATAAGAAGATAAGTTTGAATGTAACCAGAACTCGTTTAAACTTGATTCCTACAAAGCTATATCACTAACAGCCCTTACATCATTTGCATCTTTCAAATTTCTCTCTCTCACTCCAGCAATCATACTAATAATTCAAATCATGCAAAATGAATATGAACCCCTCGAATGATATATATTAAAACTGTTTAATTGAAAGCACAATAGAAACATGATTAGGTGATGATGAATGCAAGTTTGGCTCTCTATTTGCTTGCTATTATATATGAACTTACAGGTCTCTTGAAATCTATCATGGGCCCCACATAATGATAATCCAAGCCATTCAAAATGAATGTAAACCTCTCTATTAATATGTAGACTAACTGTTCTACAGAGTGAATGATGGAAATATAATTAGGCGGCGATGGATCCGAGTTTGGCTCTTTGTTTGCAACTATTATATGTTAACTTACAAGTTTCTAGGAATCATCATAGGTCTCACATAATTATAATATGAGCCGTGTAAAATAAATTTCATCCACTCCAGTGACATATTCTAAAATTTCATTTCAATAGGCATAGATCCTGCCTTTCAATTGAACGCATGATGGATATGGTAGGTGGTGGATGTTTAGTTTGCAGCTATGATTAACTAAAGTGTTCTTTTATTCTTCATTGAAAGATTTTTAAATTTATAATTTATGGTCTTTTTTTTTCAAAATTTAAAATTTTAAATGGAAGTCCAGGGAAAAGAGATCGGCTCAATTTCAGTTTGATTTAGAAATTGAGGTTCAATTTGATGATTGATTGTTCAATTGAACCCCTTACATGATTTGAATTCCTTAACCATGTGAATGAGGGATAATCATAGAACATACTAACTTGAGCCTTAGATTTTGAAACACGAAATTATATTTAGTGGTAGATCGCCCGGACTCCGGCCTGACTCTAATAAGACACATAGTGTTAAAAAAAATTATTTTAATAAAAATAATTAATTTAATAAGACATTCTTTCAATAAAAATCTGATCCACCCGGATGCGAGCTTAGCCTTTTTAAGATGAGCTGAACTTTGGGTAAGCACTTATGTCATTTTTTTTTTATAAAGATTATCATTAATTACAAGCATTCATTACTTGGGTCAGATGAGGCTGACCATTTTGCTTTCTATCACCAAATGTAAGCCCGAGCCAAGTACAGAATGGGCCAAATTAGACAACAAACTAGGCGCAAAGCGGCCATGAGCACCCTATTCTGAACTCTGAATCTGAATTCTGAACCTAAAAGCAATCCTTCCAAGTTTCAAGGGCGTGGCGTGTGATACTCAGAGCCCCAGACGCGTGAATATGAGGAGCAGACAATCCCGACCCGTTTCATATTCAACTTCAACTTCAACTTCAACTTCATATATATATATATATATATATATTTCATGGAATTCAAATTCATATTATTATTCATAGATGTTGACATTCACAGATGTTGACAAAATTGGCACGAGTTACGTTACATCAAAATGAAACGAGATACAAAATACCGCGATATTTTCAGAAATATCGGAGATACATTACAATGTCAGCAAAGTCAAGAAGCGAGAATCGTTGATCTGTATGTCAGATTCTTGGAATCTCTTCCATTTTGTTTGGATTTCTTCAAATTCCGGGCGCAGGTGTGAAAATCTATTGTTTTCCACTTTTTCTCTCTCGTTGGGTCCCCCACCAAATTTAGAATTTGATATTTCCAGTCAATCAAGTGCATTGATTCGCGTATCTCGAATCCAAGATTCCCTTTCACTTCACACATGACGCATGTGCTGGAAGATTTTATAGCGGTATTCGTTTCAGCAGGAGCAATTTGAGCATGCATACATACATACATACCCATCCATCTCTCTCACAAAACAAAATCTTTGTTTGTGGGTACTGGTGAAGGAGAGAAGGAGAGCGGCTTTTCTCCCCATCAAATCTCAAATCTCAAATCTGCCCATTCAAGATGGTGTGGAAGAAGGAAGACGCCTCTGCTTCATCCAACAACATCGGGGATCATCCTTCACTGGTAGATTCAGGTCTCGCGCGTTTGCAACAACTCGGTTATAAGCAAGAGCTGAAGCGTGATCTATCGTAATTTTTTGGTTCCTTTCTGTCTTTCTTCCTTTCAATGATTTCTGGATTCTGGGTTTTGATTATTTGGCGTTTTGGGGCATTGGGTCTTGCTTGGATTTGCAGGGTGATCTCGAATTTCGCCTTTTCCTTCTCAATTATATCGGTTCTTACTGGTATAACCACCCTTTTTAACACGGGTCTGACTTATGGTGGACCTGTCAGCACCACCTATGGGTGGTTCATCGCCGGCTTGTTTACCATGTGTGTGGGGCTTTCAATGGCTGAGATTTGCTCTTCGTACCCGACGTCAGGGGGTCTCTACTACTGGAGCGCTAGGCTCGCCGGGAAGAACTGGGCGCCCTTCGCGTCTTGGTTGACAGGCTGGTAATTGCTTTTTTACAGATGCTCCTCTTCCTAGCTTTGAAGTTGAATTCCTTAGTTTTCCCAACTAGAAATTTGCAGTATTGTAGTTCATTTTAATGCAACTTTCTATGTTCTAGCTCTGTGGGACCCCAAACACAAAGCAGAGCAGATATCCATCCATTCTACCAAATTATGCCTTGGGACTTCCATTGGCATTCAACACTCTATTAGTTACAACTTATAATGGTGGAATGGGATCTGTGTTGGGGCTTGTGATATGATGCATAGGTGAAAGTTGAAAGACCCGTGTAAAAAACTATATTTGTTTGTAGATGAAATCACATAAATCACCATTGAATTGGAATATCACTCTAATCCAGGTAAACATTATGACTCTTTAGGATAGACATTGTTTTCAGAAAAAAACTTGCGAAATAGAAAGTGAAAAGTTAACAAGGTGCAATGGACTGCTACTGCTTGGTTACTTGCCCATTTTGCCAGAGATGTCACAACAAAACCACATATATTAGAAAATGATATGCTCTTCCATACTTCTTCAAGCCATCTAATGTAACTGGGAAACCCCAATAATAGCAAGAATATTACTTTCTTCTCTTCCATTGATTTTTGCTTCTTTCTACCTCATGGACAGAGTTTTTGTTTGACAGTATGCTTGTTTTTTAAAAATTTTTAATTCAAAGAGTTACTTTTCGTTGTGTTGAACTTCTCTCCTTGCTGTTTTGGGAGCAAAATACTCTTCTGCCAAACCAAAAGTTGTTGGTATAAAATAATGGACGGAATAGCTACATGTCAAGATTCTTTGGATTTTCTTAAGTCTTGAAATTAAGTATAATGGGTTAATGGCAACCAAAATAGTAGGAACCATTCCGCACCAGCCTAAATTTATTGATTTGCAATAGTTTTTGAGCTGCTATTTAATCTAGTGAGTTTAAAGCTTTATGTTAGTTTGGTTTTATTTGCTCAGCTCTTGTCGCTGCAAGGGGAAAAACAATGAATCTGGAAAATGTAATCTTTATGTTCATCCTATGCAATTAAAAGGAGGGAAAAAACAGAGAATCTGGAAAATGTAATCTTTATGTTCATCCTATGCAATTCAAAGGAGGGGAAAAATAATGAATCTGGAAAATTTAATCTTTATGTTGACCCTATTTAAACTCAAGTAATTGTCTGTTGAGTCTCTCTTTGCTCAAGTATTCTAAATTTCTAATTCTCTTCAAATGAAATTCATGCAGGTTCAACATTGTTGGTCAGGTATTTCTGAGAGAACAAGGGCTAGTGTAGTTGACCATGATTATTAGTCTTCTTTCTCTCATTGGTTAAAGCCATCAAGTTCCACCAATAGGGTCTCCAGACTACTGGTCCACAGGCCACAGACCATTTCTTGAGATTTTATTTTGAAGTTCGAAAGCTTCATTATATACTGGAATCAATTTCTCATTCAAGTGTTGCCTTTTGAAGTTTATTCATAGCGTTGAGCATTTTTTATGTGTGCAGTGGGCTGTCACAACAAGTGTAGATTTTTCACTTGCACAATTACTTCAAGTGATTATTCTACTAAGCACGGGTGGCACCAATGGTGGTGGATATCAGGCTTCTAAATACATAGTTATGTGTTTTCATGGGGGAATTCTTCTTTCACATGCTCTATTAAATAGTCTACCCGTTACATGGTTATCCTTATTTGGACAGATTGCTGCTGGATGGAATGTTGTAGGTACGCTATATACATTGTGTTTAATACACCTCGAACAGTGTTTGAATTGGGTTGCATGAATATATTCATTAAAACCTGTAATATCTTCCTTTCATTTTTTTCAAATAGGGAATTTTATTTGAAGATCCATACTAGTAGCATTCTTTCTTTACAGTCCTAATCCTTGTGTCATTTGATAGGTGTTTTTGTCCTCATGATTCTCATACCCACTGTTGCTACTCAAAGGGCTAGTGCGGAGTTTGTTTTTACTTACTTCAACACAGATAGTGACAAAGGAATTCACAGCAAACCTTACCTTTTTCTTTTGGGGCTTCTAATGAGCCAGTATACGCTTACGGGGTATGATGCATCTGCTCATATGGTAAGAGTTTTTCCATATTTGTCATTTTTTAAGTGATCTTTGAAAGCCACAAGCACTCTTAAGTGTGTTCCAATGCACCAAGTTGCAATATGGTTTGAGCAGAATCTGTTTTGTTATTCTTGGGGTGGCACATAAATCACGAACGAAATTATGGTACTGTTGTTTTACTATCTTCCATACCTCATATGAGTATTAGCACTAGCAGATGTTGATTTGGAACAGAAAGTCAGCGTGAAATTATTCACTCTTTATAATGGCTTTCAGTTTCTATGGTATCCTAAATGTCGGCAGCATACTGATAGAAAAAAACTGTTGGCAGCATAGATAAACAGCCATTGAGTGAAAATATTCAAACCATCCCAAAACTGAGGCCATCACTACTCATTTAGGGTAGCCATCTCAATTGCAAGAACAGATAGCTGTCCGATTTCTGTGCCATTCCAAATGCAAGAACTGATAGCTACCATTCGTCCAGCATCCAATCCAATTGCAAAATGGGTAATGCGACACTCTAATTTTCTATTTATGTTGTGATTCTTGTATGCTTGAATGAGGCATATGATCCTAAACTAGAACTTTCATAAAAAAAAATGTGGGCCTATGGTTCGATGACCTTGATGATTGATATGATGGGTCCCATGCGAATATGTCATGCATCATTGAATTCAATAAAAAAATTTGGATGATGGCCTTAGTGTGGGCAACTATAGTGTGGACAACTAAGAATGAAATATAACCTTGCTCCATTCCACATAAAAGAAAAGGTATCAAATATACAACAAGTAGATCTTCCAATATCGGTTTATTCGGGTCATGGTCTACTCCAGTGGGGCTCATTATGTGGGCAGAGTAGATCACTGAAGCTTGAGTACGATGCAGCCTGAAAAAGGCTAATGGGCTTTGGATAACTAGCTGGATCCAACCTAGGTCCATAGGTCAAAGCCCAAGGCCATCAGCTGGTACAGCAGGAGGCCTAAACTCCCAATAAAGCAATAAATTAATCCCTAAACTCCCAATAAAGTAATAAATTAATGTGTCCTTTAACATCTTTGCTAGGATTGTTAAGTATCTCATTTAGTTTAGTTTCTTATATTTTTAGGGTCTAGGTTCAATGAGTCTTTTATTTTGAAAAATGAGAATTTATGCATAAAAAGGGAAATTTCTCTCTTTGAATGTCAAAGAGGCCTATTTAAGGAATGTATTCTTAAGATCATTCATTAATTAAATTTAGACATTCCTCTCTCTTTGGTTGGACCCCTAGATTTACTTGTGTGTGCTTGAAGTTGCCTATGTGGGCTGATCCTTCCGCCAATCTGGTTGTGTGGCTGCATCAGAGTCCTATGTTCTCAAACTCAAAGTCCAAGTATACTATGAATATCTGTCATTTTATATTATTCCTCATTCATGATCATAGCCAAATTAGGTCATTAGGACCTGCAAGAATATGAGTTTTCCTTTTTTTGGGTTAGATGGATTAAGCCAGGGTTCTGTTCTACAAAAGGATTAACCCAAGACCTTTCTACTGTTCGGAGAATGCCTTCACCATCATGCTCATTTCCTGCGTGGCTGCTTTTCATGCTTTATTTCTCTTGGATGTGCGGACTCCATTTTTGTTTGGAAAGTAATTATATCCACAACTGAGTTTGACATTCTTTTGAACTTTTGTTGTTTAGTCAGAAGAAACCAAAAGTGCCGACATGAATGGACCAATAGGGATTATTAGTGCTATTGGAATATCTATATTTGTTGGCTTCGGCTACTTGCTTGGCATCACATTTGCTGTAACCAACATTCCAGACCTCTTGGACGAAAACAATGACGCCGGAGGTTATGCCATTGCTCAGGTTTTCTATCAAGCCTTCAAGAGTAGATATGGAAATGGAGTTGGGGGAATTATTTGCTTGGGAGTTGTTGCTGTTGCCATATTTTTCTGTGGTATGAGTTCTGTGACCAGCAATTCAAGGTACTGTTATCTGTTCTCTTTTGCCAAATGTAGCTGTTGCCAATGAGCTGAACCTTTTTCTCATTTTTATTATTTGCATTGTTTTTTGTCTGTCGGTGTTACTTATCACTTCTGTTGTAGAATATAAGTTTAAGAGAGGGCTTGGATTCACTCTAAATCACAATCACTTTGCACATCTTGGCAGACTGGGTAATTTTTTACACGTGCATTTGGGAGAGTGAAATTTGGTCATTGGATTGGGTGAACATTGGGATGTTATTTTGTGCTTCATGTCTTACATCAATTTTGGAATAATACAGGGAAGAAAAGGCATAAAATAGTTCCTCACCTTATCTGTGTGTATAATGAAGTGGATAAGCATCAGCCCCTCCAGAATGTTAAAGATGATTGTTATTTGGTGCTAGTCCAAAATGCAAATATAGATTGCATGCAATCCTTGATGTTTGATGCAGTTATTCCTTCATTTCACTGGTTGTTATTTGGTGCAAGTCCAAATTCAAATATAGATTGCATGCAATCCTTGATTTTGGATGCAGTTATTCCTTCATTTCACTGATTGTTATTTGGTGCAAGTCCAAATGCAATATAGATTGCATGCAGTCCTTGATTTTGGATGCAGTTATTCCTTCATTTCATTTTTTTTTATGTTTATATATACAAGGTGTTTTTTTCTTGATACGCAGGATGGTTTATGCATTTTCAAGAGATGGTGCCATGCCAGGTTCATCATTGTGGCATAAAGTAAACAAGCAGGAGGTCCCCATAAATGCAGTTTGGCTTTCTGCTTGTATATCATTTTGCATGGCATTAACGGTATGCAAATCCCATTTCTCTTACATCCAAGATTTGTGCTATAATCATAGATCTTAATTCTTAGAAGTTCATTCTCAGACTACACTTGAACTTCATACTGAGGGTGCATTTTATAATACTATAAGTCGCAGCCTTTTTTGTAGTGTAATTGGTTTCAGTGTGGAAATCAGAAACCACACTAGGGTGGATAGTTCACCACAAATTAGTATTGGCAGCTGCTGCTTATGATAATTTGAGATGGAAAGCGCAGGAAAAATATATCTCACTTGATGTTATTACTGATTTTTGACCTCTTCCAAATGCACGTCAAGTGGAAAACCATCTGTTCTATCAAAAATAGTCAAATTCCTTGTGATTTCAGGTGCTTAGTTATGAAAATTAAGGCCCATTTGGTAGATAGTGTTAGAAAAATGAGTCATTTTGAATGAAGGCAATCTAGTATGCTTATTTATGGCATAAGTATCATGTGCTTTATTGTTTTCAGTAGGTCTGAGAATTTCTGTTTGGCATTTCTCATGTTTTTATTAAATAAATGTATGGAATTTACATGAACAAATAGCATATGAATATGTTGGCCCTATCCATCACCAGCAGGCCGTTTCAAAACCAACAAGGACAGTTATATGATGCTTTTGACGGAGAAGCTGGTGCAATCTAAGAGCTATCTAAAAATCCCTACTTTCATTCTAGAATATGGCAAAAAGGGCCTTTGAGCGGATTTTAGTTTCCCTAGCGTTTTGAAATGTTAACCACCAATAACAGAACATTTTTGGGGTAGCATGAGAATATAGGGTCATCTATAGAACTCCCAAAATCCACTCCACTAAACACTAAACTTTATAATGAGATGATTTTTCACAATTGTATTTTTCAGAATTATCATTTCAAAAATTTCTCCCAAATGGAAGTTTGCCTCTGTACTCTATGATGTGTCTTTGTTTCATATGTCAACTGTTTGTCAATCCCAATCTATTGGCTTGAGATTTAAGGCATATGTACAAATCCAAGGAAAAGGAGGGAAAGGAGAGTGATTTAACTTTTAAGGGGTTAAAAGTACTTCTAAAGGTGTTTTTTGGATGTCCTTCAAATTATGGGTGACAAGGAGATGCGTCTCAACAGTTTCTGATCTTTTAAGTAGGTCATTTTGGTTCGTATGTGTAACACCCTACCCTACACACATGCATGATATTGCTCACTTTGACCGATGGGCCTCACGGTTTTGCTTCTGGTGGGCGTCAACCCACCGAAAGGCCTCATGCAAAGTAATGGTGAAGCTCTACATATAAGCCCAGTTACTTTCCTCTCTATAGTTGATATGGGACTCTGATGCAGTCTAGGCCCCAGCAGCCCCTCTTCAACTTAGATTAGGATTATTATTAGTAGAGTTCTAATTAAATTGTTATTAGGAAAGTTTCCATTTTTAGCCTAGGGTTTTCTTGCTCATTAAGTTTGTTTTTACTATATATATGGCATTGTAAAGAAGAAATTCTCAGATTTGGTTGATTAATAGAATTGGGTTTTTCCCAAAGGTGTTTCTTAGTGTGTGTTGAAGTCATCTTGACGGTTCGAAGTGTCCTTGGATACGTGCTTAGGCACCTCCTCGCAAGCCCTAACCCTAGGGCTGCATCAGATTGGTATCAGAGACGAAGGATCTGCACGATCTTCCGGCGTGATTACCCCTATCCACCCTTCACCGATTCACCCCAACCATCTTCGTCACAGAAGCCCCGATCTCCACTGTCACCATCATCGAATCCCATAGCCCGAATCCAACCCCACCCCTTTCCTCGTCAAGCGCCAGCCATCGCCACTTCCGACCCAAACCCTAATCCTTATCCAGACGACCCTTCTGTCCCAGCCGAATCACCGGAACCCATCTCCCTGCCTCTTTCCCAAATCCCCAACCCTACCCTTACCGTACCCCCAGAAATTTTCTTCAAACCCCCTGTTCGGCCAACTTCCCCAAACCAGAGTACAAAAAAAAAAAACCTGTCCCGAAACCCTTTCCTATACATAACAGTTGGCCTTTCTGGAAACCAAACCCTATTCCTTCACCGATCCCATCCGCTCACGGCTCGGCCATCCCTTCACCCCCGCCTTCTGTTTCAACCCTCGATCGCAGTAGTCCATACCCCCGGAGAGAGAGAGCGCAGAGAGAAGAAGCAAAGACAGCGGCAAGACAACGTACCTGGCACCGCGGCTTCTATTGTCGTCGGTTTCCTCTGCCTTCATCGTCACCGTCAGTATCCGTCGCCGTATCTCACTGCAGCTAGGGTCTCTGTTGCGTCGTGCGTCAGATCCAGCACGCTCCCGCCGATCGTCTCCTCATCCAGTTGCTTTCGTCGTCGCCACCACTGCCGATCGTCACCACCTCCAGACGATCTTCGTCGACGAGCACAAGCCGTTGTTATTCCCCCTTCCATTCTGTTTCTCCTTGCAGATAAGTTTCCCCTCCGCTCTCTTTATTTCGTTTCTCTGCACGACACCCGAAACCAAGGAAGAGGGAGATACGTGCACGACACCCGACCCGAGCAAGTGTAACCCGACCCATTGATTTCTAAACGGGCCTAAGTTGGTCCGGCTCCTCACAAGTCCAGCCCGACCCAACCCACCTTCTTGTTCTGAAGAAAAAAAAAATGCCTCCTAAGAAGCAAGTGGATGCTGAATCTTCATCTTCTTTACTTGAAGATTTGGCTAGTGCCATTAGAGAATTATCCGCAAAAGTTGATGGCATGCACACCACACTGCAACAATTGGATATTAGAGTGACAAATTTGAAAAATAATCAGCGTGTGCATCACCACCGTGATGATGGTGCAAATATTCGGAATCAACGGGATCCGCCAGTCAATAATCCTGATCGAGAATTCGGGATAAAAATTGTTATTCCTGAATATGATGGAAAATTACAGCCCGTTGAATTTATGGATTGGTTAGTATGTGTGGAAAATATTTTCGCACACAAGCCAATGACTGAGCATCATAAAGTCACACCGATTGCTATTAGATTTCGTAATTATGCTGCAACTTGGTGGGCTGAATTGCAAAGAAAACGGAGGAATCAGAACATGGACCCTGTTGATACATGGACTGAGATGAAAAATAGTTTGAAACAAAAATTCCTCCCTGTCAACTATGCAAGAGATCTCCGTTCCAATTTTCAAAATTTGAAACAACAGTCCAAGACAGTTGTTGAATATTCTGAGGAATTTTTGACTCTGTAAGCTCGTTGTGGCTTGAATGAAGATGATGATGTGGTAGTTGATAGATTTTTCAATGGATTGAGACTAGACATTTAGCATATCCTTGCCTTCCAACATTTTGATAATGTCGATGAACTCATCCAACATGCTATCAAGGCTAAGGGAATTGCAAATTATCAAGTACAAAAATCCAAATGTTTTTCTCCGAAGAATTCATCTATACAAAAAGCTAAATCCAATAGACAAATTTTTGCTAGGACTGAAGGTCAAAATAAGATGGTTTGTGTTCATTGTTACCAGCACGTGCATCGCGCCGCAGATTGTCCAAAGCGAATATATCTGATTGAGATTGAAGGCGCTGATAACAATATCCGAGATGATATTAAGGGTACTGATACTGATCCTAAAGATATTGACAATTCCAAGGATATTGACACTACAGAAATTGAATTCATCGATGCAGAGCCCCCAGATGAAGCTCTTATTGTCCTCAAGGATGCTTCACCAACTGTTGAGCATAAGTGGTTACGCTATTTTTTGTTCCACAGGAATAATTCAGGGACAAAACTGCACAGTTGTTATTGACAGTGGAAGTTGTGAAAACCTCATCTCCCAGGCTCTTGTTGATCGCCTTCAATTGAAAGTTTATAAGCATAACCATCCTTATTTTGTCAAGTGACTAATGAATGGTGATCAAGCGCATGTTCGACATACTTGCAAAGTTACTTTTGCTATTGGTGAGACTTACACAGATACAATCCAGTGTGATGTGCTACCTATGGATAGTGGTGATATCTTATTGGGCCGTCCTTAGATGTATGACAAAAATGGAACTCATGGTATGCGCGACAACACTTATACATTCATGCATGGTGGACAGCAAGTTACTCTTCATCCTGAGAAACCACATCCGCCAAAGAAGAATTCCTGGAAAGCTGCCACAAAGGATATTCTTCATGTTCAACACATTTACACTGGCAATCCGAAACAGCATCGAGTTCGAGGATGAACTCTTCTTTCAACCCGGGGAGGATGATGCAGTTTAGGCCCCAGCAGCCCCTCTTCAACTTATATTAGGATTATTATTAGTAAAGTTCTAATTAAATTGTTATTAGGAAAGTTTCCATTTTTAGCCTAGGGTTTTCTTGCTCATTAAGTTTGTTTTTACTATATATATGGCATTGTAAAGAAGAAATTCTCAGATTTGGTTGATTAATAGAATTGGGTTTTTCCCAAAGGTGTTTCCTAGTGTGTGTTGAAGTCATCTTGACGGTTCGAAGTGTCCTTGGACACGTGCTTAGGCACCTCCTCGCAAGCCTTAACCCTAGGGCTGCATCAGACTCGAGGACGTCACAATCCACATTCCTCTCTATAGCTGATGTGGGACTCGAGGACGTCACAATCCACCCCCCTTTAGGATGTACGTCCCTGTGCAACTACCTATCAGCCCTCTTGGCCCACCTACTTACACAAGACCGCAGCAAGAGCCCACACTCGAACTAGTCAAGAGTCGGCTTTGATACCATTTGTAACTCCTCACCTTACAAGCATAAATGAAATTGTCTACTTTGGCTTATAGGCCTTACGGTTTTGCTTCTCGTAGGTTTCAACCTACCAAAAGGCCTCATGTAAAGTAAAGGTACCAACATATAAGCTCAGTCACTTTTTTTTCTATAGTCGATGTGGGACTCTGGGACGTCACAATATTCGTAATGCTTCACTCTACATGCATGCATGATATTGTCCGCTTTAGCTTATGGGCCTTATGGTTTTGCTTCTGGTGGGCCTCAACCCACCAAAAGGCCAACTGCAAGGTGAGGGTATAAGTTCTACATATAAGCCTAGTTTTTTTCCTCTCTATGGTCGATGTGGGACTTCAGGAGATGTGCAGTAGCCTACCGGTCCTTGTAGTCTACCAACTCTCTTGGCCCGTCCACATGGAAACCCCCCACTTGTACCAGATCACGGCAGGGACCCACACTCGAACTAGTCGAAAGTTAACTCTAATATCATTTGTAATGTCTCACCCCACATGCATATATGATATTATCTGCTTTGGTGCATGGGCTTCACGAATTTTGCTTCTAGTGGGCCTCAACCTAGCAAAAGGCCTCATGCAAGGTTAGGGTGCAAGCTCTACATATAAGCTCAATCATTTTCCTCTCTATAGTTAATGTGGGACTTTAGGGCGTCACATAATGGGTTTCTGGATATATCTACATGAGTGGAGTCGTTCCCACTCTTACCTTGGAGGCTAGCTATATTTCATATAAGACCTAAAATGATGCCCCTTGAGTTTATGTATTGGAAGGATAAATTCCCACGCTACCATTTGGGGCCATCCATGTTGACAAAGCTTTTCTTTGAAAGCTTAAGCTTATAGAGAAAGGCGTAACAATGTATATAACCATTTTGACAACCACTTACTCTAAAAGATTAGAGCCTATAGAGAATGGCATAACAATGCATATCACAACAATCCTTAAAAAAGGAAAGGAAAAAAACGTACATCACAACAATCCAATCTTAGCCTCAAAGAGGAAATGAATTCTGGAAAATGGTGACATTCTATTCTCCGAACCTTAGGAACTTTTCCTTGGAGATCCATGTTTGTTTTCAACTATATCCAGGCTCCAGCTTGAAGGCGTAAGAATTTATTTGTCTCATGTGTCACGCATGAATATTGTTACTCATCGATCAAGTTTTTATGTTTTTTTAAAACAGATGTCTCTGAAGGAGACCATAAAAAATAAAAAATTGTTTTACTTGTTGTAAACTCCGTACATTTTGCTTTTCGACAAAAAAGAAAAAAACTGTCTTTCATGTAAAAGAAATTGGATTTTCGAAATTCAAGATTCTCATATATTTGAATTCCTGATATAGGCTAAGATATGTTTGGACACCCATTACTATTAGATAGATCACTAAAGAGATTATTATATTACGCACGTCTTTCTTAGAACACTAATAATGTCTAATGTCCTCTTCTTTTTCCTTGCAGTCCCTCGGAAGCCTAGTGGCATTTCAGGCAATGGTGTCAATTGCAACCATTGGACTCTACATCGCTTATGCACTACCTATCATGCTTAGGGTAACACTGGCCCGCAAATCTTTCTGTCCAGGCCCTTTTAACTTGGGTCGCTATGGGCTCCTTGTGGGTTGGATTGCAGTTCTTTGGGTTGCCACCATCACTGTTCTATTCTCATTGCCTGTTCAATACCCAGTTACCAAGGACACTCTTAACTACACTCCTGTTGCTGTCGGTGGTGTATTTATCATTACAGTTTCTTGGTGGATCCTAAGCGCCAGACACTGGTTCAAAGGTCCCATAAGCAACATTGGTAGATAGAACTAAATTGTCTAACCAGCGCATAGCAATGCAACTCAGAATCCTCTGATGATGTGGAATTAGAGAAATCCTATAAAAGGCCCATAAAATGCATCAGTGGGGCTACATCTTTTAAATCTAAACCGCTCAAAATAATAACCTTTTCCTATGTTTGTTCTACACGGACTTTCACTCTTAAGTTGGGCCCAACATCAGATTGTCCTTGTCTGTTTTATTCATGTGTTGTAAATGCGACCTATCTGATGGTTGGCTTAATTTCTATTGCAGTGAAGGAATTTATTTGAAGTGATTTGAATTTAAATAAGTAGGCCTACTTATGAATTTAATTGGCCGCATTTTAGGATTTGGACTCTTGCCAGTGCCGCCGTTCTAAGTCGTTTCTTCTTAAAGTGACCTTTCACATTGCATTATTATTATTATTTTTTTCCATATTTCACAATTTCAATGTCTCTCTCTCTCTCTCTCTCTCTCTCTCATGTGTGTAATGTGGCGCGTTGCATGGATGCCTTTTTCAGATAACGTGGGCTGTATTCTTACCCATCTATTTGCAAGTGTTGATCAAATTGTGAGATTATTCCATTTGGGATTGTCATAGAAAAATTTTGGCACTGTGGGGGCTCATTTCTTATTGAGGCAAACTGTTGGATCAAAACATTTCGTGATTTGCCATTGGCTGGGTTGCCATTTGTCTTATTGATATTATAAAGTTTTCTTCACATTTAAGCACCCTATACTAAAAACCATGAGGAATGAAAATTTTTCTTTTTTAGGTACTTTGTGAACAGTATAAGTTACGTCCAGCTATTCTAAAGTGAAGCATCTTCCAGTAGGGCCTGAGTAGTCTGGACAGGGTTAGCTTAAAGGGGTGTAATAAGATTAAAAGGTAAAACTCAAAAGAAAACTCAAATGGACCAATGTAAACAGGATTGAGTATCAACTTATCAGCTGCTAAAATTTTATACCCTTTAAAAACCTTGTAGCAGATTATTTACAGTTCATAAAATACTAATTCAGAAGTCCCCATTTTTTTTCCTATCTTTTCGATTCATCCAGTCAATGTTAGCTGCCAAGTAGGTCCAATATGATCAACAGTCAGATTCTTTTCCCTAGTCAAAGTTTGAATAGGTCAAGTCTTCCATGCTATCCGATTGGAGGATCACTTGCGTTTCTCCTGAAGGAATGAGATGGATTCCCCGAGTCCCTGAGTGAGTTGGGAGTGGAACTCTTCATTGGGGCTCATCTATTGAAGATCCTGCTCAACATGAATGCAGTCACAATTTTTGGATGTCCTAAAATTTTACCCCAGGGAGAATTGGCCCCACTGGAAGTTTACCATAAGGCGAATAATGAGATTAATGAATATAATTAATAATATATAAGAACATGTTAATCATATTATTCATCATATGATCAGTCTAACTAAGAACTGGAGAAATCAAGTCTGAACACAGACGGCATGAAAAGGAAATGAAGTTTGGAAGGATCTATGGGTGGGTGGGGACCGGTGTCCCAAAGAACCGATGTCTCCCGACTAAGAACAGACCCTTTTGACTGCAACATTTAGAGTCTGCGTTCCTAACATCACTCAAACACATTGAGATTGTAGAGGAAAAGCCTCAGAGTGTCTGTGGGGTCTCCTTACGTCACCATGGGGCAGCCTACCTACAATGCCCACGTGCATGGCAAGCTACCCCATGGCGACATGGGAATTCTCCTAAGAGGATCTGGACTCCGCTCAAAACATCAGTCCAAGGAATTGAGATTCAGTGAGGAAAAACCCCACCGGTAACATGGTGGCCATGACTTATCTAAACATCATGGGACAGCTGGAAAAATCATTTTCTATTTTCTAAGATGATTGATCCCCAACACCAAGCCTCTTGGTTCACCCATTTTTCCATCTGTCATGTTTTGAAATACTGTCTCTCTTTTTTTTTTTTTTTTGGGCCAACGGAGGATGTCTTGGGCCAGATTAATCACTTCGGGGCCAAAGAGAGCCAGGTAAATCTCTTGTGGTCCTAGTGCAGTAGGGCAGTTCGAACCTATAAACTCCAGGAGCAAATCATCATCCTAGGCCAGCTGTAGATCATTTTAAAAAGGAATCAGTCCATGGGCATCAGTATGTTAATAAAATTATTAACATGGGCTAGCTGACGGAGGGCATATCCAACTCGGGCCCCAAAAAAAAATGAGAAGTTAAGTTTAAAATGAAATTGAATAACAGGTACCTTAATAAAGACAAATGTTGTCCTAAGAGCATTGCAATTGTAATCCGACTGGGCCCACCGTTTATAAGTGAAGTTGCTTTAATAGTTTTTTCATCTCATGATTGGGTACCAGACCCAATTGTACGGTGAGTGAACATTCACTTGTTGTTAGATTGAATCTCAATAAAATATACAGTTAAGATACCACCAAATTTTAAAGCCTTTTTTTTTTTTTTTGCAAAGGGTAGGATAATCTAGCGAGCTGGTTTTTTTAATCCCGGCCACTTGGAGGAGAACTTTCAATCAACCCTCCCATAATCTAGGGCGACAAAACGATGACCTATTGGACCTTCACGTTTACCTCTTGTTTTCATCCCTTACTGGCTTTGCAGGCAAAGCTTGGATTAAAGCTCCCAGAAATTCGATACGGAGCAAAGAAACTCTTTTTAATGCAACGTTCCCGTCAAACTTGCATGCATTGCCACAAAATTGTTGCCGAAATCAGGCATTTTGAGTTGGGGCTTTCTTGAGCATAATTATAAAAGAGAATAAGTTAATTCTAACTGATTATAAACACTTTAAAAGATAAGAAAATGTCGATTACTGTTAAAATTTTATTTATATATATATTTTTTACTATTTTATCCCAAATTTAACCTTATTTTAATATTTCTGTCGCAACATTTTCAATTTTCTATATTTAAAAACATCATGATACAATCAAGAAATAAAATTTTACGCTAATATAAAAATATTTTTCAAATTTGCCAATATCTATGGCATGCATCCCTCTTATGGTGGAATAATAGATTTGTTGCAGCAAGAATTGTTGCACATGGATCTAACGCAAGTCATCCCACAGAAATAAAAAACTTTCTTTGTTTATGATACTAAATACGAATGAGAGAGAATCACAACCACAAACTTTATAAATGCTTTTCTACCAAGGGGGGCATTTGGAAACTCTAAAAGCTCTTATTTTATTATTTAGAGCTTATTTGCATATTAAAGCATTTGGTAAACATCTAATTCTATTCTTTATTTTTAAAACAGGTTTACAAATTAGAGCTTTTGCCTATAAAAGATAAGTTAAGAAGGGCTACTTTTCTGGAGCTTTTTTAGTTGAAGCAGATGGATGTGGACAATGTAAAATTTGGAAGTGTTTTGAATGGAAATGCCCTCATTAAATTTTCAAAAGGATGCAAATAGTAAATTCTAATTTGTAATTTTTCAAAGGTGCCCCAATTACCACTATTCTTTAAGGTGAGACGCAATCACCTCAAGAAATAAGGGGCCTTTTATAGTTTTACCAAATAGAATAATTTTAAATTAGAACTCAGATTACTTAATCTAACTAGCTCTTATTAATTAGACTGGTTTCCAGATGGCCTCTTAAGAGTTCCAAAGAGAGAGACAGCATCAAAACCACTAACTTGATTACTAGTTTTAGTAAGAGCTTCAATATCTAGAAAAAGAGGGCATCAAAAGCACAAAATCTTATCCATAAACTATGTAAGAAAACCTGAGAAATTCTAAACAGATGCATGAAAAATAGGTTTTACGAAGGCCTCAAATTCGCGCGCGCGTGAGAGAGAGAGAGAGAGAGAGCATAAAACCTACAAAATCTTCTCTATAAATTGTACAAAAAAGCATGACAGTTCTATTAACATGCATAACAAAAGTTTACAAGAAGTGACCATCGCACAGGTAAGCGAGGGCCAAAAATTTGATGGGATTAATGAAAGTGTCAAGTGTTGGCCTTGGCCATCGAGGCTACCATTTTTTCATGTCAAGTGTTGGCCTTGGCCATCGAGGCTACCATTTTTTCAAGCTGTGTATTGTTGGCACCTACAACCTTATCCAACTGCTGCCCATCTTTTAGGAAGAAAAAGCTAGGAATTGCCCGGAGATCCCATGAAGAGCTGAGTTCCTGCACCAGACATCACTTTTCTCATCAACGACAAATTCATGCATGCCCGTACGGTGTAACATCGTAATGAGCTTTAACAATGCATTTTTGCCTCTGTAAAAAATGCATTGTATACCACAGCAGGCCATTCCGAAAGCAACTAGTTAGTTGGGTCCCACCACTTCTAGGCTTCAATGAGATTTTATTAGCATGTCTGGCCATGCAAACGTTAGAGAGACAGAGCGCCAGCTTTAAGGCCTCCATTCCGCTATTGACAGTCTGAGTGATCTTTTTCAACCCAAAATGACGGTAAGGTGAGATACCTAATATGGGCTTTAATTTTATGAGAAGTGTTCTCACACACTATTGTGAGAATTTTTTATGAAGCCTACTTGTGGGTCCCATTTGGAAATGAGACTAGTAGGGATGGCAAAATCTACGTGGACTACTCCAAGTATCAAGTTTGACTCCAATCACATATTCCTAATCCCTTCATCCATCCCATATAAATCTGATCCATTTATATTGGTATACAATCAACTCAGTGGTTCAATAAATTAAAATTTGACCGAAATTTGGGGAGTGTAACTATCAAGGGATCCCTGTATATTGCAAAATTTACTTTGGATGATAAATGGACCCCACATAGGCTTCTCACAAAAATTTGTGAGAACTAATTTTCATAGAATTATTTTACATCTAATATATCCCAAGAATGTAATAGCCCTTTGACAGCCAGCCCCTATAGTTGAAGGGGGAGACTTTAGTATAGTGCTATAGCAACCGTGAGTGTGAAGAGAATGTATGTGTTCCGCGTCCATGTGTGTGTATAATTATTGTAAGCAACTGTGTATGTAAGAATTAAGAAAGTGCCTGAAATAAAACAAGAGGCACTACTTACTGCTAGTTCATCCATGTCTACTGTTAGAAAAGTTAGTCCAGGGTATTTCTCAGAGAGCTCACTATAAAGTGGAGCAATTGTTTGACAAGGACCGCTCCATGTAGCGCTGAAATTCACCACAACCTATTGGAAGTAAAAGAAAAAAAAATATGGAAATTAAATAAATAAGGGATCTTCAATAGTCAAGATAAGAAGCATAAAAAAAAAAAAACCATCAGATGAAATTGACTGAGTGACATGCTAGCAGCAGCCTTCTTCAAGCCAGCGAATAAGCTTCATGGATCCAGTAAAAAACATATATCTAGGTTCCCTGTGGCACTAAGAACTTCTACAAATTCTAAAAATTGAATAATGTATTTCATTTTGAGAGTTTTACAACTGTCTTTAAATTATTTGATTTTCAAGAGCTAATTTGACCTCTTGTAAGTGTGTACTTCATAATTAAAATGCACAGTGTGTTGGTGGTATTCGGCATTGAAGCATCTTTTGAGCTATATTTACGACATTGCTTTCAATTCCTAATTAATCAATTGGCGCCTGATTCTTAGAGCCATTACTAGATGTACATGCCAACTAGTGAACTAACTAAAAATCAATAGAATATTTTTGTAGGAAAACCATCTCACCTACCCAATCAACAACTGATGTGGACGATGAACCAATGGAAAAAAGGATTATGGACCCTCCATGACAACGGTACCTTCAAAGGGCACAAGTAAATGACCCAATTTCCTATCCACATAGGACAGCTTCATGGAAATTAGCCCACTTTATCATTAAATCACGTCATTCGGAAATGGAACTGCACATGCATGTTGGCGGATCGAGCCTCACCAATACATAGCGAACTGGGATCCTCTGGTGGGGATTTTCCCCATGGTGACCGTCGGTGGATTTATTAGGGTCCGCTATGTCACCTTGGGGATGGATATGGAAATTTAACAAAGGTGGCTAGATTGTAAGGCTCGAGTGGATAGATAGATAAGAGAGGATGCTGATATTTTTAACGAAATAGAAAAACTAACGGTGATAATTGCAGAAGGAGGATTTTACTCAGCTTGATCACCGTGCCCAACTCTGGTGCATGATAAATTTTGAAATTCAACTCACACCCATGATTTCACCTTAAAACTTCATTAAATGAAAGGATTACATTTATCGGGTAAGAACAAGTTAACCTTATCAACAAGATAAAGATGACCTCCTAACAACTCATAACATCATAACAAATTATAACAAATATTCTAACCACTTATTGATATTATCTAACAGTATCAAACAAAGCTATTTGAAAAACTAAACAAGTTTTAGGTAATGTTTTTGGATCAAAATCTTCTGTGATTTTTCTCGATTTCAAAAAAATTCATGTTTGGGAGAAAAGATGAAAACTAATAGAGGATTTTTCAAATCCTCCCAATCCATTAAAAATTCTCTCTTTTACCAATCCCTTGGTATCCCCATCAAATTTTGCCAATCCACGGAGGCAAGAAGTAGCTGAATTATAGGTAGTGATCGACTACTCCTTGGTGCTTGGAAATGTAGCTCCGAAATGTAGATCCGTTTTCATGGAAATCACATGGCACTAATTAACATGCCCTTAATCAAACTCCCCTTCTTAGCTATTCCTTGCAAACCCCATCAACATGAACGTGTCCATATATTTATCATGGTTGCAAGGTCGCCGAGCCCAACATGTCATAACTGCATCTTTCAGTATACTTTAGAGTCATTACTCATTATCTTCTCATAATCTACGGAACAATTATTACCTCTTAATTCCAACGTTGACTATAGATTCAATAGAAGGGGTAAACGTGCAATTCATGGTCAAAAGGCAAGGTTTAGTGATCCGTTACTAACGACAATGATCCCCTGGCCAATTTAATAAAATTCTCTTCATGAATGATACTCTTTATGCATTATTCTAGTTTTTAAATTCATGATTTGGGTGGAGCAATAAGTAACTAGTGGTTAGAGGTGTGTGTTCTTATTTGACTGCCCAAGGTTCAAATTTTGGATATGTCACCTCTTCTTAAATGTGCGGGATTTCTTTCCACTTTTGTGGACTTTCTTCCCGGGTGCGTGGACTTCTTTTTCTACTTGAGTGGGCTTTCTTCCTGTGTCTACGGCCTCTCCGTTTGGATCCTAGTCCCCTTGGCTAAATTCCTAGAAAAAAAAAAAAAAGAAAGTGCTATAATAGATTCATTGTTCACTGTCATATTTACCCCCAAAAAAAAAAAAAAACAAATTGACATGGGGAACACAATCGAAAGGAAAAATCTATTTAAAGAATCTTCTTAGAAAAAAAAAATATATATCCTGGATAGCATTGAAGAAAACCCATTAAAATAAACAGAAAAAACCTTACGATCTTTCCATCCTTTGTCGCTTGGGCAATCTCTTTATCCCATCTTTCCAAGGAAGTTACCAGGTGCACATTTCCTTTGCTGAAGTCTATCTTAGCGTCAGTTTCATTTTTTTTAATCTGCAATTTTCATGAATAAACTGTTAAAAAACTTACCGTATGCAACATGACAAAAGATGCTAAGCAGACTTCAAACCTGTTTGACAATAACTTGAAAGCAACTGTATGTCATTTGAAAATGTGTTAAAAAAAAAAAAGGAGTTTTCCCATATTCATGACCTTAGTTCAAATAAAGTCACCAATAGCACTTAGACTCTCATCTGCATTTTTTTAACTTTTTTGCCCCAGATCAGGGTATCATGGAAACAATGTATGTCACAAAAAACTGATAAATCTCATAATATCACGGGACTGTCCCACAATGTTATGACTTTTATGCACCATCTTTAGGAAAAATTTTCAGTAATGATAGAATGTGAAAATGGTAGTTAGATATATATTTACTATTAAAAAAATGTCATTTCGTGTTCAGTAAAAACTGAGTTTGCTTGCTGGTTGCAGAAAATATATGATATAGAAATTGATAAATGTCATTATCATGAGACTATCCTATGATGTCACGGGATATGGCGCAAAAAAGTTTGACAAAATGTTTTCAAAATCAGGGAATTCTGGTGACATTATTTGAATTTTAATTAAGGAATTGGAAAGATTGAGTTTAACGAAGACTAATACATCAAAGCCCCTTTGACAAGTTAAGAAAAAGAACCCATCCAATGTACTTACAAAATGAAGCAAGAAGGACTTCTATCTCCATGGGAGCAACAATCTAAAGAGGTAAGAGAAAATAAAAAGATAAAAATTAGGGGATTCCCTCTGCTGAGCACTTGTACTTGTGGGATCACTAGTCCTTGGATCAAAATATCTACTCTAACACACATTGTAAGGTAACGGAGGATTTGATCATCACTGGCCATACTTGATCTACAGCGAACAAGTTTTCACCTTTCAAAATAAGTGTACACTTAATCCAACAGTCCAATTCATTCATATGGGTGCCAAACCCCATGGCCTAAGACTATGAAGGGGTCCTTATTTTATGATCCACTTGGATGGATCAAAATGTGGGCTCACCACATGTTCCAAACATTTAGATGAGGGATTCCCTTAAAATTAGAATACAGATAAAAATATCTTCGAAGGTAAGCTACAAGGACGTCATATACGACTGTACTCTATACAAAATATATTCGAAGAGAGAAGAAAAGTGGCATTCTACTCTAGTCAGAAAGTTGAACCCCCCACAATGCCATAGCGAGGATTGTAAGTAAGGGGTAATGAAATTAAAGATTTAAAGTTGGGAGCTACTAAACGTACACCAAGATTAGCTCATTCTACATAGCAAAAAAATCAAAAATCAAAAATTTCCTAAATGGCCCCACCCCTTCTCTCCCTCCTCTCTCCCTCCCTTCCCAACCTCCCCCTTCGGCTAGTGACAATCTCCCACAACGGAGGGGGACTCTCCTCTCCCTCTTCTCTTACTCTTCATCTTCCTTTTCCTCTCCCTCCCTCCCTCCCTCTATTTTCTCTCTTTCCTTCTCTCCTCCCTCCCCTTTTCTCCCCCCTCAATGCAGCAGGAGATGCGTCACCTTGCAACAGGGGAGGGTGGAGAGAGGGAAAGAAAGAGAATAGAGGGGAGAGGAAGAGGAAGAGGAAGAGGAAGAAGGAGGGAGAAGGGAGTCCCCCTCCACTGTTGGAGATAATCACCAGCCGAAAGGGGAGGTGGGGAAGGGGAGGAGAGAGAGAGAGAGAGAAAAGGTGTACTGTGTAGGGAGGAAGGGTGTGTGTATTCATGGAATTTTTGGTTTTTTTTTTTTTTTTGTTGGCTGTGTAGAATGAGCTAAACTTAGTGTACATTTAGCAACTCCCTTTAAAGTTTCATACAAGATGGAATTTCAACATATTCTCTATGCAACAATGATGTGCTAGACAGTTTGGCTGACAAATGACTGATGATTATAGAATCTTTGCTTAATATGTAGTGGCTTTGGGTTGTGATTTTGTTGCTGTAATGTTGCCTTCTGTAGAGTAGTTTCATTCGTGCTATTATTATTTCTAATTTTTTCTTTTTGCACTTGTATGGTGTTCTCTCTAAACATATCAAGTAGGTTAAAATATGGAGACATTCCTTTTTTATGGCCAAGACATCTCATCCTAGAGATTTGCAAATTGGGTGGAGGAGGTGCTAAATATCTCAAGACAAATGAGAGCCTTGTTTTAATCATGTATTAAGAGAAGCAAATGTTATGGCGGATAGTATTGCAAAGGAAGGAGTCCTTCGTTCTTTGAAGCATTGTTTATATAAATATATAAATATATATATATTTAGAGCGTGTGACTATCAGGAGGGTCTCTATGTAATACAAGATTTGGATTTGATGATAGATGGGCCACACCTAAAATTCTCACAAAATAATTGTGAAAACTAGTTCTTATAGGATTTTTTCCTATATATATAGAGAGAGAGAGAGAGATATGTAGGCATTTTATTAGTTTATTTTGTTTTTAGGTTTGGCTAGGTTGTTTTTGACTTAGTCCTTCCTTGGTATTCCATTTTTTTTTTTTTGGAGAAATAAGATTCACAGATCTCAAAAAAAAAAAAAAAGGAAGGAAAAAGAAAAAAGCTACGGCACATTAGTGGTATTTAATTTGGTGACATGGAAGAGTGAGAAGCAATCAATGATTGTTAGATCTAAGATGAACTATAGGGTCGCAGGGTCATGGTTCATACAACCTATTAATTATTGTGGCTAAAGAAGATGATTATAAAATTAGGTTCAGATTTCAAATGAAAACGGATGTGGGCTGTGACAATCAAGCTGCTATGCAAATCTCCACAGATTCATGTTCCAAAAGCGGAATAAACATATTGAATCTGACTTTCACTTAATACGAGAGAAGATCTGAGAAAATTGCCACTTTACATAAATAAAATCAAATAATCCGTTAGCCGACGTATGTTTATAAGTCACTTTCAAGACCAATTGTGCACAATCACATCTGCGCTCCAGCTTGAGGCGAGTGTGAGGGTACAATATGTAACCTAGTATAGCATCGTATGATGGTGAAAGTTTATTTAAAAAACATACACTTGAATTGTACCATATGCAAAGTATATTATATTAAACAATAAAAGAGACCTGGATAGATTTTAATTTGAATCATTTTCTCTTGATTAAGGGTCGTAAACTCATAGTTTAATTATTTCAAATACAACAGTGAAATCTTATAAATACATGTGCTCTCTCTCTCTCTCTCTCTCTCTCTCTCTCTCTCTCTCTCTCTCTCTCTCTCTCGTCAAATAACAATAAAAAATAAAAATTAATGTAGATAAAATAAGAGAAACATCTATGAACCACCACCATCATATAGTTTAAGACGTTAAAAAGCTTTACCTTGTCCATGCAGCTAAGTTTTACCATGCAATTTCCCATTGAACCTTACGAAACTGATCAGAGATATAGGAATATTTGCGCGCGCCCTAATCCTGAAAAATAAAATTTAGGCCATCAGATGATACACATGATCACAAAAAGCTAGCTATATATGGGAAGTAACTTAAGAAGAACAAGATAGCAAGTTAAGCATGCATAAACCATTTACATCTACAAGAGCTAGAACCATGTTAGTTCCACCATAGGAGTAGTAACAGTGGAATAAAAATAGGTCTTGACGTGACATTTTCTAACTTCATTCGTTCCTGGATGGAACAGCAAAGCCAGAAGTAAAGCCGAGATATGACATTTTTTTATAAGAAAGATTGTTTAAAGAGGAATTGATTTGAAAATAAGGGTAAGCTTTCTAACCTATTTTTTGTGATTTATGAAACAAACTTTAAATATGTACAATCCAATACTTGGTAAATTGATTCAGGAGTTACAATTCATGCTTGTAATTGTTTGGAGGGCTTCATTTCGAGCCGTAGTTCAAGTAATGGACATCCATTTATTATTATGTGAACCAGCAAAAATTTGAGGTCGAAGCCATTAGGATGCTGTAATTGACTTTTGGCACGAGACTCCAACTAAGCCTTCATATACATTTTTTATTCCTTTAATTTCTATAAACTTAATTTCTTTGTCATGTTTATACAATAACGTTTTATCTTTATTTTTTGGACATGGAACGTTAAAGATTTATAAAAATAATGTTTACGTTGATTGTGGTTTTAGATATGGTGGCTTATATAAGTCAAGTTTAGACCAACCTGAAGATTTTAGAAATAAGGTGTGAATGACTAGTTTGCAAATTATAGAAATATATATACAAACTTAATTGGCTTCAAGGAAATAGTAATTAAAGTTCGACGATACCATTACCAATTTTGGATTTTCAGAAAACATTGTTTATCAATGTATATACCCAAAGATCAGTAAAAGCTGATTTATTATTTTGATACCGTATGTAGATGATGTCTTTCTATCTAGTAATAATATATCAATATTGAAAGAAACTAAGATTATCTCGATATACATTTTGATATGAAAGATATGGGATAGACATCCTTTGTAATATCAATTGAGATCTTTATAGATCGATCTCAAGGATTAGTAGGATTGTCACAAACTATTTACATCAAATATGTCATCAAGAGATATAATTTAGAAGGTTGTTAGGCTTATGATACTCCCATTATAAGGGAGATAAGTTACATAAAGGTTAATGTCCAAAGAATTAAGTTGTGAAAGAAAATGTACGAAATCATCTAGTGCTTATTGAGGGATTCTTCACTAATCTCATGATTGTAAATCCTTTGATCAAGACATTGGAATTAAAAGCATTTAAGAAACGTGTCACGGACATGGGGCTTGTAAAATTACCTTGATAAGGATAATTTATTATAGACATTATTGAGATTGATCAAATTTTAGTTAATATCATTTTGTTTGACAATCTTGTCTTGATCAAATTTTAGTTAATATCATTTTGTTTGACAATCTTGTCTTCTTGCTTTATCTAAATATTTTATACACATGTGATGATGATTATTAAAGAAGGAAATATGAGATATGACAATTGCAGTGTAACCAATTTAATAGGACGGTCATGAAAAATATCCTATTACCCCTATGAAAGACTTGGTCATGTGATGATTGTTGATGAGTGTAATGCATGGAAGGAAGCATGTCAGACTAATGATGTGTAACTACCATGACTCGTATTGACAATTTCCCATTTGATCACAATTCAAAGGCTTAGCATAAATAGGATTAGTTATTCACATTTGAAAATTTTTTGTGATGACAATAATCACGGAGTAATGCTTGTAGCCATGTGAAGCAAGTAGGAGAATGTCAAAATTATTGAGCTTTAATATGGCACAATGACTACATGCCCATATGAGTCCCCCACTTTAAATGACCATTATCCATCATGAATCCCATATTAGTAAGTCTCTTTGTGTGGATATCTTTTGTGTTTACGCAGTGTTAATAAAGTCTGCTCTATTAAAAGGAATCTAAATCCTAATTAAATTATGACTCCATTATGGGAAGGGAGTTATCTAAAAAAACCTTGGGCTTAGGGGTTACAGTTTTTCTTTACATCCTACATTGATTGCCCCCCTTGAGATTATGTAAAAAGACCATAGTTCAGGAGTGTAGTAAGTGCCCAATTAAAGGCAGTGGTTCAGATTGGGTGGCTTCGAAGCCATGGAGTCGAGTGTATATTTAGATTTTAAAAATTATTTTGTGTTATCCAAATCTATCCTGTTATTATGAAAATCTAGTTTAAGTAAGTCCTAAAGCTAACAGTTTTACTTCATTGTTAATTGGATCGAAATAGTGTAGGGAATAAGTACAGTTTGTCTATGACACCACTAGCTACTTTATTTCTCCTTGGTCTCTTTTTCTTTCTACCACAAGTGTGATAACTTGGAACGAAGTAAACTTAGTAAAAAAAAAATTTTTTTTTTACTTGAACCTTTATTTTTACCTTATTCATGATCTTTACTCCCACACACATTTACAACCGGTGTGCTCCTGAAAATTTTCAGGCGTGAAAGAACAATTTTTAACCATAATAATTTGAGACAAAACTAATAAAAATCACATTTTACTGTAGAAAGTGCAGCAAGGTTTTTCCATGTGCAACAAAGCCACCTCTCATCAATTTAAAACTTCAACCCCAAAATGAAACACAATTCGACCTTCACTGAACCATGTCAACCCTTGTATTCAATCATGATAAGAGCTGCATGTGCAAAACCATCAAATTATATACTTATTTTTTATTATATTTAAATCAAACTATAAACATAAAAATAAAATTCAAATCATCAATCTTAAATAAAATGATATCTCTTGAAATTTAGAAAGTGTTCATGACGAAAAAAATTCAAAAATTAAAAACAAGAAGAAGATCTAAACAAACCCCATACAAATAGTCAAAGGCTTTAATCAAATGCAAATTCTTTATTCATCTTTAAAACCTCAAATCTATAAAAGTTCTAAGGAGGTTTAGACAATTACTAAATTACCTTTTAAAAAGCAAAAATGTAAAAGGTTATTAATATTGACTTATCCGCAAGCTATAGCTATTCTCGCTTGCCAAATTACTAAAATTGTAAAATTTAATGAAATGAGTATCAAATTGTAAGATTCACACATTGATAATAACATTCATATATATATATATATATATATTAAATTCAATAGATAGATATAAATCGTTTTTCTTAAAATTCGGGATACAAATCATAAGATTCTAATAACTATACTTTCCTACAAAAGAGAGCTCTAATCTTCAACAAATCCTAGCCATCCATCCAATCTGAGTAATTTGGAAAGAATCCTTTACCATTCAAAAAAAATTAAGAAGCCTTGGGTCTCTAGGATTCCTCTTGGAAACGTTTTCGATTTCCAATCTAGCTTGCATCAAAAGTTATCAGGCGTCCCACTTTTTGAGCATATAGATCCAATTAGAGACGTGGATACATGGCCTGAAATGTCCATTGTGGACCACACGTGGTTTTGATTCAACTGAGGCTGGCTTTGGGTCAGAGAGAGGTCACACAGTCAAACATTGAAATCTTCGAGATTATAAGATAAAAAGCCGAACCTATAAATCTGTGTCCAGAGTCAATTATATGCCTAATAAATGTCATAAAATCAAGCCACAGAATCTCAAATTCATATTTCATACATTCCAAAATTCCAACAAAGGAAATGCACTCAAAGATCCTCAACCTCAAGATAACTTTCAACAAACAACCAAAAACTAAGAAATACCAACATAGAATAATCAAACAAACAACAAATTACAGAAAAATTGAATAGAATACCGAAATAATCAGATTTTTTTTTCTTAAGAAAAATTGAAATCCTAACAGTGAAAAAAAAATTGCACCTGCACGTACCTTTGAATGTGGTTGGTTCTCTAGGTTCTCAAAACTTTCCTGAATCTCGGAAGGAAATTCAGGAAATTAGAAAAGACAAGAGAAGCCTTTATTAGAGAGAGTACATGCTTCTTGTAGAGAAGAAGAAGAAAGGAGAGAAAAGCTTTTTCCTGCTTTCAGGTTTGAAATCCAGAGAGAGAGAGAGAGAGAGAAAGCGTAGGAGGGAGTGAGGCCCGCGAAAGCTTTCTCTCCTCTCCGTCTTATCGGCTGCTCTCATTTTCTTCCCACTCCACTCCCCCTCCTGGTAACGTGGAAAAGGTTGGGGACGGACGAAAGCGTCGCAGCTAATAATAGACCCTCCCCGAGTAGCCTCCCAAGTTCGCAAGCCGGCCGTTATTTTATAGTTATTATTACAACCCACCATTCCACAAGAAATGGGTGCTTTTCTATTGCCCACTTACTTGCAAATCATAATTAATTTACCAGATTTTGGGATTTTTTTTTAATTTTATTTTAAGGTTGGGGGATGAACACTTTTGAGTGCTCACCTGGTGTCGCATTAATAATAATGAGAGATGAAGGACAAAACGATCTCAACAAGCCTAGTAGAGTTTAATATTTTAGAGTAATAGCTAGATATATGTCAAATTTGAGTTGGATCTAATTCATAGGGGTTGTGAGTGTGCGGAGAGAAATATTTGTTGATAAATAACTAGAACTGTCTTTAAAATAAATTTGTAAAAGAGAAAGTCAATGCTGATGGCTGATCCAAACCATTCCAATTACTATTGAGAAATTTGTCACTACATTACTAACCATATGTGGGGACTGTGGAGCCCAGTTCAACCACTAAACCCCAAATCGAAAACTCTTGTCTCAGCCATGTCACCAAGAAACAGAAAAGTTTATAAAATACACTATCCACACCATACAATTGCAGGAAAATGCGTAAAAAAAACGGAAATTATGCCATTATCACTTTAAAACATTGTATACAATTGTTGACTAATATCAAAACAAATTGAGAAAAATATACAATTAAAATGAGCTTGAAATAAAAGTGGCATTGACTTAAGCTTCAGGGAAAAACAATGGAGCTACACTTGGAAAAAGATATCATTAAAGAAACTTGATACTCCATCTCCAAATGTGAAAGCATCGTAACATACTATCGCCCCATCAAAGAAACTCGATACTTCATCTCCATATGTGTAAGCATCATAAGGAACCATAGCCCCTTCATCAACGAAACTCCATACTTCATCTCCATATGTGCAAGCATCGTAAGGTACTGTGGCCCCTTCATCAAAGAAACTCGATACTTCATCTCCATATATGCAAGCATCGTAAGGTACGTGGCCCTTTCATCGAAGAAACTCAATACTTCATCTCCATATGTGCAAGCTTCGTAAGGTACCATGGCCCCATCATCTACTGGAGCAGTAGGTATGTGCGCAGACTCACATCCATATCCTTCCTCTGTAGGCTAAAAGAAACTAGGCATGTGCGCAGACTCACATCCATATCCTTCCTCTATAGGCAGAAAGAAACTAGGTGTGTGCAGACTCACATCCATATCCTTCCTCTGTAGGCTAAAAGAAACTAGGTGTGTGCGTAGACTCACATCCATATCCTTCCTCTGTAGGTTGAAAGAAACTAGGTGTGTGCGCAGACTCACATCCATATCCTTCCTCTATAGGCTGAAAGAAACTGGGTGTGTGCGCAAACTCACATCCATATCCTTCCTCTTTAGGTTGAAAGAAACTTAACCCACACTCATATCGTTCATCTTCTTTTACGGGCTAAGAGAAGGGTGTAGAAGCAGGGCTGCTATCAAACCCACACCCATACAAATCTTTTCCTCTGTCAAATTGCTGACAAAAGCCGCCACATCCATTCCAAGGACGAGCACCACTCGTATCAGGTTCCAATGAAAGTGTGGGAGTGAGCGGCAATTCAGCAGTGGCAATGGCGACTGGGATGGAAGAGGAGGAAGAAACCCTCTAGGAGGTGAAAATATGTTCTTCTAATTCTTGATTGGCACCGTCCATGAGGCCCAAGAGGTGGTGGTTGGTGTGGGGCTAAAGCTCTTTGATTGGGGATGTGTTGTTGTTGGAGAGGTAACAGTCGATGATGGTGTTGATGTCAGAGGATCCAAAGGTGAAAGGCTTCCCGGCACCAGAGAAGGCAATGATGGCAATTTCACAACCCGAATATTTGCTAAGGTCCTGGGCTTTCCTAAAGAGACCCTGTTGTCTCTTTAAGAAGGTCACCATTCGTTGTTGCTTGTCCTGCACAAATTCTATCTCTCTTTTTCTCTTACCCATCTCTGTCTCCTGATTCTTTCTTTAGTCGACCAAGAAAATGAAATTCCCGTTGACCCCCAAAAATTCTAAGAGAACAAGACAGAAAAAAAATCCTAATCAGTCCGTTGATCTCCTCTCTGTCACCAAGACTATGAATGAAAGAAACCCTCGTTGATGTTGATGAAATGCAAATGCCTCCCTCTCTTTCAATCTCTGTTTCTTGAACAAAGAAATGGCAGTACGTGTTTTGTTTCATTCAAATGGAATTTATATACGTTACGGTGGAAACTGGGTGGGAGTGGGAGTGGGAGTGGGAGTGGGACTTTCCAAATACTGTCCAATGGCTACTTTATTCTAAATGGACTGTTGCTTGCAAATTCAAAAATCAGCCCAGTTGGCAACCCATATGATCAGTTTGACCCATCCCACTAACCCACACCCCAGCATGTCACGGATCCTAATCCCTTCATCGGGTCTATTCAAATAGGTACCAACCCTCACGATCAGTGAATATAGGGGCGCCCTTGATTGTACACGGTTTGGATAGATTACTGGGTGGGCCCCACCAATTTCTCTTGAAAGCACCATGAGAACTAGTTCTCATCCAATTGCCTTATTAGATTTTGGATTTTTGTGTGTGTAAAAGGTGGGGGACACCAATTGGTGTTGGCTGTTTGGGTCTTGTGTTTAAATCCCATCAAATTACCTAAAGCACATGTGGGGTGAGTGCTTGTCCAAGAGACCGCTTCCAAAATTGAGTGCCTAGAGTTGTTAAAGATGAAAGATTAATGGTGAATTTTCAAAAGAATATATTATTTCTTGTTCGTTTTTTAAAATTTCCTATGATCTTTATTTTTAATCACCCTATATATTTTATTGCAAGGCCTTATAGCATTTAATAAGTGCAATTTCCTTTAAAAAAAATCAAAGATAACTAAATCTCAATCTATGAGATCAAGAAAACTCAGTTCAATAAATCACAAAAAGAAAAAGAAGACGATGATTGTAACCCACCTCCAAAACATCATCTCATGTAGCACATGAGAGATGTTTTTAAATCAAAACAAAATTATTTTGAAGAAATAAAAAAATAACCTAATTCCAGATCTAAAGAAATATCATTTCCAGAAATCAAGAAGAAAAAGGGTTAACGATTGTAAAACCTTTTTCAACATGAATAGTGCTTCTAACAGAAAATATAATAATAATAATAAGGTTCATAATTGCCACAAACAAGTTGTGAAATTAGAGTCTTTTAAGATTTTTTTTTTGGTACATGTCTCTATCCCAAGTCTCCAAATCTCTATCATTTAAATCCAAGGATGTATTAAATGCTTGCCCATTAAATGCTCCATATTAAGTCTGCATCAATGAACTGTTTAGAACATTTAGGATTGGACCCCTTAGATCCATAATCTATTCATATTCTTTTTGATTAAATTGATTGAAAGACTATCATAAAGTGGTAACTCAGCCCAGAGTGCATGAGTTTGAATACCAAATACAGAAAAACAAAAAACGAAAAAAAAAAAAAGGATGGAGACAGTGCATTCAAATGAGTTCAGTAGGATGCCTACGAACATATCGGTTTTAACATTTATGATTTCCCACTACATATGCCTCAAATCTGTATCTCATCAATTATCTAATTTTCATATAAATGTATGTGCTTGTCAATGGCAATTGAAAACAGAACTCTTCTCGTTTTTAAGTTGTTCAATTCCTGCATGTTGTGCAGAGACCTTTTTTCTGGAATGAATTTTTGATAATAATATTATTATTAATAATAATAACTATTATTATTATATTATTATTATTATTATTGTTATTAATGATGATGTTGAAAGCAAAAGGCGAAAAGTTAGTTGCATGCTGAGTCCAAATACAAACACGGGTATTTTTCCCAAGACATGAGTCATGGCCACTTAATTTGAAAAGTCCCAGCCAGGGAAAGGGGCAAATTTCCGTTGACTACACTCTTTCCCATCTTGAAGAATCAATCATCCAAATGGTTGCTAACTTGAAAATAGCTGAGAACTAGGAGATTGGATTTTCCAAACTCCTAAAGACCGAAATAATCCTCCCATCTTTCAAGGGAAAAAAAATACCAGATTACATGAAATGGCAAAGTGTTTTAGCCAAGCATCATCTTTCTAACCATTCAGCTGCAGGATGAATGTGCGCACAAGAAATCAAGATGAGCCACTTTAAATGATTAAAAACAGAACTATTCATCAGTGGCTTCAATTAACGCACACAAGATTTGAATCATGGGAAATCTAAACCGAGCTCATGCTAAAAGATCATTTGTCATGGCCTCTCATGATCATTTGTCATAGCCTGTCATGTGCTTAAAATTCACTCATTCATAACACCGGGGTCCCTATCCATACACCCTGCCGGGTTCCTAGTGTGGACCAACCAGATGGTGAAAAGCTATGACCAAAACCATGAGATTCATTAATTGGATTTGTACAGATCAATTGCCTGAAAGAACATAGTGGTTTGTTAAAATCCTTATTGCTTACTATAAGTCAGTAGATGCCAGATTTACTAAATAATCACTCCATTTGCCAAAACCTCATAAAAATAAAAAAAAATATTTATCCACCAGAAGAAAACATGGAAAAACTTTTGAACAGAAGCAATAACTTATGGTCCTTAGTACAGTTCTGAAGTCTTTGGAATAGAAATTTCACAATAGCATGAACCAATTTGTCCATTTTTCTTATCAATAGAACCAGATGCCCTACCACTTCCAGGTTCAGTGATATTGAATATCTGGGTTACATTCTTTAAAGATCATACACTCCCAAGGATACTACTATCCCATAGCATATTTCTGTGTCCAGCTCCGAGCAGTGCTTTCATACTTGGCCCTGTCAGTCTTGTACATATGAGCAATCTCCGGCACAAGTGGGTCATCTGGATTTGGATCCGTCAGTAGCGAGCAGATGGAAAGTAGAACCTGAGACAAAATCACATCAACAATCAATTAGAGGTTTCCAAGGCAAGCTCATTCAGGATGAATACTGAATAAAAGAAGTCCACCTGGCAAAGAAAATTTGCAATTGAATGATTATCAATTGGTCAATTGGCCAACTCTTTTTTTTATTATTTTTTTTAATTTTTCAGCAACTCAAAGGTGGGTTTGCGATTTTGAAAACCATCTTCATTTTCTCTAAATTTAGCTCAAATTCATTAAATAAAGAACGTACAAAGAGAGAAATTAAGAGGATAGATCATACAGTACGCGAGATAACCCGCTGCAAGGACCATAAAATTCAACCATCTTGTAATACGCTCCCTAACAGCCCCACCTTAGCAACATGTCGCTTTGTTGTTAGACTCTTGCTGAATATTGCAAAGTCGGATAAATTTGAAGTCGTCCGGAGAAATGGAAGGCCCAAGGCCCTGATATGGCATCTTGTTGAAGGCAACAGCTTTATTCCACTCACCTTCTACTACGTACAAGCCACTCACCTTCTACTAAGTACGAGCCCATGAAAATGTGAATCAATGAATAAATCTCTCATTGATTGTCCAGATCTCCCTTCCATTTGAATCCCCAATGCCAACAACCGGAGGAAAGAACAGTTACACTATGATCTCATCCTTTATCAGATCACCCAAGCAGATCAAATATTAATCCCAAAGATCCTCTAATAGCCCATGCAATTTCAGGTGGTAGCACTATCCATAAATTTAAAATCCTCAGTGAGGGGACCCGCGCACTCATCCACAAGGAACCAGAAAGATGTAGGAATGACCCAAGATTCTGAAGAATAATTTATATAGTTGGCACTTATAATTGGCACTTCTAAAGTGCCCACCATGAACCGCATTGAAAGCAGTTTTATTTGTTCATATTTAAATTATTATGAGAATAAATGGGTATCATTGTAGTAACACCGATTCAATCAAATACTATCACTTTGACAACTGACAAAATGGAAGTTTGGTCTCTTAAAGATTAAAAAATTTTAAAACTTTGATTGGCATGTTCAACTCTCGAAAGAAAAAAAAAACATACCATTTTTGTTTTATAATTGGTAACATGACTCAGACACAACCTAAGGGGCCATTTTGTAAACTCTAGTCTAATCTAATTAAAAGAAAACACTTTTTTAAGTTCTAATGTACAATTAGCATGTTTTGCAAAATTATAAATTAAAAAAAATTATTTCACAATGGAATGGGTATAGTTGCAGATAAGGATTTGAAAGAGAAAATTGTGGAGGTAAAAAGGTTTAGTGATAGAACCATAGCAATTAAACTAGTATTAGAGGAAGACCTAATCCATATTATTAAAATGCATATGCTCCCCAAGTAGAACTAGAAGAAAGTGTGAAAAGACAATTTTGAGAGGAGATGAATAATTTTCTGCGAGAAATCCCAAATTGTGATATGATTTTCCTTGGAGGGGATTTAAACAGGAATATAGAAAGAAATAATAAAGGATATGAGAGAGTACATGAAGGGCAAGGATTTGGAGAAAAGAACGAATTTAGAAATACTATATTAGATTTTGCAATAGCATTTAATCTTATAGTAGCGAATACTTATTTTAAAAAGAAAGATGAGCATTTAATTACCTAGAATAGTAGCAGTAATAGGAGTCGGATAGACTTTTTCCTAATTAGAAAACAGGACCGATTGGCTTACAAAGATTGCAAGGTCATCCCACGAGAGAATTTAACCACGCAACATACGCTCGTAGTTTTAGATATTTGCATTAGAAGTAGAAAGAAAGTGGTAGTAAACAAAATGAACCCTAAAACTAGTTGGAGAGATTTAAAGGGGAAAGAGCAAATATATTTAAAGACAAAATGATTGAGAAAGGAAAATATAATCTAAAAGGAGAAACTACAGTAATGTGAAATCAAATGGCTCATTGCATTAGAAAAGTTGCAAAGGAGTTACTTAGAGAATCAAAAGGAAAAAGACATATTAATACAGAAATATATTGGTAGAGTGTAGAGGTTCAGGAAGTTATTCGAGAGAAAAGACATTGCTACAATGTTTGGTAGGAGACTAAAAGTATAAAAAATTTTGAATTGTATAAGAAGGCAAAAAAAAAAAAAACTAAAAAAGTAGTAAGTAGTGCAAAATCCAAAGCATACGATGACCTCTATAATAAGTTAGGAACAACAGAAGGAGATAAGGATATTTTTAAACTCGCAAAAATAAGAGAAACGAAAAGTAGGAACTTAGATCATGTCAAATGTATCAAGGACAATGAGAAAAATGTTCTAGTGAAGGACAACAATATTAAAGAAAGGTAGAAGGAATATTTTAGCAAACTTTTAAATGAAGAACATATGAGGGATCTAAAAACTAGGGAGGATACTTTATTAGCAAAGTATACTTTTCTTCATAGAATTATAGGGGTGAAAGTGAAGGAAGCATTGAAGCAAATGAAAACAAAAAAGGCAGTAAGCCTAGATGATATTCCGATAGATATATGGAAATACTTAGGAGAGGTTGAGATGAGTTGATTATGTAGACTCTTTAATAAGATACTTGTGACAAATAAAATACTGGATGAATGGAAAAGAAGCATTATAGTACCTATATATAAAAATAAGGGAGTGATACAAAATAGTACCAACCATCAAGGGATTAAACTTAAAAGTCATACTATGAAGTTATGAGAGAAAATAATAGACCAAAGAGTTAGAAGACAAAGATTGCTAAAAATCAATATGTTTTATGCCAAAAAAGTCAACTATGGAAGCTATCTTTTCACTTAGGTAATTAATAGAAAAATATCAAGTAAAGAAGAAAAATCTACACATAGTCTTTATCGAAAAAGGCTATGATAAGGTACCAAGGGATTTAATTTGGTGGATTTTGAAGAAAAGGAATGTCCCGAGCGGTTACATTGAAATTTTTAAGGATATGTATAAATGAGCAATAACAAATATAAGAACCACATGTGGAGAAACAGGTGGATTCCTCATGACTATAGGTTTGCATCAGGGATCAACATTAAACCCTTACCTCTTTGCATTAATTATGGATGAGTTAACTGCACATATTCAAGAAGAAGTACCATGATATATGTTGTTTGCAGATGATATAGTATTGGTAGATGAATCAAGAGATAGTATAAATACAAAACTTGAGAGATGGCGAGGGACATTAGAATCTAGAGGCTTTAAAATAAGTCGTACAAAGATAGAATATATAGATTACAACTTCAGTGGATATATACAAAATGTTAAAATCACTGTCAAAATTGAAACCTATGAGATACCATGTAGAGATTTTTTTTGGGTATTTGGGCTCTATAATTAGTAAGGATGGGGAGATTGATGAAGATGTCGAGCATAGAATAAAAGCTAGATGGCTGAAGTGGAAACTACCTTCTGGAGTGCTTTATAATAGACGAATGCCAATGAAATTAAAAGGGCAAATTTTAGAGGACGGTAGTTAGACCAGCTATGATATATGGAGCAAAATGTTTGCAATTAAGAAGACGCATATATATAAGATAAATGTGGTAGAGATAAAAATGCTTAGGTGGATGTATAGTAAAACTAAAATAGATAAAATTAGAAATGAGCACTTTCAAGAGCATTTTAGGGTACCACCAATAGGAGATAAGATTAGAAAAACCCATTTAAGATGGTTTTGGCATATTGAGCATAGGCCGCTTATGACACTGGTGATGAAAAGTTTGGCTATCCAATAGGCCAAAAAAAATATTGATGGAGGTCATTAAATCAAATTTGAAGAAGTTTAACTTATCTAAGGATTTAACTCAAAATAGAACGAAATGAAAAAACATAATTCATGTAGCCGACCCCAACATAGTTGGAATAAGGCTTTGATGATGATGATGATAGTGTTTAGTAAGCATACTGCATACATTCTTTGTTGTTTCCCAAAAATTCTTTCATTTCAATGCCCTAGAAATATAAAAAGTGACCCACCTCATGAAATTAGTAATACAAACATAGTAATTAGATCATGGACAAACCTTTATCGGAATTGAAACATAGGCCCACCTTTTGTGATTGTAAACATAAGACCCACCTTTAGGAATTGCAACACAATCCCACCTTTATGAAAACATGGGGCCCACCTTTAGGAATTGCATCACAAGACTCACTTTAAGGAATTAGAACATAGGTCATTATAGGAATTAGAATGTGGCGCCTACTTCTATAGGAATCAGAACATGAGGCCCCTTTAGGAATTCCAACAGGGACCCACCTATAGGAATTGTGTAGATGGGCCCACCTTTAGGAATTATAACGTTGGCCCACCTTTATAGGAATTACAATATGTCCCACATTTATAAGAGCTACACTATGTCTAACCTTTTATGATTGCAAACATAGAACCCGCCCTTTGTGACTGAAAATAGGACCCACCTTTAAGAATTACAAAGTAGGGTCATCTTTTGTGAATGGAACATTGTACCCACCTTTAGGAACTGTGATAATTGTTAGAATCCACCATTTGCGTAATTTTGAAATTTTGATCCCATACGTTCAAAACACTTGGAAATTTTGCATTGTCCACCTTCAACTTTAACTAAAAACAGTCAACCAAGGAAAGCAGCCCCCTAATTTTTTTAGAGGTTTACCAAATACTCTAACATGTAAATAAGCTCTAATATGTACATAAGAGATAATGGCAACCATCATCCTGTTAGCCCAATCAATTGAACAATCCAACCATTCAGACAGCATATCTTCTAACAAGATTAACAAACAATCAGCATATTTCAGTTAACAAATTTCTTAACCATCCATTTCATTTCCACAAAACTCCACAAATTGAATGAATACGATTGTCTTATCAGTATAGCCAACGGACTATGACAGCATCTGACCATCCAAAGTATAATCTCTTTTTTTTATACCGATCCACAATATAACCTTCACAGGATGGATAGTCTCATAAAGTGTCCATAAAGTTAGATGAGGGTGCCGGACTAAAAACCATATATAAAGCAATGTTGTTTTCTTTTAAACATCTTGTTCATCATTTGCAAGAAAAAGTTGGAAATGTGGATTCTATTGCAAAAGAAGGGCATGTTAACCAGGAACTTAACCACCAACAAGCCTAGAAAGTGCGATGCACATTTCCAGACACATGTATGCCTATAAACTTTCAGCCAACCAATATTTATTTATTTTCGGGTGGGGTCAGGCTACTGGAAAGATTTAGTTTCTCCCTAGGACCGTAAAAAATAAAATAAAATAACAGTCCCACAAGACTATTGCTCGCCATTGCATTGAAAATCTAAATATGATTAGTTATAAAGCCATTAAAATTAGAGAGTCAAAGATCATGGAGTTTAGGATCACACTATGGGAGTCATATTATAATGTCACATTGCTTATCATACATTGTCATATTCCTCTAAATAATCTGCGACTTTGCATGGAGTTATATAGTTTCGGCGGGTATGGGCATAGGTTGAACATTGCACATTTGTATGGTTTCTGCTTTCTCCTAAGGATCGTCTGTGATCTTGAATTCTTGATACTTCTTTTTTACCCCATTAAAGTTGTTACAGACTGGAACCTTTTTTATTCATTTGTTGTATGTCATGGTCCTAAGCCCCAAAAAGGATGATTGACGGCAAACAAAGCACCAATGGTGAAAACTTGTCAAACCAAATTTAAGTAACTCAGCCAACTCCCACTTGATGGGATAGGGTTATAGGTAATAATAACGTTCAAATATAGGTAATAATAGCATTCAAATACATTCTCGTGGTGAGGAAAGGTCCACCTGATGGGATAGAGTTCTACGAAAATAACAAACACATTCTCATTGAAAAATGTCCACCCAATGAGGATAGAATTCTAGGAAATGATAGCGTTAAAATCCATTCTAATGAGGGGAAAGATGATGACTCATTTCAGAAATAGACAAAAATTTCTACCATTGCTTTCTATAATGTGACATGCTCCAACTGGTCAAAGCTCTATTTCACTTGTCAAGATGATTGTAAATCTCTAAAATATCTCTAAGTGTATAGGAACAAACTTTCTATACACTATGTTAATTTTATTAAAATTCAAGGTGATTTTCAAGTTACCAAAACACTCTTTATATATTCGTACCCCAAAAAGAAAGGACAGTCCTTTTATGTGTGTCAAACAATTTTACCATAAAAAGAGAATCATTAACAGCATAGGAATTACAGGTGATCTGTAAGGTCCTCAGAATCGAACCCATCACCACTATAGGTAACCATATGTATGTGAAAGGTTAACAAATTTGAAGAAAAAAAATAAGCAAAATAAAAACACACACACACACAAAACAAAACAAAAAGAAGTAGTCCCACATGGGCTCATCAGTCATGAGGACAAGTGAATAGGTAAGACTATCAAGATTAGTGCTGGCTAAAATTCACCCTCGTAATAATGTCAAGTAAACATCAATTCAAAAGCCTAAAAGAACAAAGTTTAAGATGGTTTAATCCAATGGTGGATATCACTTGGATCCAGGTGAAATGCCTCCATACCAATACATGGGCAACAGCGGTTTATTGATAAATTTGGATTCACCAAAGGTCCGCCAAATGATCGTATCAAGTGTGACCAGGCCACGTGATTGCTCATATAAGCACAGAGGGTGACTTATCTCTCCCAAACCTTTTGCAGGAACCTGCGCCAAAGCCCTCATTGAGCAGAGAAGGGACCCACCTTTCCAGCTTGTACACAACCTGCGGATCCTTGCATTTAAGCAGATCCAAAGAGGAAAATAGTATATATAGGGCGTGCAGATGAAACTGGACCAAAACTTTAATGTGAAAATCAAGTCTAATGACCCACATAAGCGGGACATTATATTTCTTAACTGTCAATTTTGGATCCGTTTGGCCCGAATGGCCAGACAATTCAAGTTTGAAACGCTACTGGTACAAAAAAAATCAATCTGGAGTGAAATTCAGCCCGTTTTGGTGTATTTTGGACCATTCTGACAATAATGTATCATGGTTTATAAGTAGCATGTCATTTTATGTGTTGAGAATTAAGAAAAAAGGTCTAACTAAAACATACAAATAGGTTATAAATAATCCATCTCTCATGTAGACGTATCGCATTTGTATTATTGATTATAATGTACTAAATTATTTTAAATATTAATATTGTTTTACATATATATCTATTTTTTGTTTTTTTTTCTTTTTTGAAATGGAACTCTGAAGCAAAATCTCAAATTGGCCAAAAATTTTCAATCTGGAGCCAAACATAAACTCAATCCAAAACAAAATTGACAACTATATTCACTTTCCTCACAGAAGAACTCTCTCATGCCTCTTCCCTAGGCCAGTTTGGCAATTCAGCTGTAAAGTGAATTCAAAGTAAAGCTTCAAATCAAGAGATAAAATATAAGGAGGTCTAATCAAAATATGATGGATTTTTGTCTTTAGTGGCTTGACAATGAATCTTTTTTACTTTTTTGTAGAAAGTAGATGACTTTGTCATTTAGTGGCTCAAAATTGTTGCTTTTTTACTCTTTTTTGAAAAAGAAGGGGGAATTTTGAATTTTTGTACTCTTGATATGACCCCCTCATCTTTTCATCTCTCTTAAATGGAGGCCTCACTTGACATCACTTAATAAATAAATTACCCAAACAGGGTAAACATAAAACAAAAAATCCTCGTCCCCACCCAGCAACTTCCAGCCGAAGATTAAAAAGCAGATGCATAAGAAGGCATCAAAATAGCACTATATATCTGTGCATGCCAGAAGAGACAAGCATGGCATTAATCCCCAGCAAGCAAAGAAACAGACAATTCATCCAGCAAACAAATGAAGTAGATCAAATAGATCATGACCCTACCCACCAGCAAGTACTAACTTCAAGATTAAAACCAGATGCATAAGAGTGCATCAAAATAGCATTATGCATTTGTCCATGCTGGAACAGACAACATGAATCCCAAGCAAACATAAAACTGAGAATTCATCCAAAAAATAGATGAAGTGAATCAAATGCCAGCAATATATAAAAGAGAAGAAATTATCCCAAAGTTAATCTAACCTTCGATATGGTCAGAGCAGGACTCCACTGTTCCTTGAGGATATCCAAACAAATACTCCCATTGCTATTGATGTTTGGATGGAAGACCTTCGTCCTAAACGCAACCTAAAACACAGAAAAACTTGATAAGCCACATTATTTTCTGAATAGGAAAAATATATAGAAATACATAATTAGTATGCTAAAAAGTACATAAAGTAAACATAAAAGAAGAATGAAAAATATATGAAAAGATGATACTTGGAGCACAAAGAACTTTAGCAATATAGTACATACACATTAAACAGCACACAAAAATAAAGTCATGACAATAATTGGAAGCACAAAAAGTTAACAAGTTAAAAAAGGGAAAACATATGATGTAATAATCAGTTTGTACAAATGTACCAAAACTAGCATATTACTTGCAAGTCGCCAATGCAATGTTGCAGCACAACAAGTGCATGAGATTTTTTTTTCCTTTCAAGAAAGATACTGAAGAACATATTAATTTAAACTTCAATGTCGCTGCAAGTGAACTAAACTAGATTATCTTTTCCATGAAATATAAGGACACAAGCTTCTTGTAGCCCATCCAATAATTAATTCATTAACCTAAATGATGTATGAAACAGTCATTGTGCAGAATTTTATTGTTATAAAAAAAAAAGTCATTGTGCAGCATTCTATGTCCTACATTATATACTGATCACAAAAACATATTTGAGTAAAATAATTGTTCATTGTAACAAAACAGGCTGGGAAATGATTTATATATATACTAGTTCATTTAGTTTCATGAGAAAGGTCAACTATGAAGCTTTCTTCCCGCTTACAATATTAATGAAAAAATACCGAGAGGAAAAATCTTCATATTGCCTTCATTGATCTAGAGACAAACTACGACAAGATTCCTCGAGATTCGATTTGGTGGGTTTCAAATAAAAGGAGTACCCTGTATTGACATCACTAAAGACATAAGGGCATGTTTGGGGGAGCGGTAGGGTAAAGTAGAGTAAAATAAAATTTTTAAAATTTAAATTTCTCCCCTTCTTTTTTTAAAAAAATTCAAATTTTCCTCCTCCTTTTCAAAAAAAAAGTCAAAAAGTCATCACTAAATTACAAAAAAAATCTCTACTTTTTATACAAAAAGACTAAAAGATTCCAAATCAAACAACTAAAAACAAAAAGTCATTATAACCCAATCATATATTATTCTTTCTTGATTTTGGGTTTACTCTATTCTACTTTACCCTACCCCTCCCCCAAACATGCCCTACGGGAGCAATAACAAGGGTGAAAGATGAGTTTCCAATAACCATAGGTTTGCAACAAGGTCAGCTGTAGACCCTTACAAGAGGAGATACTTGATATGCATATAGGGAAAACCTCTATCGAGCACCGGTGCTCAGAATAAGGTGAGCACCGAATGCCAAAACAACTAGTAGGGCACAACCTATGATCCATCCAAGCGGGCCAAAAAACAGGGAACACGCCCCACCCCAACCCAACCCAACCCCCGAGTGGTTATCCCAGACCATCTTGGTGCGAATTTATTTTTTACCCCAAAAAAATTTTTAAAAATCTAAAATATTATGAAATGCTAGAAAACAATGTTTTTTTCCATTAATAAACACTTTAAATCAAAATAACGGTCCCCCTAAGTCATAACATCTAGCACCGCTATTGTTCAATCTAATTGCTAAAATTGCTATGTCTTAGTTTTTAATATTTTCCCTTATCCTCAAAATTTAGAGATCCATTAGTGTGGTTCATATTCAAAATCCAAACTACTCAAAAATAATTATAACAATTTATATTTGCCCAGTAGAAAAGCATCACTCTAATCACAGTTGCGCCCACCACAACATTGACCATGCCACATTATTAGGATCACTGGTCCTTCACTATCATTAAAAGAATCATTAGCCTATTAGAAATAAGATTTAATCCTCCACATGAAATAAAGTTCCTCAAATGTTTTCATGATCGAATATTATAAATTCGACGACAATTTTAAAATTAAAACTATGCTTATTGTTCAATTGACTTTAGATAGATGGTCGGCAAAAACCAAATTAAACTCTATAAAGACTAGGCCCACTGTTGGCAGGACTATTATGACATACTTGAATTTCTTAATACTTTATCTATATATTTTTATTAATGATGCAATATAATTGTGGGTCCAACTTTTAAATATGTGTGATTGATGTGATAGGGGACCTAGTTCTTATTATAACAAAATTTTCTAAGGGCCCATTATAATCAGAGGCCAACTTTTTAGTGTTATAAGGACTATAGTATGAAAAGTTGTGGAGCCCATCAATAAAAAGGCCCAATGGTGCTACAATTATATATATAAAGGGGGCCCATGAATAGACATGCTTTCTCTGTCCCACGAATTGTGTGGTAGCCTCACTGTAAGCCAAATCCCTTAAAAAGGGAATTTCCCCCTTTTCGTTGATTCTAAAATCTGGGTCAAAACAGAAGGGAAGGAAAAGAAAAGGATGGAATTAAATACCAAAAGAAGAAAAGGAAGAGAAGGGAGAAAAGAGGAAGAGGGAAAGGGAGGAGAAGAAAAGAAACCAAATGGCAGCGGGAGCAATGGTGCAGTACCGGTGGCAGCAGTCACATCCAGGTATTCCTCTCTCTCTCTCTCTCTCTCTCTCTCTGGGCAACCTGCGGCTAGCAAAATTTGTTTTGTGTGTGTGTGTGTGTTTGTTTTTTTTTTTTTTTGGTGTCTTGAATTTGGGTGTTTTGATGTTTATTAGGATTTAGAAATTGCAGGTTTTTAGAGTTAGGATTCTGAAAATCAGGTTTTAGGGCTCAAGTTCTGAAAACAAATTCCATTTTTACATATGTTCCTCCCTCCATCGTTCTCCCCTTCCCTCTCTTTATTTCTCTGTTTTCCTTTCTTGATTCGTCTGTGAAACCGACATTGTCTTCATATCAGCCATTTTAATGATTTGACCAATATTTTGAGAATATTGGTCATAACGGCCATTTTTTGGCAATTTTTTTGCCTTTCTCATAACGGCACCATTCTTATGAAAATAATGTAACACTAAGGGCCGTTACCACTTCATAACAGTAAACCCTCGCTTTGTGACCGACGATGCCTAACAAGATTGAAGGAAATATTTTACTAGACAACGATTAAAACAACAATGGCATACGGAGTAGAATGTCGGCCAATCAAAAAGCAACATATGCACAAAATAGATATGGCAGAGATGAGAGTATTTAGGTGAATGTATGATAAAACTAAAAATGAGTACGAGCCATCGAAAGCATTTAGGGATAGTACGAATAGGGGAACAAAACTAGAAAAACCCGTTTGAGATGATTTGGGCATGTCCAACGCATGTTGGCAAAGGCGTCCATAAAGAAAATTTTATCTATGTAGGTTAATGGCCCACCAGGGGAAAATGGTAGTCCGATAGGGGAGTGGAAAAAGGTAATAAAATTAGATATAAAGAAGTGCAACTTATCTAAGAATTTGGCTCAAAATAGATTAGAATGGGGAAGTAGAATTCATATAGCCAACTCCAATATAGCAAACACAAGGTTTTGACAATTATGATGATGATGATGATTTCCAATCACTAATATACTATCTACAATTTTACAGCTTACATTCTTCACACATATACAGCAGCTATCCCAAATGCAAGGTTTCATAATGGCCTAGAAAGACTACAACATGGAGTAAATAGGAAGAGGCCCAATTCCTTGGGCAAATAATGCCAATGATGATGATTATGATAATTGATGAATAATGGCAATAATGATAAGAAATGACAAGGCAACATCATATTCTTAATCTCTTTCATTATTTATGGATGTAGATGCCCTTCTTTTCATTTGCTTTTGGATATGATTAAAATGAAAGGATAAAATAGGATGAACAACATATCACAGGAAAGACAATTTCAATTGTGATATTGATTGATTAACATTCAAGCTCAAGTAGGAATGCATATTATAGCAGCACGCTCATTTTTCAAGAATAGATGGGGCTACACCTGGATGGATAATGGATATTGAACTTTAGCAATTTGTTCATAATTTCTCAATTTTTGTTAATTCATGTATGGAAAAAAAAACCTTTTAAATGGTTGGAATTCAATATAATCTCACCCTATAGCAATTCACAATACAAATTCAATTCCAAAAATTGATTCAGCAATCATGATTTGATGGAAGCCAGCATGAGCATGACCATTGAAATTTATTTCACTGATAAAGGGTATTGATAAAAAAAATAGTAGAAATAGATAAAGTGGCATTTCAGCGGAAAAAAAGGGGAGGAAATAACTGCAAACTTCCGAAGGAAAAATGCAAAGATACACCATGTTCTATAAGCCGGTTGCAAATCGTCAAAACAACAATAGCCACCAAAATTTAGCTTGCTGATAAAACCCATAAACAAGTACAGAAAAAGAAAATACCATCCAATGCAATGCGATCGAGTGAGAAGTCCAGAGAATTAAAATAAACTAGGAAATGCACACTACCTTTGGAGGCTTAAAAGGATAATCTGGGGGGAAATGAATGGTGACCAGAAATACACCTCCAGCATATGGACTATCAGGAGGTCCCATAATTGTCGCTTGCCAATGAAACATGTCTTCAGCCACAGGACCTGCAAAAAATACATGACCCTCAAATTTTGAACTAAACACTACATTGAAATAACATGGTGTGCATAATCGCACGCATAGTATGTTGAAATTGAAATGCTTAAAATTCACAAACTAACAATAGTATTAAAATGAGACCAATAAGTCCCACATCTACACATATAAAGAAGGGATCCATAGCCAGCTTAACCACATGTGTTCCCTATCCTTACAACAAATGTACGCCTCCACTTCCGATTAAATCTAAACTCTAACCTATACGCCTCCACCTCCAATTAAATCCAAACTCTAACCTATACACCTCCACTTCCAATTAAATCTAAACTCTAACCTATTCTATTAATTAACCATAAAGTGCTTGACTACTAACCTATGCACCTCCACTTCCGATTAAATCTAAACTCTAACCTATTCCTATTAATTTACCATAAAGTGCTTGACTACACCCCCCCACACCCCACCCCCCCCCCCCCCCAAAACACAAAACAGGAAATACAATTGTCATTTCCCAATGATCTGGAAAATGGACATAGGTAGTTACACAATACATATAATCACAATGATGGGCAGCAGACTATGATGCCCAGATACGGCATGGATAAGGCCAGGACATGCCATAGACATAGCAGGGACACTGATTTTGCATATAAAAAGTGAAGTATCAGATACAATACGACATGATACGTTGTCCATTTTTAAGTATCCGCGTATCATAAGCTGCAGACTAATTGATACAACAAAGGCCAACAAGAGGTCCCCCTTCAAGTTAAATTAGAGATTACATTATTTTTATTATTAGTAGATTTCTAATTTCATTGTTATTACTTATTAGGGAGTTTCTATTATTAGATTAGGGTTGCTTAGGCACTAGGTTTATTTCCTATTTGTATGCATTGTAAGGAAAAATTATTTAGAGTTTTTGAGTTAATATAATTTTCCCATTGGGATTTATCATTGGAGAGTTTCTTCATTGTGTGTGATTGTTTCTGCAAAAACCCTGATTGCGCGAAGGCACTCACTTTGATTGCAAATCCTACCCTAGGACTACATCAATTGGTATCAGAGCCGAATGCATCATGGTTGTCCAGCATGGTTACCCTCTATTCCATCCCCACCTTCATTCAACCTTCATCATCCCCATCTCGACCACTATCCCCAACATTGTTGAAACCCTCTTCACGACCAAAACCTCATCCCCTGCAATAGCCCAAGCCAAATACCCTTCCCAAACCCTCCAGCCAGAAAAAAATAAAAAATAAAAAAAGCCCCATACCATTCCAAACTGTCCCAATCACACCCCCCCCCCCCCTACCCCCACAAAACAATCTCATGAAACAACCCCATTCACCGATTTGCTTCCTGCCAGCACACCGAAAGCCCACTACTATACCCAAAACCCATCACCATTAACCAAACACAAATCCCGTTAAAAAAAAAAAGGCCTTATCCCATCCCGACACCCAGCAAGATAGAAAAAAAAAAACAAGAAGAAGAGGAGGAGAGCAGAGATGTCAAGCGCACCTTACACCAAGGCACCAATTGTAACCTTTTTTGCCCACCTTCCATCACAGCTCACCGACTACTTGCAGTGTCACAAACCTCCAACAGTCCATTGAGCACACAACACCCTCCACCAGAAGCGTCCGTCGTTGCTAGCACCATCACCATTTTCCATCCATCGCACATCATCACCAAGCCCCTGCCTTTGTCCACATCTTCACATCCCTCAACTACTCATTAGCAAGCAGACAAGGGTCAAAATACCCTTTCAGCTCTTCTCTGACCTCACGCACACATGCCGTGCTAAACGTAAGTCAAGCCAGCGCTTCGGGTCAAGTTTGGGTCCATTCAACTGACCCATCTGCTATTTGAAACCCAACAACAGTCAAGGTCAGATTTGGCCAAATCAAAGGCTGTAATTTGAGCTCGCAATTCCGGCACTATTTGAAGTCATATTTCTAATCCATCTTTATTAGCGTGTTTATGGAGATCAGATCTACATACCAGGTAAAATTGATTTTAATTTTTCTCAAAAAAAATTGCCACCTTCATTTTCTTCTATGAAAGTATTGACGGGTGCCATTAGGGATTTAACCACAACAATTGGGCACATGCGAACCACTTTGAAAAGACCAGAAACTAGAGTGACAATTTTGGAAATAATCAACGTGTAAACCATAACTGAGACGATGGAGAAAATATTTAGAATCAATGAAATCCTAATCAAAATTTACAGATCCTAATTCCCAAATATGAAGGAAAATTGTAGCCCGCTGAATTCATGGATTGGTTAGTGTATGTGAATAATACTTTTGCACACAAGCCAATGAATGAGCGCCACAAAGTTACACTAGTTGCTACTCGATTTCGTAATTATGTTGCAACTTAGTGGATTGCAACGTAATAGGAGAAATTAGAACATGGACCCCATTGAAACTTGCACTGAGATGAAAAAAAAATTTGAAGCAAAATTCTTCCCTGTCAACAATGCAAGAGATTTGCAATCAAGCTTTCAAGACTTGAAACAAAGATCCAGGACGATTGTTGGGTATTCTGAAGAATTCTTGACTCTGCAAACTTGTTGTAGTTTGAATAAAGATGATGATGTGTTGGTCAATAGATTTTTCAATGGATTAAGAGTAGGCATTCAACACATCATTCCATTCCAAAATTTTAAGAATGTAGATGAATTCATCCAAAATGCCATCAAAACCGAGCGTATTGGAAAGCATCAGGCAAAGAAATCTAACGCATCTAATGGTCTTTTCAGAAGAATTCATCTCAGCAAAATGCCAAACCCAATGGTTCATCAAAAAAGATTTTTGCCACAATTGCAGGTCAGAATAGGATGCTTTGTTTTCATTGTCAACCACCAGGACATTACGTAACAGAATGCCCAAAGCACATACATCTTATTGAGACTGATAGTGATGAGAAAAAAACCCCTTCAAGTAATGTGCAAAATGCTCCAGGTGATTCTAAAGGAAATGAAAGTAAGAAGCTAGAAATATATTATCCCCTAGAGGAAATTGACATACCACGTAGAGATTCTTTTCGGCACCTATGCTTGATGATTAGTAAGGATGGGGAGATTGACAAAGATATATATCATAGGATAAAAGCTGGATGGCTGAAGTGGAGACTAACTTATGGAGTGCTTTGTAACAGACGAATGCCAATGAAATTGAAAGGCAAATTTTACAGGACAGTGGCTAAACTAGCTATGACATATGAAGCAGAATGTTAGCCAATTAAGAAGACGCGTATACATAAGATGGATGTAGTGGAGATGAGTAGATGTGTAATAAAACTAGAAAAGATAAAATTAGAAATGAGCACTTTCAAGAGCATTTAGAGGTAGCACCAATAAGGGATAAAATTAGAGAAATCCATTTAATATGGTTTGGGCATGTTGAGCGTAGGCCAATAATGGCACCGGTGAGAAAAAGTTTAGCTATACAGGTAGATGACCCATCAAGAGGTAGGGATAGGCCGAGGAAAACATTGATGGAGGTCATTGAATCTGATTTGAAGAAGTTTAACTTATCTAAAGATTTGGCTCAAAATAGAACGGAATGGAGAAATACAATTCATGTAGCCGACCCCAATATGGTTGGGATAATGCTTTGATGATGATGATGATGATGATGATGAGAGAAAATTGACATGCTCATGGTCATCAAAGAGCCTAAGCAGACTGTGCAATAATATTTTTCGCTCACAAGTTACAGTCAACGGAAAAACATGCACAGTTATGATTGATGGAGGTAATTCTGAAAATATTATCTCTCAGGCCTTAGTAGACCATTTGAAGTTGAAGGTTCTAAAGCATTATCGTCCCTATTTTGCTAAGTGGCTAATGACAGGTGATGAAGTGCAAGTACGATATCCATGTAAAGTTACTTTTGCCATTGGTGAGGACTAAAAAGATACAGTTTTGTACGATGTACTACCTATAGACAGTGGTGATATCTTATTGAGATGTTCATGGATATATGACAAGAATGGAACTCATGGCCTGCGCGATAACACATACACATTTGCTCACAATTGAAAGTCTATCGCGCTCTATCCTATGAAACCCGAAACACCCAAACAACAATCACATGCTCATATTACTAAGGACGCGCTTTACATACACAATGTCTACAGAAGCAATACCAAGCCCTACCAAGTTCGTGGTCTAACTCTTGGTCTAACTCTTTTTTAACATGGGGAGAATGATGCAGCAAGGGCCACAAGAGGTCCCCCTTCAAGTTAAATTAGGGATTATATTTTTTTATTATTAGTAAATTTCTAATTTCATTGTTATTAGGGAGTTTCCATTATTAGATTAGGGTTGCTTAGGCACTAGGTTATATTTCCTATTAATAAGGAACAATTATTCAAAGTTTTTGAGTTAATATAATTTTCCATTGCGATTTATCATTGGAGAGTTTCTTCATCGTGTGTAATTGTTTTTGTGGAAACCCTGGTTGTGCCAAGGCACTCACTTTGATTGCAAATCCTACCCTAGGACTGCATCACTAATACTTTCAATATCTCCAAACCACTCAAACTGATTCAACACAAATTACTTGGGACAATGAAATAGGGGCTTTGCTCACCAAGCCCTCTAACTTTTCTGGTACCCTTTTCTACTTCTTTGGAATGAAATACACGTGCATGAGCATGTAAATTTGCTGCTCTTCTTCTGGTTGCCCTTGTGAAGACATTGTGATACTATGCAATATACTACAATTGTGCAATATCACATGAAATAAGCTTTTCAGTAATTTGATATTCGTCCTTTTTGCTATGAACCTCTCTGTGCAATATTTTGAAAGCCAAGCACTTCTCTATAAATTCAATGTGTAATGGATCCTGTATAGTAAGAGCCCAAAAAGTCACAATGCTCAGAAAAAACTAAAAAATAGAAAAGCGCAGCTTATGAGAATTTCTAGTTGGACATGATTGATCATCGAACATGACAACCCATCCTACAATTAGTTTCTAATGTTACACTGCATTAGAAGAAAGGCAAATTTATCAATTCTTGTCTTTTGACCTGAATATTTAGAAGTCCTTGTGGTGTTAATAATTATTCTTTTGGTGACAAAGTTAGTTCCTTTTATTATTTGACTTTTAAAATCATGCTTTCTAATTGTGGGCATTATGTAATGCTTTGATTAACCAATTATGGTGGGAGCGCTTGCCAAGTCCAACTTTAACCCACAAAATATGTGAGTTAGCAGGATAATAAATCCAACTTGCAGTTACCCCAACAACCAACAATCAAACCCCCCCCCCCCCTCCCAAAACGCAAAAAACCCACCCACACCCCACAATAGAGGACATTTATATTCCTAATATATGTATAACACTTCAAAGTAAATTAATAAAACATGTATAAAGCTTATGAATCCCATTAACATTAACCAGCTATGTTCTTCTCACTTATGCGTAGCTAAAGTTCAATTTTAGTCTAATTGATTACTCATTTGGGCCAAATAATGCATAAAGTAAATATAAACAACATTTGATGTTTTCATAGGAGTTAGGCTTGATTGTAAGTAGGGGCCAAGTATCTACAAGTGACTACAACCCGACTTCCAGGTTGAATATGTTCGGGGACAGAGTTTTGGATTGACCCACACCGGGCACAATTTTAGTTTGAATAACCTATTTAATTAATGGTATAGATGGGTTGAGCCACAACACACAAAACCCTCCAAAGAGCCCAACCCATTTAGACCCAATCTAGCCATTTTGTCCCCCTCTAATGGCAAATCCTAACTTGACATGTCAACCCAAGCCAAACCTAGTAATTTATGGCTCATGTTGATCCTTCTTATTTTCGAATTGTGTTTAGGTTAAGGTCTTACAAATTAAACAAGAGGGACATCTCAGTCATCCTTGAGACGAGTTGATTAGGCTTGCTTGCATACTTAATGCAAGGGGTGGGTTGAGGATGACATTTCTGACTTGGATGATAAATGTGGTGCGTTTGAGTGGAGTCCACTATTATTTTTTTGGCACGCGAGCTCGACCTAACGAAACGAGTTACGCAAAGACCTGCCAACCAAACCCAAACTTGGCTTGTTGACTAAGGGCTCAAGTTGAACCCTTTTATTTTTAGAACAGATTATGGTTGACACTTCCAACTTGATCGATAAATGCATCAAGTTTCATTCAAGCCTTATACAAGCTACATCTGGTTAGCGGTTTGAATACAAACAACATACTAGACGTTGAACCCAAACGGATTTATTAATTAGGTCGCCAATGTCAAACCAAATAAAAACCGAAAATAAAAGCGATCATCCTAAACCTAAACCACCCGGTCTTATTCAAATTGCGTTGAGGGGTTGGGTCAGAAATTGTCACCTTCCATCAAACCATAAGATAATCCCAATGATTAAAAACCATGATTTTAAAATTTAAGTAATCAAAAGAGATAGATTTTACTCCATATAAGGGCATTTGATAAATATAATTTGACCAAAAGGACTATACTTATTAAATTGTAAAAGTTAGTGACTAAAGAATAAATATCATAATATAGGGCCTTCCAATAATTCGGAAGGAAGTCAAGGATTAGAACAAATTTCCCTAGAAAAAATTGTAGCCATCAAGCCATTCACAAGGGGCAAAAGCATTCCATAACCTTCACATTCTCAGGACATGCACATTCTCAATTCAGATGAATACTTTTCATTCTATTATTTTTCATGTAAATAGCAAACTAGGTCCTATACACTCATCCAATGGGGGGGTTTTTTTTTTTTACTCAAAATAGTCTCATTTGAGTTATCATTTATCCACATCCAATCGCTCCTCAAATCCTGTTTTACTATAAGGGCACCGAAGAAAAAAGCGATGAGCCTAATGCCTACCCAAATGTCCAAACTTGAGGCATTCCTTCACCACTAATCAAATCCATAAATTGTTTTCCATCCCATTCTTCAATTCACCGATCTGTCAAAACAAATCCAACAACCACTTCCAGAATTATCCTGAATACAACAAAAAGGACAAGAGAAATTAAAGTCAACGAAGGTTTCAGTTTTGCGAAAGACCTCTTTCAAGGGAGGCATCATCCACCATCATACAAGGGGCTACCACTATTTGGTTTTCTCCATTATTAGGCAGGAGGGAAAGGACCAGATATTTCTATCATGAGCAATTATTATCAAGAACAGTGCTTGTGTGAGCCCATCAACCCACACACTTACTATGAGACTAATTCACAATTTTACACAGCAAGAAAATAATTTCAAATACCTTTTAATGAATGAGACACGTGGAAAAATAAACAAACATAAATATAATGGATATTCCAAAAAAAAATTAGGAACCCAACATTTTAGAAATGCCTGGGGCAAACATCCTACAGATACCAAAACAAAATATTCCTTCAGCTGAATTTCAACATCAGCCGCGATAATTCCAATTTGGAACCTACTCATCTTAGAAATCCAAGCCCACTAGATTTGTTTACCTGCACTGCAAGAAGTAGGAGGATCCTTCTGCAAGTCCTTGAGTTCCTTCAAGATGCGCTTTGATGCCATGGTAAGTAGCTGCAATTGCAACACCAACAACAGACAAGAGTTGTCAAACTGTAACAAATAAGAGGCAGATCCCCAAACCAAGATCTAAAAGCTGATAACCCAAGCAATCAATCAAGCAAGCCAACAACCTACAACAACAAATCTAGGGTTTTTCACACACCAGATCACACGACAAAAGACGAAGATCCTCCACAAAAAACCCTTGAAACGAACGGCGGAAAATCAAACGAATCCAACACAAAACCCTAAAAAATGGGTATCAAACAACAGATCTTTCAACACACGATCGACTACATCGATTCTCAGATGCGATCGGGATCGAAACAAATGATAATAATAGAACAATGAAGGAAACAGCCGAACCTCCAAGGAAACGAAAGGAAGGGGGTTATAGATCAAAGAGCTCTCTTTTTTCTTCTTTCAAAGGTGGAGACGGATCGAAGATGAAACAGAGAGAGGAAGCGTTCCGATCAGATCCACACCAGAAAACGCACGCACCAGAAAACAGCGAAAAGATGAAAAAGAGAGCGAGATTCTTCTCTGAATGGAGACGAAAAGACACGGCCTTTTGTTTGCGGGTTAAAAAGACCGTAGGGAAACCCCACCCTCGCCCCTTGCGTGACTGCCCAGCAAAGTTTTCGAGCCGAAAGCACGGGATGGTAGGGCCTACCTTTTGATGATCCAAATCGTTAAAATTGAATCTTGAACGCTCGAATAATGTACCATCAAATCTCATCTCTACATGAACACCGCAAGATAGAACATATGCCTGATAATGTGATTAGCATAATTTTATCGTTATTAATTCTATATATTAATTACATTATCAATCATGTGGTGGGGCCAAAATATATCTGGCCAAAATCTGAATATTTCTACCAAGGAGATGTCGTTGAATTTTAACGAATTGGATTCTTAGTAGGTAAGCTCAACTACTTGTAAATGTGGGTCTTTTCAGTTATTAGGCTCTAACCTAGAAACATCCAAAGTAAAAATGAGTGGAAAAGTCAAGGTGGGGCTCGTGCTTTGAAACATGAACGATTCAAAATAAAAATGTCATTTGGCTTAACGGGATCTTCACAATTTAACTTAACCCGGTTGTTTTTCAAAATCGAATCCAACGGTAAACTTGACTTGCCTGTCTCGAGGGTAAGTTCCATGAATGGCTCACGGATCACGACTGTTTGGATCGTAGTTGTATGTGCAGCATTTCTATCTCAGGTAAGTAATTTCACTCACTTGACTTTGATGACTAAGTTGACCCAAAGACTCATCGAATGGGTAAGTCGTATAGGGTTTCTTCTAGTTGTAACAGACTATTTTAATTATAAATCAATTTATTTTATTTTTATAAATTTTTCAAAAGTATTTATGCCTTTTCTTTTAGAATGTTGATGTTTTGGTAATAACAGTTGGGTGAGAAAATGTAATACAGCATATCCACCTTAGGGAGAGTATTAAAAAGCCGGACCTACCATAGGAAAACTAGTAAAAGGTATTTTTGCTACCATAGGAAAACTTCGAGGATTTAGTTAGAATGGTTAGGTAAGGTATATTAACTTAAATGTAATCTTAAAATGTTGGAGCCAATTAAATGACACATGATTACAAAATGTCAAAACAAAAGATCAACCAAGGCTTAGAAAAATTAAGAAGAAGAAGAAGAAGAAGATACTATCCAAGGCCTGATGACTTCAATTATTGGGTGCACAACATACAAGCTCGGATATATGGCTCAATGATCCCTAGCCTGATGAGTTTGTAAGTAAGGCCTACTTACAAACTCATGACCAACAAATACCATTGTTGCACTCTAATCGGAATCGGACCTATATCTCAATTCATTGACCCCTATGAGTGCTAATGTGGCTGACTTTTGTTTCACACGGAAATCAGATTGCAAAACAACTGGATTTCCAAACAATAAGACATTTGTAAGTTTTGAGAACATTTTTCTCCATTATACATAAATTCTACTTTTAGAAACCTATTATTATTGTTTGTAATATTTATTCAAAATATCCAACAATGCCTCACAAGTTTTCCAACATGACTTTTGAGTTTTGAACAGACATCATACTTGTAAATCTAAAATATACCAAGTGTTGGGATCCAAATCATCATGGGACTCCAAAAAGATTCAACTATGTGTATTCATTTTGTACAAGTAGATTAAATCATCACTGACAACTATGGCATGTTCCTCTACAACCTTTTTTCTTATATGAAAACTAAAGTGAGTCATTTGAAAATAGCTTATATAACCAATAAAAAAGAAAATAGCTTATAAAAAGGGCTTTCTTTCTTTTCTTTTTTTTTTTCTTTTGTTTTTTTGTATTGCAATACATATAACTTATATATATTAAAGCAAAATGAAAGGAGGCTGGAGAGGGTTCCATGAGTTGTCATTTTAAGACAATGCTTAGAAAAATCATATAGAGCTTTGGCTTTGCCATAGGCCACATTACATCTCTCAAAATCACAGGCACAATTCTCTCATTTGAAAATAACTTAAATAACCAACGAAAAGAAAATAGCTCAAAGAAAATCCTAGCCCTTTATTATTATTATTATTATTTTGTATTAAAATACATAGAAATTTAATATATAAGATTATTAAATAAGTGAAGTGTGAACGATATGAGACGATGGCAAAGGATATAAGGTAGAAATATAGATGAAACATTGACTCTCCTAAAATTTGAGTTACGAGGGTGATGGCTAGATATTTATTTCTCATTTGTTGAAAAATTGTGTGGCCCAACTCCTATGGGGCCCACGCTAAATTGAGTCCGGCAATGTATTTTAGATGAACTCCGAACATGATATAGTAGAATCAGATAGGCATCAATCTCTTGTAGAGTTTGAATCGGGATCAAACTCCTAGTTTGGCAAAATTCCCTAATTGATTAGGAGATATGGGATTGCAAAAAAGATGGAGTTCCTCTTAGTCGTGACTTTTAGGGATTGCTCCATTTAAGGGAGATAGGAACCATTGGTTGATCATTTGGTAGATTTGAACGCTTTCATTTCAACACCCATCTCCACCAACAATTTCTTTCACCATCAACCGACAATTTCTTTCACCATCTTCTGTTGATTTACATTTTATTAAAGGTAAAGTTATTGAGGTGTCATTGTTGTATATTCACCGTTGATCTTCATTTTGCAGCACTCGTGAGATGAATTCTTCTGTGTTAACGGCAAACAAACAATTAACGTTCTTCTATTGTAAATATTTTCTAGGCCATGTACATTTAAAATGAAATCCCTGTCACGTACTTCCTAAGTTGATTGTAGGTGACATGATTTATTCATTAAATGAAGGGTTCATGCATTTGAATGCCAAGATATACTTTAAAGTAGAAGTCGTCTAATTCTTGTCTATAACCAATTACTGATAGGCAAAGTTTAAAAAAAAAAAAACTGTAATGGGGAATTGAGGCATTGAGTTACAAAGATTTTAAAAAGAAAAAAAAATGATCCCAAACAAGCGACAAATGATGCACGGATCAAAATGAAACACCAGCTCTCTCTCTCTCTCTCTCTCTCATACAGGAGGTCCACGTTCCTGCCCACTTTGGAAGCCCATGGTGTGGATTTTCAACGCCTACCTTCCAAAACGTGGAAACTTATTAAATTGTGCAAGGTTCACACAGTGGGACAAAAGCCAAAGATTTAGCACACCATGAAATGGATACGTACCTTTCAGCCACCTACATTTTATCTCCTTTCAAATGGCTAATAAAAATCTATCATTAAATTGGCACCCGTTCAGTTTCTGTATTGAACTAAAGCGTTTCACGATACTACGTTGGGTTAAACTAGTTATGAGAAGCCGTAAGTGGGGAGAATTATGAATTCTCCAAATGTTATTTTCTAAATAATTTTTAAAATGCCCAAATATATTTTAATATTTAAAAAGTTACAATTCTAAGAATTTCAAATGCTAAAAGTCACTTTTAACAGTATCTAAATGGAAATTTTCAAGCGCTTTAATTTTAATTACTTAAAATTTTTATAAGAAATACCTCCAAACAAAAGGTTAAGAGTAAAATAGATCACTTATTGAATACCGAGCAGAAAAAGAAAAAAAAAAAGTGAAAAAAAGGCCACTCCGTCATCGCCCCCTGATTCAAGTCTTCGGATGCAGCCATTGACCTTTGCCGTAGTCTCCTCAACTACTGCAGACTGGAGAACAAGTCTTCAAGGCAGCGACACAACAGACAAAAGAGCTTTCGGTTTAAATAATATGAAATTAAAAAAAAGATAATTTTTCTTACATATTTTTCAAAAAGTAGATAAAATTTAAAATATTTCCAAGAATTATAAAATTTTTGCACCATTCTTCCAATTAAGTTCTCTCCATGAACAATATTATTAGACAAGACAAAGATATCATTCCCTTACAACAAGTTTTTGTCTTTCCTTAATCTCTCTCCTCCCTACAATTGGGCTGTGTGGAACTAAGTGTTTATTCATTTGGAATCCCCTTTCTTTAATTATTTATGCATAAAGCTAATTGAAGTAGGCTTCATAAGGTCATTTGGGTTGGACTTGATCATTAACCTTAGATGATTTATTAAAGAAAAATGATGCTACTATTATAAGAGATATCATCATAAGTGGATGCCTACCTTGGGGTCACATTAGATAAGAGAAGCAATTAGAGTTAGAGTCCTGCTATATTGGGTTGCTTGAGGAGGAAGCAATCTTATTCTATAAATAAGATCCCCCTCTCCCTTCATTATGTACACTTTTCTCATTCAATAAGAAAATCTCTCCCTTTCTCCCTCTACTTCTCTCTCTTTCTCTATTTTTTATCACATTATCAGCACGACTGTGTATACGTCTACCCACCAACTCTCCTCTTCACTACTTGGTTTAAGTGCAGTAAAGCACAGCACCATCCCTCCTATTCTCTGCTCGGTCTACGTGCAAAAGAGAAAAGGGACGGTATCTTTTTTTTCATTCCTATTTCATGTGCAAGCAAAGAAGAAAGGGATAGAAATTGTTTTCCCCAACTTGGCCTCGGTCTACGTGCCCCCTTTGCATCAAGAAGGATCTAGTCCAATTCAACCAAGTGAGACCCAACCACAGATCTACAAGGGTGACATCAGCAGGGACACATCATTATCAAAATTTTAGATCACGATATCTTAATCATTCGAAGTCAGATCGACGATCCGTTGGAACATATGGAAAGTTTAGAAGCAGATCTACAAGTTGAAAAGCGAAAGAAGGAAGATCCAACGGTAAAATAATTTTCGTTATTTATAATATTTTATTAATTTAATAACTATATATACATATGCTCTTATTATTGTCACTTTTATTTGGAGATGAACGATTATTATTATTTTTTAACAATAGGAGATCAAGAATGGATCATAAATAAGAACCTGAAGTTCTATATTTGTACGGGCCTGCAATTCCGTATAAACCAGAAGTTCCTTCTAAATCTGGATCAGAAGATTCGTAGATTATTTAAATTTGAAACCAGAAGTTTTTAGATCCACAATATGAACTTGAATATTTATATTCCTAATCAAACATAAAATTTGATATTTAGAACTAGAAATAAAACTAATAGGCCATAATATCAAGCTCGAAAGCCTTGATAAAACCTGAAGTTAAAATTAAACAACCTAAAGTTTTAATTCATGAACTTGTAGATCCAAATCAAGCCAGAAGCCTTGCTAGAACTTGTTGTTTTGAATTATTAAAGTTGATAACTTGATGTTTTCAATTTTAAATAGGCCAACTTGATCTAATATCACTCACCCCTTGATTTATTTTGAATGTTTTAAAATTTTATTGTTTATCTTTTATCTTCCCTGGCATATCAATGATCATTTATATATTTCTTTTCCAGCTCTTGCATCATGTCGAATTTAGCCAAACTTGAATTTCGAGCCCTTAACATTACCAGAGACAACTATTTATCATAGAACTTGGATAAAAAAATTACACTTGTAATCCAAGAAACTTGGAGAAATAATAAAAGAGGGTAATAAAGAGTCCTCGGAAAATAGAACATTGACACTTATCTTCGTACGTCGTCATATACATGATGACCTCAAGAATGAATACCTCACTGAAGAGGACCCAGTATGTCTTTGGAGATCCCCGCGGATAGATATAATCACCAGAAGATGGTCATATTTCCAGCGGCTTAGAACGAACGGCTAAACCTACGATTTCAGGGCTATAAATTAGTATCTGAGTACAACTCTACTCTTTTCAACAATATTTCCCGATTAAAATTGTGTGGGGAAAAAATTACGGAAGAGCAGATATTAGAGGAAATGCTGTCTACTTTCCACGCATCAAATATAATCCTACAGTAACAGTACTGTGAAATAGCGCTTTTCTAAATACTTAGAACTAATTTCTTGCCTCCTTATTGCTAAGCAAAATAGCAAAGTTTTGATAAAGAATCATAACTCCAAACCAACTAAATCTATGGCAATACTTGAAGCAAATGCCAATTTCAATTCCAACATAGGCAAGGAAGGGGGCGTGGGAGAAACAATCCCTTCAGAAGAGATGGAAAGAACAACTCCTCCAGACGAGGAGGATTTTGAGGTCCCCCGCCCCCTCGCAAAAAAAAAAAAAAAAAAAAATCAAAAACCACTAGAAGTGGTTTGATTCTTAAAAATAGCAAAATCAGGATTAATATCAGAATCTACCGAATAAATCTGCCAACCGTTCTAATAACCCTTGCTACAGATATGGAAGGAATGGGCATTAGTTACACAATTGTCTTGCACTAAAAGACGTGGTGGAACGATATAAAGCATACAAGGCCTTTATTCATTTTGCAGAGTCAAATGATTTGAAAAATTGGAATTGGGATACAGTCCTCCAAAATGACGATTACCAGTTGGATATTACAAATTTGAAGACTAGAGATATTTTTGAAGATGAAAATGGCCAACCTCTAAGCAGTGAGACATTTAGTGCTAAGATTGGAACCCCTCCTTGCATGGTCTAGAAGACCAAACAATTTTTTTTTTAGAATCTCTATTTAGAATGATTTTTTTTTCAAATATTTACCTTTTTATGGATATTTTATGCTGGATGATTTATTATTTTACTAATTTGATAAACCTTTTTATGGATGTTTTTATGGATATTTTTGTAATGGATAATTTCTTATTATTCAGTTTATAAATTTGATGAAATTATTATGATTTTTTATATATATCATGTGATTGCTTAGTTACATTTTTTTATTATCTTTTGTTTAAAGGTATGGATCACGAAAATGGGGATATTCACTGTTTTATAGATGGTACTACAACACATACCATTCTGAAAAACCAGAAGTTTTTCCACATAATTGGTATTCAATCCACGAAGGGTATTTACCATAGCTGGACTCGTGCAAATAATTGAAGGCTCCGGAAAAGCCCACATGATGTTACTTAATGGTACTCACTTATTCATTAAAGATGCATTGTTCTTTAGCAGTTCCAAAAGAAACTTGCTCAGTTTCAAAGACATTAGAACAAATAAATACCATTTTGAGATTGCTAATCAAGGTAACAAGGAAATGTTACTAGTATTGGAGGCCAAAAGTAAATACTAGAAACATTAAGTGCACTTTCTTCTGGCTTATATTATATGATAACACCCATCGTCAAATCACATTCGATTTTGAGCACAACGATACAGTTAAGCCCAAAGCTTAAACTAAGTCCGAAGCTTAGCAACCCTCAGACTTTATTGCTTTAGTATGATAGGTTAGGACATTTCGGAGTTACCATGTTAAAGATAATCAATGATAACTTTGTTGGGCACTCTTTAAAAAATTATAGATTGACCATACCTAATAGGTATCTATATATCCCATGTTCACAAGAAAAACTAATCACTCGACTTTCATTCATTAAAACTGTATTAGAATCTACATTCTTTCTGCAAAGGATATAAGGAGACATCTGTGGACAGATAAATCCATCTAGTGGACCTTTTAGGTATTTTATGGTTTTGATTGATGCTTCTACCCATTGGTCGGATGTTTGCCTATTTTCAACTAAAAATATAACATTTGCCCGCCTATTGACATAAATCATTAAATGTAGGGCCCTTGTTCCTCATAATCCTATTAAGCCTATATGACTTGACAATGTGGACGAATTTATATCATAGGCCTTTGATGACTATTGTTCATCTCTTGGTATTATTGTTGAACATCCTACCCCTTATGTCCATACCCAGAATGGCTTAGCTGAATCCCTGATTAAGCGCATTCAACTTATTTCTAGGACTATATTACTGCAGTCCAAATTATTAGTTAGTGCTTGGGGATAAGTTGTGTTACATGCAAAAATGCTTATTAGACTCTGACCCATAGCCTACCATCAATACTCTCCTACACAGCTTATATCAGGGCATCAACTTAATATATCCCATTTACGTAAGTTTGGTTGCGCAATTCTAGTCCCTATACCACCCCCTCAGCGTACTAAGATGAGATCACAACGTAGATTAGGAATCTATATAGGTTATGACTCTCCTTCGATTATTCGATTTTTAGAACCTGTGACAAGAGATGTTTTTACTACTCGTTTTGCTAATTGTCAATTTGATGAGACAAATTCTCACCGTTAAGGTGAGATAAAGAACGTATTATTCCTACACAACAACCCATTCCTGAAGAACGGCGTGAACTAACATAGAATACTTCCACTTTGTCTCATCTAGACTCACGTACTTAATAATGTGAAAATGAAGTCAGTAGAATTGTGCACTTATAAGAAATTTCAACTATATTACCTGATACATTTAACGATGCAGCAAAAGTAACCAAGTCACATGTGTCAGCTATAAATGCACCTGCTAGAATTAATGTCCATGTAGGACAAAGCCAAAAAGTCGCGACAAAAGAGTTTGTAATATGCTAGAAGCGTGGCAGACCTATAGGTTCAAAGGATATAACTCTGCAAAAAAGGAGAAATATATAATTATCATCTTGTTCTCCCAAAGATACACATAACACTTCTGAAGAGGTTCCTACTGAAAAGGCTTATAACGCTCCCGAAGAGGTTATGAAAAAACTCACTTTTTCTAAAATAACGAAAGTCTTTGATGAGACTATAAAAGCCCTTGAAGAGGCACCGGTAGAGGATAATAAAGAGATCTCTATACTTTACAATTATTCAAAAGAGAGATGGGATAGAAAGGAAATTATCATCGATGACTCACTTGCATATGTGGTAGTTACACAGATAACAAGGGAACATGAGAATGATGATTGGGATACAGAACCACGTATTATAAATAAATGTCGACAAAGGAAAGATTGGCCAAAATGAGAGAGTGCTATTATAGTAGAGTTAGAGTCTCTCAATAGATATGGTGTATTCAGATCTATAGTATAAACCCCAAAAGGTATTAACCCTATAGGTTATAAGTGAGTATTTGTAAGGAAAATGAACGAAATAAATGAAATTACTAGATATAAGGCAAAATTTGTGGCACAAAGTTTCTTGCAGAAACCTGAAATTGATTATAAGGAAATATACTTCCCTCGTTATGGATATAACAACATTCAAATATCTGATAAATTTAGCGGTTTCTAAAAATTTGGATATAAGACTCATGGATGTTGTAACCGCTTATTTGTATGGGGACTTAGATATAGAAATTCATATAAAAAACCTGGAAGGATTTACTTTGCCTGATGCAAAGCCCAAGAGTACGTACTCAATATAACTTACATGATCATTGTATGTATTGAAGTAATCCGGAAAAATGTGGTACAATCATCTTAGTAAATATTTATTTGAGGAGAGATATGAGAACAATCTTATTTGCCTATGTATCTTCATAAAGAAATCCTTAAAAAGATTTGCAATAGTGGCAGTTTATGTCGATTACATAAATCTGATCGGGACTCCACAAAAGCTTAAAATAACTACTGATTATTTGAAAAGAGAATTTTAAATGAAAGACTTTGGGAAAACAAAATTTTGTTTCGGCCTGCAGATCGAGATAAGTTCTAGTGGAATATTAGTCCACCAGTCTAATTATACCAACAATGTTTTGAAACACTTTGGTATGAACAAAACACATCCACTAAATACTCCCATGGTTGTTCGGTCTTTAGATATAAACAAAGGTTCATATCGTCCAATTGAAGAAATTGAAAAGGCATTGGGCCCTAAAGTACCATACCTGAGTGCTTTGATGCTTTAATGTATTTAGTACAATGTACTAGATCGAACCTTTCATTCTGAGTGAATCTACTTGCTAAATACAGTTCTGCATCAACGTAAAGGAATTGAACTGGTATCAAACATATCTTACGCTATATACGTAACACAATTGATTTAGGATTCTTTTATTATAAAGATTCCAAATTTGTAAGATATGCAGATTAGTATTTTTGTCATTTCTTAAAAAAATAATTTACAGAGGACTTGATTGAAATAATCATGGAAGACTTTTAATACCTTTTTGAAATATCTAAATATCTATGTACTTTTTTGAAAAAAACTCAACAGTTCCATAGCCTTTTGAAAATTTCCCTAAATAACATTATATTTGTACTAGGGATTTCATTGTATGGCAGCGGGGAAATGGCAATGCAATCCCAGTCCTGAAGTTCGATCTCAGCTTAATTTCAAAGCTGTAGAACCCACATTCTCATCTCTGATGAGTACACTTTGGATGGTGGATTTAGGCACCAGGTAGAATGGTGTGGGGAGGAGCTTCTGGTGAATACAATGAGACGGAGAGCCAGAGCCACTGCCTTGTGAGGAGTAGGAGTGCAATATTCTTCCTGCGCATAAATGTAAAACTGCCAACTAGGGAATTCTGTTATTGCACAAACACTTCCTTGCCCTAGCAGTTGCAAAAAGGTTTTCAATTAAGGACCTCAATCACAAATTTAAAAGCATGAGGATTTATTTCGCATGTGACTTTAGATAAGCCTGTGAGCAGAAATCTCAATTGCCTTCTACATGGAAGATTGGCTTCGGATCAGCTATATAAATTCTATTTTGTCATTCATGCGAGTGATATAACATCATATAATATCTGTATGCTACTTTTGATGCATTTATTTTATAGTACTCCCGGACCACTATGTTTCTTTGTATTGTTTTGTTGCTGTTACATTTTTACATGATCCCGATGCCTGTTTGGCAGCTTGGAAAAAGTATTAACCCTTTTCCAGGTTTACGCAAGTACATGAGCTCTGAGGGACCTTTAATGCACCTTTTTTCTAAATAGAAAGGGAAATGCTTTGAGTGATGCATTGGCATTGGAAGTTGCATGTCATCCAATGTAGAGCATGAAATAGATTATGAAAGAAGTTTCCCTCTCTAAAGAAAATATCCTCCACCTCTCAGCTTCTCCCACAACTTTTCCCCAGTTGAATCAAAGCAGGAGTTTAGCATGGGGAAAAAAATTTCAAAAAAAAAAAAATCACCTCTAATTTCTCTTACCTGAAAATCCTCACCTCGATGGTGTCCCTGAATTGAAGATGGCTCAAATCTAAGTTGAATTTCTAAGCTAACAAGGGAAATAAACACATTAGAGAGCAATATCTAAAATGCAGATACAGAGAAAATGATGTGGCAGATTCAATTCTTTTAAAAAAGAACATGATCAAATAATTAAAAAAATATTATATTTAGAAAAACCAAGAACAACCCAAACGTTATTGAAGGCCAAATGGTTCTGGCAGTGGCTCGAATCGGTGATCAAACACAGGGCTCTGATCAGACTTGTCATCAAGACTATGCAGCCAGTTTGTGTTCTTTGCATCTTCTTTAAGGAGAATTGCATCATATCTAGAGCTTCCATAAGGGTCTATCTCATAGACTTTTGCAGCAAGTGGCTTGTAGTGATTGCTAGTTTCATGATTTGGAGATCGGTCAATACCATTTCCATTCTCAGACAAGAAACCATTGCCCTTGACAGGAGAGGGTGCATCTGAGACACGGGCTGGTCGGCCTTTTGGATTGCTGGACCGAATGCTTTGAGGAAACAAGGAAGTGCCAGTCAGGGCCCGGACATTCCCCATACTGTGCCGGATATCCTAGAAAACAAACAACAACATCACCTAAATTGCTATTTATCTATTGCATGGGCTTTAGATGAAGCAGACTTGCGGGAAATAAGGAATCAGCCAATACCATGAGAGCCAAACATAGCAATTCTGTCAGAATTATTTTGTGAAAATCTACCCATAAAAAAAAGATAACTAAAAATTAAACAAAGGGAAATATATCTAAAATAATATAATTATTATATAAAATAAATGATTTCAAATGAAAGATACTAGGAAGTTTCTGGAGTACAAATGAAAGATACTAGGAAGTTTCTGGAGTATAATCTTGGGTAACTCAATTTGTTATTTTATCAAAAAGATATGATATCACCCATATTTGTGAAACAGATGAGAAGCATAAATTTTAGTCGATGCGTCTAGATCCATTCACATCAGGGTCCATGGTTTGGTGATTTAGGGTGTCCTACACAACTGTGGCTAATACAGACATGACTCACATTCGAAGGGTCATAGTGATAGGGCATTAGTGTTAGCAAAGAGGCCACTGCATTTGCAGTGATGATCACTAAACAATAAGCACCAAGGACTTGTCTGTGCAATGAAAAGATTCCATAATAACCTCTGTGTTTTTGAATTTGTACAAACATGGATGACCCAACAATAGGAGATAAAGAGTAAATGAGGTGCGTGCCAGCCATTGTTAATAGAAGAATGATTCAGGGAATGATGCAAGAGATGAATACACCGAATGTCTCATTCTGCAACAATATGTATAGTGTTATAAGTGGAAGCATAAAACCAGTGCTTGAACATCGGTAATTTTAAGATGCAGTATCTATGGTGCCGACATCCAGGATTTGACTTGCCAATAAAATTCCAGTATCTAATCAGTAAAAATATATTAGAATTGGCAACAACAGCCAAGAAACATACCATATGCCTCAGAGCCATATCGAGTGACTTCTTTGAGATTGTCCTTCCAAATCCAGTGCTCTCTGTAGATGTCGCAGGCTTTACAGTCCTGCGAGCAGCTGCATCTGAAGCCACTGGCTTTTGAGTTTCAGGTGGGCCAACATCATGCCCATTGCTGTGCAACCGAGGCCTTCCAGAGAGATCAGGAAGCCTCCCCCGTGTGACAACTGGTGAAGATGACTGCCTTCGTGGTGGGTTCACAGGCCCTGCTGTCTCTAAGTTTGCTCGAACAGTGACAGCAACCCCAGGGCGGGACCGACCTGCAGAAACTGGTCGCTCCGGCAGTGTTGTCCTCAGGTTCGGGGGCACGTCAAGTGGGAAGTCTGGAAGCACAATGGGCTGTGGAGTGACCCGAGCCCGTGGACCTGGTGAGCTAGCCCGGGATGCTGGAGCTGAACTCCGGCCATTTGCAGAAGGGATCCGTCCAACAGAGGAGGAACGTGCAGGAGTCAAAGTAGGTGCAGGGCTCCTGCGGGTTGGAGTTGATGGTCGGGAACTTGACCGAGCAGTGGAAGAACTCAAATTTGCTGGTATCTGTGGACGGGCAGTTGGAGTTGAGGGTCGTGGGTTTGGAGATGGTCGGGTCCTGTTTTCACTAGAAGAGCTGCTAGATGGCCGAGTTTTGGAAGGAGTTGCTGACCTCACTGGCATTGAGCGGACAGTAGAAGCCGACAATCTGGCTGATGAGGTCAAGGTCGATCTTGAAGTGGGAGTTGAGGGTCGTGAAGATGTGACAGACGCTGAGCTAGTGTTGAGGACTGAGGTTCTGTTAGAAGAGTGTGAGTAGTGTGTAGTAGATATTGAAGCGCGCGAAACTGAACTGCTTCTAGTAGGCCTAGCAAAGTGGTTGTTCTCTGATTGAGATACAGAAAACTGAAAGAAATAAATGAGGTCAGATGTTCATATGCTTTCATGTGAGAAGCCTCAAGAAGTCAACATACCAAAGTACCAAGAAGCTATGTCAGATATTTCAAAATAGGCAACATATTATCCAATACTTCACTTTTATGTCTAAAATCTGTGTCCCTGCCATATGCATGGCTTGTCCCTATCCTACCCATGCCATATATTTGGGCATCATAACTGGGAGCGAAAGCAAGCGGACTGGCCCCACTGGACATGTGCCTACCTGAAAGTTATGCAGGGGCCAACTTAAATTTTTTGTCTTTGTGATATCTACATATAAGAGGGATTCTACATAAATGCCCCTTCTGAAAAGGGGCATTTTTGCCCCTTTCTAACATCCAATAAGAATGGCTGCATTTATTGCCATTCTGATGGGCATCATGATGAATAATTGAATGTCTAGCTGTATTGAGGAGACAAAAGGAGAAGAAAGGGGGAGCCATTTAGGCATGAGTTATCCAAATACTACACAGATTCAAATTCTTTCATTCTACTTCCTTTCATAAAATTGATATGGTCCCCACAAATGGTTTAAGTAATTGATATGATACTTTTACAGTGGGTCCCACCATTTAGAAGGTATGATCATTACAAATCCATGAGGGTTTTTTTTTATTATTATTATCTAACTCCTATTACTCCCACCTATGAAAGTGGGAGAAATATGAGTCAGATAGACTTTTTTCTAGCTAAAAAACAGGACGGATTGGCTTGTAAAGATTGCAAGGTTATCCCAAGAGAGAGTTTGACTATGCAATATAGGCTCGGAGTTTTAGATATTTGCATTAGAAGTAAATAGAGAGCGGTAGTAAACAAAATGGATCCTAAAACAAGGTGGAGAGATTTGAAGGGGGAAAGAGCAAATATATTTAAGGACAAAATGATTGAAAATGGAGAATGGAATATTGAAGGAGAAACTATAGTAATGTGGAATCAAATGGCTAATTGCATTAGGAATGTTGCAAATGAGGTACTTGGAGAATCAAAAGGAAAGAGACATATTAATAAAGAACATGCTGGTGGAGTGTGGAAGTTCATGAAGTTATTCGACAGAAAAAATATTGTTACAAAGTTTGGTAGGGGACTAAGAGTATGAAAAATTTTGAGCTGTATAAGAAGGCAAAGAAAGAAGCTACGAAAGTAGTAAGTAGTAAAAGTTCAAAGCATACGATGATCTCTATAATAGGTTGGGAACAAGAGAAGGAGAAAATGATATTTTTAAGCTCACAAAAATAAGAGAAAAGAAAAGTAGGGACTTAGATCATGTCAAATATATTTAGGACAATGAGGAAAATATTTTGGTGAAAGACAACAATATAAAAGAAAGGTGGAAGGAATATTTTAACAAACTTCTAAATGAAGAATATTTGGGCGATACAAAAGTTAAAGAGGATACTTTATCACTAGAGCACATTTTTCTCCATAGAATTAGAGCGGTAGAAGTGAAGGAAGCATTGAAGCAAATGAAGACAGGAAAGGCAACGGGCCCAGATGGTATTCCGATAGGGTATGAAAATGCTTAGGAGAGGTTGGGGTGAGTTGGTTATGTAGACTATTCAATAAGATACTTGTGACAAAGAAAATGCCGGATGAATGAAGAAAAAGCATTGTAGTATCTATATATAAAAATAAGGGAGATATACAAAATTGTACCAACCATCGAGGGATTAAACTTATGAGTCATACTATGAAGTTATAGGAGAGAATAATGGAACAAATACTGAGACGAAAGACCAAGATCTCTGAAAATCAATTTGGTTTTATGCCACGGAAATCAACTGTGAAAGCTATCTTTTCACTTAGGCAATTAATGGAAAAATATCAAGCAAAAAGAAAAAAATCTGCACAGGGTCTTTATCAATTTGGAAAAGGCCTATGATAGGGTACTAAGGAATTTACTTTGGTGGGTTTTAAAGAAAACGAATGTCCTCAAAGGTTATATTGAAAATTTTAAGGATATGTATGAAGGAGCAGTAATAAATATGAGAACCACATGTAGAGAAACAGGTGGATTCCCCGTGACTATAGGTTTATATCACGGATAACTTTAAGCCATTATCTCTTTGCATTAATTATGGATGGGTTAACTGTGCATATTCAAGAAGAAGTACTATGGTGTATGTTATTTCCAGATGATACAGTATTGGTGGGTGAATCAAGAGATGGTGTAAATGCAAAACTTAAGAGATGGCGGGGGGCATTAGAATTTAAAGGCTTTAAAATAAGTCATATAAAGACAGAATATATGGATTGCAACTTCAGTGGTCATATACAAAGTATTGAAATTACTGTCAAAATTGAAACCCATGAGATACCATGTAGAGATTCTTTTTGGTACCTAGGCTCGATGATTAGTAAGGATGGGGAGATTGACGAAGATGTGGAGCATAGGATAAAAGCTAGACGGCTGAAGTGGAGACTAGTTTCTGGAGTGCTTTGTGACAGACGAATGCCAATAAAATTGAAGGGCAAACTTTACAGGATAGTGGTTAGACTAGTTATGATATATGGAGCAGAATGTTAGTCAATTAAGAATATGCGTATTCATAAGATGGATGTAGCGGAAATGAGAATACTTAGGTGGATATTTGGTTAAACTAGGAAAGATAAAATTTGAAATGAGTGCTTTCAAGAGCATTTAGGGGTAACACTAATAGGGGATAAGATTAGAGAAACCCATTTAAAATGATTTGGGCATGTTAAACGTATGCCGGTAATGGCACCGGTGAAAAAAAATTTGACTATACAGGTGAATGACCCATCAAGAGGTAGGTGTAGGCCGAAAAAAATATTGATAGAGGTCATTGATTTAGATTTGAAGAAGTTTAATTTATTGAAAGATTTGGCCCAAAATAGAACGGAATGGAGAAACAGAATTCATGTAGCCAATTCCAACATGGTTGGGATAAGGCTTTGATGATGATGATGATAATGATGATGATGATGAATCATTGTCTAATTTTCATTCAATTAGAGGAACAAACTGATTGTACAAAGGGTCCCACAGTGGTTGATATAATATTTTTACAGTGGTTCCCATCATGTAGAACATATGATCATCATAAATCCATGAGGGCCTTTTTTATTAACATTATCTAATTTTCATTCAATCAGAGGCATATACATATTGATATTGTATAAAGCATCCCACTCATATAGTTTTAAACTCTTAAGATGGAAAGCCCTTGTATAATTCATGACCCTCTTGAGAATGAGAAAAATAAGGAAGTTTTCAAACATCCAATACAACTCATCATTAGTTAGTCTTAAAAAAAGAGAAAAAAGTGGAACTCCTACATTTCAGACAAGTCCGCATCACCGTAAGTATAAACTTTCATTCTTTAAACACATGGTGCGTTATGCTTTACAAAAAGCCCAAGTGTTTTTTAGCGCTCCTCCTCTCTCTCTCTCTCTCTCTCTCTCTCTCCACACATAAATGTATACATATGCACATTGGCTATCAGGTGCACCCAATGTGCAACTTTCGCACTAGGGGTAGGCCCACGATGGATGGTCCATCCAAATGGATCCCCCCCAACCCCCACGGCCCCGAATTGCACCCATCCTTAGGGGTTGGCACCCATCGGAATGGACTAGACCATTGATAGGAGCCTAGCCCAACTGCGTGCTAAGGGATGAGCCATTGGCCCACATGAACTAGACCTTGGGTTAGGTTATTAAACCTTGGCTTAGGTACGCGAGGTTAACTGCAAGCAAGTTAGGAAAGTGAATAAAGTGATGATGCTTGAGTTGTCAACCTGCTCGGGATTAGATTTCTTTCCCAGTTAAGTAGTAGGATTTCTTTGACTTATTGTGCAGTAATCTTTCCCTGATTTAAGGGAGATCTTTTGAATTTTGTTTCTGTCCATATAAAGCCAATAATGGCTATTTAATAACTGAAGAATAATACAAAAGGTATCAAAAAATTATCCCAGATCTGTGCTTGCACAAAAAGGCTGTCCAACCTCGAATTGGGAAATCTAGGAGGCAATCCAACCACGAATTGGTATCAAAACCTCGATTTTGACCTACAACCTTTTCAGTTGTAGTTGTCTTCATTGTTGCGTCGAGCCAATTGCAGGTAAGATCCGGTCCATCGCTTTAAGCCCCTCAAAAACTCGTCCCTGTCTTCACCACAATCAGATCCATTAACCTCTACAACCACCCAATCCATCCATCTCTTTCCAAAAAAAAAAAAACATCTCCAAGACCCCAACCACCACTCTCATTCTTCAATCCAATCTAAAAAAGTCTACCGTCCCTTCACCAACCAAATCCTTGATCAAAATAACATCATCGAGTCCACTAAAATAAAAAAAAAAAGTACTAGAATATCTTGGCATGGCTACAAACAAACTTTTGGCTACAAAGATTGATAAACTTGATGAGGAAGTCGACCACTGCATGGGAGCCATACTGGATATCAAGGTTCTCTTGGCTACGATGGACTCCAAATGCAACCACATCCTCTCACTTCTTCCTAGCAATACAAAAAAATGAAGATTCACATTGCAATAATGTAAATCAAAAGCAAAATGAAGTGCTTCAAACTCACATTGTAAGATTTGATTCTCTCAACAATTGTTGCAATGGAAAGTTTGGGACTGACCACAAATGCAAAAATCAGCAACTATATATTTTAGATGCTGAAGAGGAAATGAAGGGTCCAATATATGATGATGCAAAAGAAACTGAAGATACACCAACCAAATCTATTCATGCAATGTCAGGATATTCCTCTCCCCAAGCTGTGTGTATACCTAATCGAATCCAACAAGAGGTAGTATTTGTATTTATCAACAGTGGTAAACCCCACACCCTCATTAGTAGTAAGTTGGCTCATTTGCTTGATTGGCCTATGCATCAATCTTTCTCATTCGACATTATGATAACAGATGGCAACAAATCCAAGCAAAGTAACGTGTACGATGAGAGGAATGATGCGATACTACTGCAACTACTAAAAAGACTTTTGCTATAGTCAGTTTGGCGTTTGATCTAGGAGCTATTGTTCGATCATTGCCAATCCCCCAACTAAAAATGCAACAATGGGTGATTCAACTATTGCAATAGCATTTTCCAAATTCTGACCTTGAGGACAAGGCCAATTTTGAAGGGGATCGAAATGATAGGAGCCTAGCGCAAATGTGTGATAAGGGCTGAGTCATTGGCCCACACAAACTGGACCTTGGGTTAGGTACGTGAGGTCCAAAGAAGCACGGACATGGGACACAGATATGGCATAACACAGACACGCCAATACGGAATTTCTTAGAAAAGTAGGACACGGATACATTAGGGGACACGTTAATAATATATATATATTTATATATATATATAATCATATCATCATCATCATCATCATCATCAAAGTCTTATCCCAACCATGTTTGGGTCGACTACATAAATTCTATTTCTCTATTCCATTCTATTTTGATTATATATATAATTATATACTAAAAAATAATATAATTTTAACTTTTTAATTAATTTACCAATAAAAAATAAAAATTCAAGTACCAACTAATAAACATATCAAATTATCAACTATCAATACAATACTAAAACATAATACATAATCATTAAACATGAAATATCCACAGTTCCATAAAATCCATAAAAAGAAAAAGGAGGATCATCTCTTTCCTCTCTCAAAAAAAAAAAAAAAAAAGCAAAAAGGAAGCCAATCTCAAGGCCTATTCTTTAGTAAAAGATTTATTTGTCTTTTGTTTGTGATATGATTAATATTAATAATCAAATATTTTTTCATGGTATAAAATTGTCATATATCAAGTTTACAAGTATTAGTAGCTACATGTTAACAAGTGCCCAAGAAATATCAGCCATATATTTATTTTTTAATTATAAACACAGGTTAGGAATTGTGGGATACGTCGCAAAAAGAGTGTCGGACAAATGTCCTAAATTAAGATTTTTAGTTCTTAATATGGACACGGCTAAAATAGTATTAGACATGTGTCTAAGAGTGTCCGAAGAGTGTCGGTGCCCGATACATATCCAATACAGATACGTTACTTTCTTAGAAGTGTATGTGCTTCTTAGGTGAGGTTAATTACAAGCAAGTTAGGATAGTGCATAAAGTGATGATGCTTGATTTGTCAGCCTACTAGGGATTAGATTCCCTTCTTAGGTTGTCAGCCTGCTAGGGATTAGGTTCCTTTCCCAGTTAAGTAGTAGGATTTCTTGACTTATTATGTAAAGATCTTTCCCTAATTTAAAGGAAATCTTTTTAATTTTGTTTTTATCCATGTAAAGCAAGTAATAGCTGTTTAATAACAAAAGAATAATAAAAAAAGGTATTAACAAAACCTCTCAAATCTGTGCTTGCACAAGAAAGTTGTCCAACCTCAAATTGGATGATCTAGAAGGCAATCCAACCTCGAATTATACCATCTTTCTCGCTCTTTTCTCTTTTGGTTCCTATCAATCGTTGGATCGACTGCACACCCATTTGTATGAATTATACACCATTAAACTTGTGGGGCCCAAATGGAGATGATACAGGTGAGGGATGAGAATGATTTTTTGCAAGGAGGAGGGGGCCCAGGAAGATCTTTCAATCCCTTTAGTCTGAAGTGGGGCCCCACCTCGAGACGTGCACAGTCATCTAGTGCGCAACTCGTGCACTAGATGACTACTCTCCCTCTCTATATATCTCTCTCTATATATATAAAGAGAGAGAGAAACAATCTTATGAGAACTAGTTCTCACCATTTTTTTTTTTTTTGAGAACTCCAGGTGAGCCCATCTATCATTCAATCTAAACCTTACAATACTTAGGAACCCTCCGATAGTCATACACCCCAAGTTTTGATCAAATCGAAATTTATTGGAACGTTGAATCGACTGTGCACCAATCTGAGTGGACTTGATTTGTGAGCCATAGATGAAGGGGTTAGGGCCATGTGATTCGGGCCAAACTTGATATTTAAGGTGGTCTAACATAGATATTTCCATTTCCTTTGGTCCCACCCCAACTAGGTCCTATAAAAAGTTCTCACAGTAGGTGCATAAGAACAGTTCTCACGGGATCAAGGCCCATATATATATGTATATATATATGAGAATCTTCATGCGCATTCATCCCTCACCATTTTTTTTATGAGAACTCTAGGTGAGGCCCATCTATAACCCAATTCAAACCTTGCAATGCATAGGGGACCTCTTGATAGGCACATGCCCCAAGTTTTTGTCAGATTCAAAATTACTGGACTGTTGGATCAACTGTGCGCCGATCTGAATGGATTGGGTTTGTAGGCTATGAATGAAGGGGCTAAGGACATGTGGTTGGGGCCAAACTTGATATGTGGGGTGGTCCCATATGGATCTTTCCATCCCCCCGGTCTCATCCCTTCAGATAGATAGATAGATAGACAGAGATATATATATATGCCATATGATCTGGGTGAGGCATAGGCTTCTATAGGCCCAGACCAGCCTGTGGGCTGTGGCGGCAAATTGCCCACCTTGGCCCCACCTGTGGGCCCAAGGACACACCAGAAATACAGCCCATAGCAGGCTTGGCCAGTAACACGGATTATAAATCACCAAGAATTAAGAAGATATGAAAGATTTCAAGCCTCAACAGTGTGGTTCCTCATTCCATACATGTTGAGCCTAGGGACAGGAAATCCAAATTGTTGAACAGAATGGAATCGTGGAACCCAATATAGATAACAGATTGCCCAGAGTATCTCAGTTTGGAAAATTGAATGCAAGGCTATGTAAATTTTTTAAAGATGGTGTAAATGAAACAAAGGAATAAATGTTCAGGAATTATTTTAATAGTTGGTCTACAAAGTCCTAGATTTTAACATGAAAAAATAAACTTAATACCTCCAGCTTAAAAATGAGCAAGTCATAAATTCACAGTCAAGTCAGTGAAAAACTTCCAAAAATATAAATGCGTAAGTTGATCAAACAAGTCATTCTTTACGAATGTTAACTAAAAATGAAACTGCAGCAATCCCTCTTGCAGTTACTTAGGAAGCAGTGGGAGTCACACGCAGCTGTTGAGGGAGAAAAATAATTCTTAGTGTCTCACTCACCTAAAAATAAGAGTGAAACTCCATTGCAGGTCCACATTCTCAAAATCATAGCTGCTAAAAATGAAGTCCACCTCTTCCATTGGGCTGTCCCCATTTTACACCAATATGAGTTGGTCCCACTGTAAGATCAAGCATATGATTAAAAATGTTAAGTGCTCAATCTTATGGTGGGAACAACTCTTATTGAAGTAAAAATTGAAAGGTATGAATATTCAATAGGTGGTCCACTGTGGAATTCCATGCCCTTCATGGGAAGTGTAAGTAAGATAGTCAGGGAATCTGCACTCCTAACTTTCATTATCATATATCATTCACACCTTAAGTGTTCACCTTTTCATGAAACTGTCCTCTCAACCATCCATGCCTACTGCATGCATCATGGCCCATCAAACAATCACAAGCAACCAATCAATGGCTTTTCAACGATCCATGCTTATTGCAGGCATCATGGTCCAACAAATAATCATCAGTAACCAATTGATGGATTTTTCATTAATTAATTGAGGGTGGATTGGATTACATCTGGCAATCCAGCATGGATCCTAGTTTGATTAGAATGACAACTCTTAGTACTAAAACAAAGATTAAATGATTATTTTGAGTGGTTTGGATTCATTATTGTCAACATCTTATTATTTCTATATTTTAAACGCCCTCAAAAATTGAAGAAATCATGTCATTAAAATATTAAGGTACTTTCAACTGCAGGATTTTTCTTCAGATATAATTAAAAGATCTATAGAAAATAAATTTGTTTTAAATGATTATAAAAAATAAAAAATATATAAAATATGAACAGTCTGACCAATGGTTCCACAACACCCACCCCCTCAACCCCAACAACCACGCTGGGGAAAATCTGGCACCACCACTAGGCACAAGGAAGCAATGTGGGTGCATTCGGGGTCAATAGGTGAAAAAAGGAAAAAAGAAGCTGCAACTCACTGAATCACTTGGGTCAACTTCAGAGACCAGCAGTTTTTAAGTTATAAGTGAATCAGAATATATGGACAGCAGTGAAAACATAGCCAAGGAAAGCTTAAAATTCATTTGATGCATGAATGGAGGAGTGAATATTCGATTCAAATCAGAAACAAGTTTCTTGTTTTTATCTTCACCATTGGAGACTCCTCACAAAAATTGATTTTGCTTGCTACTAAGTTTTTATGATCTTGGAGGAAAACAAAATAGATCCTTAGTTCATTGAAAGATACAAACAAGCAAAATAATAAATTGAGAGAAACAGGAAAATATGCAGAGTAAATGAACTGTTAACATTAGGCAAACATGATGAATAAATAACAGCAAAAAGTGAAAAGAAAACAATCCCACAAATACAATCAATATCTACAAACAAAGAGAACTTGAAAATTAATTCTTTAATTTCCAAGTACAGCCATGCCAGGTCAATGAAAGTTTACAAATTCAGACTTAGACTCGTCACTCATGAGCCCTGACAAAGTTTTCCCATTACAATTCTAGACTTCTATGATGGTCCATGAGGGGTTTATGAATATTAGATGATCCACAGTATTTTCTGTTGATTCTAGAGAAATGATGTGGAAAATACAGGCTATATTAACACAGGGATAGGCCCAGATAAACCATAAATTCAGCATGTCTGCAAGCAAACCCACAAACATATACTCATTACCCGAATTTGGTATGTGCATTGATTTACTAATAAAGATGCAAGAACAATATTGTGAAATATATGAAAATCTTGACAGGAAAAGTTAAATGTTCTTTGATTCATTGTCCAAAAGGTGGGCTAAGTTCTGATAGCATCCTCATGGCAGAAGCCATCTGGATTGGCAATGGACTTCTTTACCCTGAGGCTCTTTTTTTCCTTTTTTTTTATATGGAGAAAAGATGAAGAAAGCTGTCCTCAGTTCAAACTTGGGTTGTGGACCGTTGTCTCTACTTGTTTCTCCACCTATTTTCTCACATCCAAATAGTCCTAAAAGCTATGATGCCTAGATACGGCACAGACACACCATAGACACTTTAGAGACATGGATTTTATACATAAAAAGTGAAGTATTGGATACAATATGACATGATAGGTTGCTGATTTTGAAGTATCTGTGCATCATAGCCTAAAAGCCAAAATAAAATATTAACAATATGGATAAGAGGATTTCAATGCAACCAAAATAGAGGACTGCAACCAAAATAGAGGACTGACAATGGCCCATCCATTGCAGAGGTCTACTCCATGAACATTTCAAACCACTGGTACACATGGCCAAGCCAATGGAGACGACAAACCACTGAAGTCAAGAACTCAAGATAAACCATGACCAAGAAGAAGTTTTCCAAATGGGAATTCATACCCTTGAAGCTTTAGCAGTCAAAGCTGACGATCTAACTGAGGAACTGCTCCTTGAAGCCATTGGTGGAGGATCATTAGCATCCAATGAAGAAACGGGCGGGGTTCCAGGAGGAGTGAGAAGCCTAATCACCAAGGAATTAATTAAAAAAAAAAATTACATACACACATTTGACTGAAGATAATGTTCAAGGACGTAACTTGACTAAATCCAGGTAGTGTAAGTATTTTAATGGAGGGAAACAACCATGGCGAATTTTACTTTAGTAGGAAGTTGGAACAGAAAATTCTGCTCGTATTACACTACTACATAAGCAATATTGGTAGAAACAGTGGTTTATGCTAGTTTTCTTGAATATATTAATGAGAAATATGTTTTCCAGTTATAATTGCTATCTGAAAAGACTACAAACCCTAAGAACAGTTTGCATCAAAATCTAATGCTCATGGGAGTTATGTGTGCCCTTGGATTGATCAAGCAAATTTTGTACCCATTTTAATTTATCTAACAGCTAGGATTCGGACAATTTTGAGGTCATCAACATTTTAACTCCCATTACCAGGTTAAAAAAAGAGACCATGATTGTCTTCTTCTAGGTGGACCCTGTGCAAGGGTATCGCCAAAAAAAAAAATTACTCTTTTTGAAAATTGACATAACTTTTATTTCAGAAGAAATAATAAAAGGGGAAACACATGTCAGGTTCTGATTGCATCATCACAAACATTCTTATAAATCCCTCAAATGGAATTGGTTTGGCATGTCAATCAGTTGATTCAGATTTAAACAGCAGATCAGCTAGGCAACAGGGAAAACAGCTAATGAAGACTAATTTTATCAAGTAATAAACAACATCAAAATGTGTAAATGGGTAACTAATACCGCCCAATATCAACTCTAACTACATCACTAGAAATATAACCATCCCCTTGAAAATTCACAATTAAACCAACTGTTAAAACCCCCAATCACGATTTTACATGGTGAGGTTGAAACTGCAAATAGGAAGACAACAACAGTTTAACAATGGATGAAATGCTGACTAAGTGTATGCATGATATAGGAATAGGAACTCAACAAGCACCTGTTTGCTTCCAGAGAGAAATCCACCTTTCATAGCATATTAGGTTCAGTAAATCAATTGAATTCCCACATAGTAGGATGGGAGCTTGAAACTTCGGCTGGAATCTTGGAGGATTAAGATCGACTCTAGGGGTGGTTTGTTTGCAATAATTTATAAATGTAAATGATTCTCATGTGTAGTAGTTAAGCATCATCACATTTGTTTGCTCTCATTTATGCATGTGGTGTGTAAATGATGTGTGAAAATGGTGTGCAAATAAGGTCATTTACACACACAATTTTTTACACCGGAATATTTTCACACCCCTTCAAAAAAGGCACTAGTACAGTTTCTTGCATAGTGATTGAATACTTTCTCATTCTCATGGGCCCCCTATTTGTAATCCAAACTGTTCATTTTGTTGATTGAACTAATAAACCCCGAGATCTTGAAGATGATTGATGATCTTAAATCTTTATAGATTTTGAGTAACTTATGAAAAAGTCCAAACCTATAAATCTAATTTTCCACACTTCTATGGGCCGCCAATTCATGATCCGAACTGTTTGTTACTCTTGTATTAATAGGAAAGATAACGACACTTAATTTCATCTCTTAGTTCTTCATGGATTTTGATAAATTTGCGAAAAATGTCCAAAACATCCAAATACATCTAAAATTGTTCAATGTACTCAATTACCTATGTGAAAATGGTGAGTCTGACAAACAAAGGAATGTGTTTCACATGTACCACTTGCATATGTAGCATTTACATTTGTAAATCTCATTTTCCAGTCACATGAGTAGAAGGCATTTGCCGCATTTCTGCTTGATGCAGAAATTGATGGAGATCTGACTTCTGTAATGGCTGAGACCTATTTGCAACAATTTAAGCATCCCAGGAAGATCCACAAGGGTCCTAACAAAAAATGATTGAGATTTGGAGCCTAAGCAGTCCAAGTTTCTGTTTAAATTTAAATATCAAGTACTGTTTTAGGAATATGCAGAAGTACAGGGACTGTTTTTGCAAATTTCCTAGATGCCGAGTGTTAAAACAGGGCTGAACATGCAGGTTCTTTAAGGCTTGGGATTAAGGCTCAAACTGAACCCAATTGATTCAAGCCCTAGGGTTAGGGCTTTTAGGGAGTGCCAAAGCATGTATCAGGGCTGAACGTGCAGGTTCTTTGAGGCTTGGGATTATGGCTCAAACTGAACCCAATTGATTTAGGCCCTAGGGTTAGGGCTTGTAGGGAGTGCCAAAGCATGTGTTGAAGGACACTTCAAACGTCTCTGTAGAGACTATAAACAAGAACACAACTCAAAAGGGATAAACCCAATTCAATTAATTAAAAGACTTTGAAAATCTCATGTATACAATGCTCTATATAAATAAGGTAATTTAGGGGCTAAGTAACCTAGTTAATCTAGGAAACTAAACAATATTGGCTGGAGAAACCTATTAAACTAGGAAACTAAATAATGTTGAAAATCTAATCCTAATTATAATAAAATTAGAAACTAATGACATACAATTGAATTCCTAAATCTACTTAGGCCCTACACATGTGGCCATTGAGGTCAATCCTATATCATTCCCCCTGCTTGGAAAGAACTCGGCTTCGTGTTTGGTAAATGTCCTCATGGATCAAAATCATCAAATATCAATCGGACGAACTTTTGCTTCAGGGTTGGTTTGCAGCTTCCGTGTATATCTTCAAGCATAACTTCTTTTGATGGCCAGATGTTGTGGGGTTGTGAGAACGAACCTTTGGACACTTCACGTGTGGAATTTGCATCATCAATTCATAATCTTGGACTGCCCGATGTTCATCTCTAAGTTTCCATTGTTGAACCCCAAAGACAAAATCAACATGAGAATTAGTGTGGGGAATTTTAACAACTTGGTTGTCTTTCCTTGCTGTTTGCACCTCTTGATCGCCATTACTCCTAGGAGAAAATTCGAAGCCAATTGTAGTTATGGAATCTTCTATTTCTTGCTCCAGCTTCTCAGTTTGCATATCCTCTACCATTGTTACCTCAACTTGGTCAGTCATTATTTGCAGTGACTTTCCTTTTTGAGGCTTAACTTTCACTAGATGAGATCGTTTAAGCATTCGCTCCACATGAATTGCCTCCCAATATGTCTCATGAATGATATTATAGTCATTCATTCTCTCAACGATATCTAGTCTCAAGCATCTCAAAAAGCTAATTAAATCATGCTCCTTATCATCTTCCAACCTACATGCAGCTTAGAGCCTTGACAATTGATCAGAGTATTCAAGAATGGATAATTCTTCTTGTTTTAAATCAAGAAATAGCAAAAAATACTCTTCATTCTCAGCATACCATAAGCCATATTTAACAGCATATTTGACTCTTTAAAGTGCATTATAGATTTTAATAACATGGAATTTCATCTTGGATTTAAGAATGGACTAACCTTAGATATGCTCTCCACGAACATGATGGCAAAAAATAGACTTGAAATCTGACCGTGGATAGCTCTGAAATAAGGACAAGAAATCTTGCCCTTTGATCTTGGTCAAATATATAATTTGACCTTTTTGATGTCACTAATGAGAGTTGCTTGATGGGCTCTTGAAACGAGCTAAGCTGTGGGTAGACTGAAACAAGTCGGCTGGGTCAAATCTCGTCCTCCTTTCTCTTCTCTGCTTGTTTCTTTTTCTCTGTTTTTTTTTTCTCTGGTTCTGGAATGCCGACAAAGGGTCGACAGGTTTCAATGGGTGTTGAAGCGACTGGCGTTGTGGAGACAGGAGGGGTTCACACGAAGGGATTGGGGTTTGGGTTTGTGTAGGGTGGAGTGGATCTAAGATGGAGGTTAGGATACTAAAGCATTGATGGAGGGTTCTGCTAGTTGGGTTTTGTCCAATGGGTTGGTCTAAGGTGGGATGCGGATAGAAGGTAACACATCGACGACCACGAGGATCGTTTGGCTCCAATACCAATTACAAACGTGGTTTCGTGCAACATTTATCACAATTGATGCAGGCCCTAGTGTTAGGGCATGCAGGGAGTGACAAAACATGTGTCCAAAGGCACTTCAACTCGTCTCCATAGAGACTTTAACATGAGGACGCACCTCTCCAGGGATAAAACCACAATGCCATTCAATAACTAGGTTTGAGATGGAGGTTGGGATACCAGAGCAGTGATGGAGAGTTCTGTTGGTTGGGTCTCATCTGATGGGTTGGTCAAAGGTGGGATGGGGATAGAAGCCAACATGCTGACGATCGTGAGGATTTGATACCAATTAATGTAGGTCTTAGGGTTAAGACTTCCAGGGAGTGCCAAAGTACGTGTTCGAGGACACTTAAAATGTCTCCGTAAAGACCATAAACAAGGATGCACCTCAAAAAGGATAAACCCCATTCAATTCATTATCAAACTTTGAAAATCTTATGTATACAATACCATATAAATAAGAAAGATAACTTAGGCACTAAGTATCATAACTTAGGCACTAAGTAGCCTAGTCAATCGAGGAAATTAAACAAGATTGGCCTAAAAAACCTAATTAAACTAGGAAACTAAATAATGTTGGAAATCTAATCCTAATTAGAAACTAATGAGATAAATTAAATTCCTAAATCTACTTGGGCCCTACACATGTGGTCATTGAGGTCAATCCTGCAATACAAACCCTTACAAATTATACATCAACTTGGTCGCCCATGAGTCCACCTTCAAATTGTGGGCTTTGTTTCATCATCAAATAGTGGGCCATGTGGAACCCACAACTAATCTACTCCAGAAGGTGTCTGGAATGATCTGGTTGCTAAAAACTGCATTCCTTACTTACTATCTTTAGAGATTTTTACTTTGTTTTGGTTGGAAAGCAATTATTAGGAATTATATTTGTAGTAGGAGTTCAATTTGGTAAGTTTCTTTTTAGGGTATTCGGTTAATTTTAGTGATATATATGCACAACATAGTAGTCGACTGGATGGATGGTTCATGACATCGGTTTTTCTATTGAATAGAAAAGTACTGTTTGCTTTATGTTTCCTCTCTCTGTTGTGTCTTCTGTGATGTGTGGTGATTGAGGAGGCTCATACAAGGTGAGCTGGTGTTACAAGCATTTTCCTTCACTGTTTAAGTTCTGGAATTTCTGTTCGTCACTGCATATTAGTGCAGTTGCTGGAATGTTTTCTGGATTCTTAGATTTTTTGGCCCTCACAAGTCCTATTGTGTCAAATTGAAACTGTGTCACCCCTTAATGTGAATACATTTTCCTTTCTCTTGACAAGGACTTGACAACCAATTCATTCCATCCAGTTAAAGGAATTCAATTTTTTCCAACTGAAAGGATTTGCGGCTGTTTGCTTGAAGAGGGGAGTCTGCCTTTCATGGCATTCTAGGTTCAATAATTATTGAGTTTCCAAAAGTAGAATGGAAGCTTAAAACCTCCAGCAAAACCTTCGACTAAAATATTGGAAGATTAAGAACAAATTTTAATGTGAATTCATTACCCTTTTCTTGAAGGAGACTTGACAACCAACTCATTCCATCTAGTTATAGGAATTCAATTTTCTCCAAATCCAAGGCTTTGCTGTTAAAAGGCACCTGTTTGCTTGAAGTGGGGAGTCCACCTTTCATAGCACTTTAGCTTACACCTTCGGCTGAAATCTTGGAAGAATAAGATTGACTTCAAATGTGATTTCATTTTCCCTTTCTTCAAAAGGACTTGACAACCAACTTTTCGATCTAGTTATAGGAATTCAATTTCTCCAAATCCAAGGATTTGTGGTTAAAATGGTTCAGATCTATAGTGAGCTAAAAAAGGACCTGTTTGCTATAAGAGGGAAGTCCACCTTTCCAAGCATTCTAGGTTCAATAGTTATTGAATTCCCAAAAAGCAGGACGCAAGCTTAAACCTTCAGCTGAAAGCTTGGAAGATTAAGATCCACTTTCAACTTGAATTCATTTAATTTTCTTGAAAAGGACTTGGCAACGAATTCATTCCATCCAGTTATAGGAATTCGATTTCCTCCCAAACGAAGGATTTGCAGTGAAAAGGGTTCAAATCTATAGTGAGCTCAACAAGCACCTGTTTGCTTGAAGCGGGGAGTACACCTTTCATAGAAGCTTAGGTTCAGGAAAGTGAAATGAATTTAGGATGGAAGCTTAAAATTTGGGTTGAAATCTTGGAAGATTAAGATTGACTTAATGTAAGTATTTTCCTTATCTTTTAAAATTCATTCCATCCAGTTATAAGAATTCAGTTTTCTACAAATCGTAGGATTTGTGGTAACAATGGGGTCAGATCTATAAGAAATCTAAGAATTCTTTTACACTATAAGCATGCATCAGGTAGGTGCACTCTCACAAACTGAAAAGATGCTGGATTATCCACAAAGCTTTTTAAAATGGCAAATCACTGAAATAAACCAAAGCAGACCCATATCTGCCATGCAAGAAATCAAAAAGATCTCGATGCCAAAGGGTTTAAAGGGGAATTTCAACAAAAACCCAACTCCTTGGCCAAGCCTAATATGCAAGTCATAATATTCAGATAGAGAGCCATCAATATTGTAACCCTGAATCCAAAAATATGTTGAGAGATGACAGGTGAATTTTTTTTGTTTTAATCTCCAGATTCATGTGTTAGATCTCAAACACTCAAAAGGAATTCTCATTAACACAAAAAGAAGATAAGAAGAGATCAAATAAATCTTCAGTACTGATTGTGTGCTGGTTCAGGCAATCAGCTTTTGATAGAATACAAGATCAGTGAATGACCCTTTTCTTGTCATCTTCATTTGTTAGGAGAATCAAGTACATTAATCAATCTGTTCAATGAGAATATCTGGGTATGATATGAGTTATGGTGTTATTTATCAACAGATAAAGAGCTCGAATATATCATATTAAGATTTAAGATAACTTTGTATTGATAGAAGATCCAAGCAGAATTTCCAAGGTAGGAAATGATTTTTCGCAGAGTAAAGAAGAAAAAAGTTCAAATTTTCCTCTATCTGCCAAGAGCATCACCGCCCCAAAAGGCAAAGAAGTGGAAAGTGCTGAAAATTGGAGGCTTCCCTGCTATGGAGGAAGCCCCATTGTTGCACAAATCATATTGCTTTCGATCACCACAGAAAGATCTGAGAGCATTTAGATCTGTTCAGGGATTCTGGTGAGCTCTCCAAGAATCCCACTAAATTTCCATAGCAATAAATAGATAAAAAAACCAGTGAAATGTAATTAAATTGAAGCAAGCCCAAATCAATAAAATGACAGATCATTATTTTTAGATCTCTGCACAAATTCAAACCAGATTTTGAGAATGAAGTGCCAGATTAAAAAAAAAAAAAAATTGAACTAAGAACAAGCAGAAATGAACTTCTAATAATAAATAAGAAGATTAAAAAAAAACTTAACATTTTCTCTTTTACAAAAGACAATATAATCTTAATTAACACTACAATATTTTAGCATGTCTTGAGAATTGCCACAACTTTTATTTCTCCCAAAAAATATCAAAAGAGAAGAAGAGTTATGTTTCTTTCTTTCTTTCTTTCTTTCTTTCTTTTTTTTTTCTCTCTCTCATTTTAACAGAAAAAAGCAATGAGATTGAGAGGACCAGATCCAAATCTGATAATTTTTTTTAATCAAAATCTGTACCAATTGAAAGAAAAGATCTGGTTTCGTAGACACAGATCTAAATCTGGTAGACATAGTAGAAATTGTCAAATTAGACAATTACTGAAACTACATAATATATATATATATATATATAGAATTTTTGCATTCTAATGGACACTTGAAACAAGTAAGAATAAGATCCAAATTTTCACAAATACAGTTAGATACTAAATTTAAATCAAACATATAAAACAGCAAGTCAAAAACATTGATTCCTACCAATCATAATCATGCTTTCCTCCATCTGTGGATCCTAACAGATCGTCCATTCCGCTCTTTGGGAACTTCACTGATCCAACTGAAATCCTCCCCAGTTTCATCATAACTACAAGAAACCGAAAACAAATCCATCAGAATTTCTCACAAATTGAAGACAAAAAGTACAAGCATTTACAGTTGTAGTACACAATGCGACAAATTCCCACTCAGAAGAATCAGATCTCACAAGATTTCACCCACTGAAAAATCAAACTCTTCTCAATTTCAACAGAAAATCTAAGAATCTCCCAAAATCGTAATTTCATCCAAAAACGCAGAAAACCAAAAAACACCAAAGAAGGAAAAATTGAGATTCATGAAAATTTCAAGAATTCATAGACAAGACGAAAGAGAGGAGGGCAATGTGGAAGAATTCCGGACCGTCGGATTCGTCATTGGTGGTGATGGAGAGGCTCCGACGGTTCCTGGAGAAGAGATCGAGATGCTCGTCCCGATCGCCGGAGATTCCCGTCAGGCTACGCCCCCTCCGGTGCTGGGATCCCGCCGGAGCTTTCCTGCCTCCTCCGTCCAGAGCTTCCCTCGCTATCCGGTTCATATCTCCGACACGTTCTCCGACATCCGAAACCGATACGAACCAATTTGTGTGAATTTGAGAGAGAGATAGAGAGAGAGAAGAGAAAAGAGTGGTTTTTATAGCACTGTCTTTCAGAGACTCGTCACGATCGCATCTGAGATCGTAGAAACGAAAAGGTGTGAACGAGAGGGGGGTCTTCAAAAATAATACAGATCTCACACTTTCGTAGCTCTTCCTCTTCTTCTCCTTCTCCTTCTTCTTCTGTACCGGGTAGTGAGGTTTGTATGGGAGGGGTTATTTTGTGCGTTTGCTACAGTTGCAACCCGACACGTGGTGCTTCGGAATTGGGAAACAACGCTTAAGCCAAGGTGGCATGTTTGTTTGGAGGGACCACCTAAACTTATTCAGTGAGCTGATTTTTTGTTCTTTTGTTTTTTTTTTTTTTTGTTTTTGGTTTTAACTGTCAATTTCACCCCCTACGTTTGGATGGATACCAAGCATCCCTCAAAGTTGTTTTAGGAATTAAGTATGTACTAGTGAAATGAAAATTAAAAGTGAAACTTAAAAAAATAAGCATTAAATAATATTTTTATCTTACCTTTTAAAATATATGTGATGTTATTTTTTTTAAAATTTACCTTTAATTTTTACTTTTAACTGCTATATGTATTTGATTTATGCGTAGTCGATTGCAAACAAATGTGAGTTTCGCTCAAGCAATGTCGATTTTCCAAGTTCAGAAGCCTGTGGAGCTCCCAACTAACCTACAGTATCTATTTAATTCCTACGTATTTTACTACAAATAAATGAAGCCTAATAAATATGGAGAATATTGGGTTTGGTGTTCTCACATTTTTATTAGGGAACTCCAATGTGAGTTTCACTCCTTCAGCTTAGATTTTCTTGAGTCAAAAAGCCTATAGAGAATTCGGAGTCCATGGTTTGGGTGATGTACCATGATAATTCAAGCAAGTGATGGATGAGGTTGGAACCGTCAAGTGTAAATTAGAAAAATTCAGGATGCAGATTGAAAGTATATGATTTTATTTGTTGAATAGAATGAGTGTGGCACATGGGCCAGTTTCACTACTTGTAGGTCTCCTGGTGCCATGCTCATGTGCTTCAGGTTCAGTTATGCAGCGTCTTCTATTGTGAGGGCACAATTCCCCAATTTTACTGCACACGAAAGGAATCCGGATCCTCCAGGCATTTTTTCCCACCCATAGGGTCCAGCACATTGCCTTGAGTAGCCCTTACTTTAGATATGGCAGCACCTCTACTTGTATGGCAAGTTGCCTGTGATAAGCAAATCCTAATAGGTCCTATGCAAGGTCACTGTAGGATAATTCCACACATAATCCATGCCAAAAGGGGCAAAAATGCCCGTTAGCTCTTGAAACCTTTCTAAATTTAGTTGAAAAATGATTTTTTCAAAAATTTGTACATTCCCATTATAGGAATTCTCAGATATTCTTCAACCATAAAGGCACTTACTTTAATAGCAAAATACACTAGTTGAGTCCACGGTGGGCGGAACCCTTAGGGCTAGTTTATTTGCTTTAAAATACATAGAAACTCATTGTATAGATTTTTTGTTTAAGTGGTTAAAAACAAAGACCAACTATAGGGTATTTATTTCTCATATTCTTTTGATTTTATTTTTATAAGAGAAAAGATTGTTTGATGCTTTGTTTTGAAGGTTCACTTTTGACATTCAGTTTAACCACGTCAAAAAACATCTTATGTATTTTAATGCAAATAAACATGCACCAAGCACATGCACTACATATGCTTACATCATATTGTTGTAGGCTAAGTCCAAAGCTCGAATAGAAGAAAATCTTTTTTTTTAATTTTATATAAATTAATTGGTCATCTCCTTACCATTCACGTACAATTCTTACTGTCATTCTTTGCGATAAATCATTTATAGACCAACTAATAAGAGTGCACTATTTTTCATTCTTCTTAAAAAATTGCTGGAAACCATAAAAAAAAAGTAGCATATTATACGCTTTCATAATGTAATATAAGATATATACATTTTTTGGGTAAGGAATATACAAGTTATAATTAGAGTAAATCACTTATTTTTCTTGCTCACCAGTCTTCAATTGAAGCACCTCTCACATAATTAAGTTAATGAAGCTTGTAAGAGATATATTAATTTCAGTTTTTCGCCTAAATGAATAATGTTATTAAAAAGAATGAAAAACTTAACTCAAATGTTTGATCCTAGCTCCTATACCCTTCTAATTGATACAAATTCATGTACAAACTTGATTCACAGTCGCCCACAGTAGATGATCTAAAAATTCTTCTAGATAAAAGAGGGGCCCATTTATTTATATTTGGGCTTATATTTTATGTGTCACTTCTATTATTCTATCATCTTTTTTTTCACTATGTTGACCACTTGGCCTGTTGGTCCAGCGTGATGCCACCAGCTGCGAATACTTGGGGATAGATTCCTGTGCATATATATGTTACTGAGGTTACATACCACTCAACCTTCAGTGTGTGGGCACTTCTATTTTTTTTGTGCTTACCGGTCAAAGTTGCCTAGACATTTCTAACAAAAATGAGAAAAAAGAGAAAAATATTAAGAAAAAAATGGGGTCAAAAATGAGAAAAAAGATAAAAAAATATAATGAAAAATTTTTTTTTGTTGTTGGGGGGGGGGGGGGGGGGGGGGGGGCGGCCTTTCCTTTCCACCTTTGCAACTTGCCCTTTTTGGTATGTAATATTTTCCCTCAACATTGGTTGTTCAGTGGTTGTGAGTTAGAAATAGGGTCTATTTTTGTGTGTATGCTATATACGTACCCTCGTTATACAAATATTAGAAGGGTGAAAATGTGTATTTGAGTACTTACATTATATATTATTCAGCTCAAATTCTCATAAGGCATGGACTCCTGAAAATTCGGGAGGCTCCTTTGCAATATTTATTCATTAGTAAAAATTTAAACAAGTCAAAATAAATGCATCCACATGAAGCTAGATAAAATTTACTCGAGAGGAGTTGAACCTCATGCACAAGCACCTTAGCGGATATGGACTCCAAAAATATAACTTTCTAAACATTATCATAAAACGACCATCTATTCTTTTCGGCAGTCTTTATTGTTGTGTTGACCCTTCATTCAACATCCATTTTGAACATAAATCCATTGTTAGCTAAGCAGTAAGGCACTTCGCTTTCATGTCATAGGGCGGAAGGACTTGGGTAGAGCAAGTTGAGTGGGCGTGTAATTAGTTGTACCAAAGGAAAACAAAAAGTCATTAATTGGATAGCTAAAACAATCTCATGAGCAGTTAAATCTTGATTATGGAGGCCCACCTTAGCGGGTCCACTGTCAGCTCCAGCCAAGTCTTCTTCAAATTTTATATTTAAAAAAATCTATACGTTAATCACCTCTTTTATTCAAATCTATTCATTTTTCTATGAGGCATATTTGCATGAGATTGGAATTTGGCATAAAAGTATTTTATTTCTTGTGGATTGAATCAGGAAATACAAACAACCTACCTATACACCCGAAAACCTAAGCGCTAAGTTGCGAGAAACTAACTATTTAATGGGGAAGAAAAAAAGAAGAAGATAGAATAGAGAAGGTCTCAGCAACAACTAGGGTTACACAAAACATCTACAATGCACCTGGTCAGATGACTATGTTGGGAACCTTCTATTTGTAGGCCATGATTAATCTAAACTGTTGCACGCACGTATGCAATAGGTTGTAGATTTGGATATGTCTTGCAACTCGAGAAAAACAACATTGACAAACTGCTCTAATTAATTGAGTAATAGTACTAGTTTTCCCATCTAGAAAACACGGTGGCAGTTGAAGTCATTATTGCCTTCAATCAAGTTCTAAGGAAAGTGTAGTTTTCATCTACTGTTATCCTTTTTTGTTTTACTGGCTACATTCACTGTTTTTGGATGCAATTCCTTCAGAAAGGTAGTTTTCATGATAAAATTATAATCGCAGAAACGGGTGGTTGCATTTTGGGAAGCGTTTGCTTGCGGGCAGCCATCCATCTTTCTTGGATGCACCAATTTCCTTTGTTTGGTCCAACTAAAAAACACGATTTCCGAACCGTAATTTCTTTGTTTTCGTTGTTGAAATTCAGAAAGGTACAAGATAAGTACTCCCCTTAGACCCATTTCTAGCCTTTGACTTTTTTATTTTTTATTGAATGTTCCGGTTTAATAATGTTTTCTTATAAGATGCATTCCTGTTGTTTAAAATATTAATGCATGAGAACAATCGTGTTCTCTCATTTCATTAACATTATCATTGATGAATTTGTTTCCTTACATAGATGTCTACTTCAATCAAATGGTTTTTCAGACTGTTGGTGAGTATGCTCCCGGTTGGACTAAGCCGGCAATTGGCCCTCCTACAAGGGTGCTTGGCTTGGCATCTCTTCACAAAGCCTAAAAAATAAGGATTTTTTTTTCATCTTTTTGAAGAAAAAAAGCTTGAGAGCTAGATTTAGACAATTTTTGCCGGCCTGCCAATTTGAGGGCTGAGCTGGGCTTGGACAAATTAAGAAAAGCCCTTATAAAGAGTAGAGATGAAGAAGTGGTGAAATGAAGAGGATTTACTTCACTCTACACAACGCAACTCTTTGTCACAATTGAGGTGGGACTTGAACATATTTACAAAAGATGAAATACCAGTTTTATTTATTTATTTATTGGTTATATGGACTTGGTAACCTTATAAAAGGCGTTTTTTTCTTTATAGAAAATATCCAACACTTGTTGCATTGGGTTGCTGGTGTATACATAGCTCAAATAGAGGATGGTAAATATCAAGTTCACACACTGTGCCCAATGATAGTATGAAAAAATAATAAAAATAATAATAAAGTGGTTTTCTTATCTTCTGGCCTTGGCCCGGCCTTCAACACCTTGAAACTAGCCCTTTCAGAACCGCATATGGAAATCACGATGACCACGACCCAAGACGTGACTCGGTCTTTGGTGTTATTGTTGAAGGACCAGAAATCACACTACTTTCCTAGTTCTTTCTCCAATAGAAATGTTGTTACGAATGAGGAAACGTTTCACCCAAAACCCCACATTTAGGTGTAGTATAATCTTATAAATGGGGCCCTTTCCTTTTTCAGAGATGCACAAAAAACTTGCGAATAAATGACCCCAACCAGGCTGGAATAAAAGGCTTGTAATTTTGTATCACTTGCTATTTCAAAACTCATTGTAGCTTAAAAAAAGGGCACCTAACATTGTCACTTTGGATCCAACGATGAGTACAAGGAATTTTCTTCTAACATCCGCACCACTTCTTTAGGGACCATTTGTGTAAGTTTGCTGAAAATAGTTCCTCGGATGTTTTTCTCTCCTTTGAGAAATTTCCTTTCAACCCCATATGAAAAGCCTTATGCAAAACTGTAGAAAATTTAACTCATTTTTTTGCACTTTTCTTTGTGGGAAAATTGCTAGACGAAATGTAGATTTTATCATAGCATGGAAAAATGTCTCCCAATTCTTACTTTTCTATCGAAAATTAGTTGTACAAACATACCTTAGGGGCCATTTACCTTTTATACATGTGTGGGAAAATAGGAGTTACATATGTAAATGAAAATGTTATAGATGTGGAACACATAAATATGTTTGTCAAGTCACCATTTTCAGGTGAGTAAATAAGTACGTCCAACAGTTTTAGAAGTTTTTCAAAATTTTCAAAAATTCATGATGATTTAAGATATGAAATTATACTTCATGATATTTATTTTTAATAGGAGAATATTGAATGATTCATATTATAAATGGGAGGCCTCCAAAAAGCGCAGCAAATTAGATCTACTTTTTATGAAAATTCTAACAAATTACTCAAAATGTATAATGCTTTAAGATATCAGCTTTAAGATCTTTGAGTTTACTACTTCAGTGTATAAATTGAATGGTTTAAATTACAAATATGGAGACCATAGATATGAAGAAACATAGGTTGTTGATGGCACACAAGAAAAAAATATCATACTAAAATGAATTGTAATAGTGCCTTTTTGGTTGAAAGGTGTGAATCCCTTTTCACGCTTGTGTAGGTGTGAAATTATGGTGTGTAAATAGCAACTTTTTCAAACCTCATTTACAAACAACATACCTAAATCAATGCAAATATGCATAATATTACATAATCATTACGCATGTGAATCATTTACATATATAAATAAGTATAAGCAAATAAATTTTTGGATCTGTATCTTTCTAGTGGAATTCATACAATTCCTATTTGGATCATTGTGGAATTCTTGAAGGCTTCTTTATACTTAGCATTTGGAGAATTTACAAAAAAAAAAAAAAAAAAGAGAGAGAGAGCCTAGAATTCTTCATTTGAGACCTTTTAGGTGATTGCTATTTAGAATATTCCTTGCGTGGGAGGGGGGGGGGACAGTTACTATTTGGATTTTTTTTTAAAGGCCACATATAAAAATCAATGTACTTTTCAAAATATATAATAGCTTTTTGGAATTTTTGGTGGGCCATATGTAAAATTTTTTAAAAAGTTAAGAGGCTTTTTTTTATCTTTGTAATTTTGGGGGATGGGTGGCTAGGATTTTAAAATGATTGTGAAGAAACATGTAAATGTTAGTGGATAAGATGTCATCATACTCATAAAACAATTTTTGTCACAAATTTTAGAGGATTTTATTGGTGAAGACTTCTTAGGTGGCCCTTGAATCTAAAAGAATCTCATAGTAATTTACCTTCTAAAGTGGTCTCATGGGATCATTTTGTTTTTTTTTTCTTTTTTTTAATGTTTGTAAAAAGTAGTGTTGATTTGTCTTTGACAACTATGAAACCCTTTTGATATCTATCTTTTCTATTGAAAACTTTTAGTGTTGTTGAGATTCAACAGTTTGATCTTTACATAAACTTTCTCCTTAAGTTATCAATCAGTGTCCTACATGATATGTGGTCTTAATCCTTTGTTGAGTGGGCCACATGAACTCATCACTTATTTGGATAAAACCCAAATTTTCTCTGGTTTCGAATTTGACGCAGCCTTCTTCTTCCCCCTTGTTCCCTCTTCTCTGCAACAGGGATGATGAACTCCGGCGACGTCTGCTCACGGTTCGTCGACAGCAGCAGATCTGGGCTTATCCTTCGCTAGCCACAGCACCGTCTTCTGAGAAGAGAGTGCAGTGCATGCCTACTGTTGCCTTTGAAAACGAACGGAGTACAACAGACATTGGTTAAGCTCGGCGAGTCATAATCGATGCATGACCCCAACACACTACACACAAATCCCCCAACACACTACTCACAAATCCATTGAGGAGCCTGTCCCGTCCATAGCAGAATGCCACCTCCTCTGGCAGATACAGGTCCCCATTCTGCGAGGTCCAAGGCGCCGGTGGGGGGTTTCTAGCCGATCCGACGCTCCCACATGAGACTGGACTATCAAAGATGGAAATCGGGCTTTGAACCCTACACTAGAATAGCAATGACGAGTAGTAGAATGAGCTGTAGAAATCCTCGCATCCGTTGCTACCGCCATTGTGCCTGAGTGTCCCGATCTCATTGCCGGCAAAGCTCGAAGAATGCGCCGAGTGCCTGTCGAAAGCCGCCGAAACAAAGAGATGGGGAAGACTGCCAACGATTGGCTTCTGAGCTGCCACTATGCCCTCTTCGTCGTCACCGTCAATGGAACCTGAGCAGCGACCTTCATCATCCCTGTTGCAGAGAAGAAGGAACCAGGAGGAAGAGGCAGTGTCAAATTGGATGCCTAGAGTATATCAATTATGAGTCCATGTGGCTCACCTGAACCCCCATATCATGTAGGACACTGCTGGGTAACCTTACTAGTGAGCCTCCTTTAAGGGCAATAGCACTAAAAGTTTTCAATTGAAAAGATGGTTACCCGGAGAGTTTTGTCTACGTTAAAGACAAATAGTGTAGTGTTGAATTCGACATTGATATAAAAAATTTGTATCGTATTCGACACTGTTTTTACAAGCATAAAAAAACCATGAAAGGTAAATCATTACGGGTTCTTTTGTGTTTAAGGGATGCCTTAAGAATTTTTACCAGTAAAATCTTCTAAATTTTAATAATGAACCAGGCCCTTCTTGTTTCTTTTGCCGATAAGCCCATCAACATGCCATGTTTATCTAACAGACATTGGTCCAACTTTGCAATACAATCAACATTAGTAAGTTCATCGCGGTTAAATTTGTTATGTACATTCCATATTTAATCATCCATAAAATCCAATCTGATCTTTGATTGATTGATGATTGGATAACCTTGGGAATTTTCATAATCAAAATGGTGGTCACCAGCAGAGTGGCCTAAATTTGCAAGTGGACAATTTAGTTGTAATAATGATTGGACCACTTCTTATGGAAACTGATGGGATGGTCCACCCCCTTCCCATTCAATCTGATAGTCAGAATCATGCGAGCAAAGGTTTTTGAGCAAAGAATGTACTTCTAATGTGGTTGACTTTCACATCATGATAATGACTCCTGAATCTTGACACATCATTGAAAGGTGACCTAAATTGATGATCTAACTGCTTTCTGTGGCAATTTAAAAAGCCATCAAATCTATTTTTAAAGTTAAACACTGAATTTGCTATCATGACCATTCAGTTGATCATGATGATCAATGACCATTTTAAATTCTGATAGGCAGCATGGTGGTGGAGTAAAATGGTTGCACAAGCATTAGGTTAAAAAAAAAAAAAACATTCCATGGGATTTTGTCGGATTTACACTATTGGGAGATTCTCAAATTTTGGCATGTTCTTGGATTAGGTATCTTCAAAGTATGGCCAAAATTCTAAAATATGAAAATCTATATATAAAAAAAAGAAGTGAAAATGAGAAGTTTCAAAGAAGTAAAATAGAAAGTGCTTCCAAGATACATACTAAAAATAAAAATTTTAGATAAATAATCCTAAAATTTAGAGAAGATGCATGATTTCTATCATCAATTATATTTGTACATTAGGCATTTATGAAGAGCAGCCGCATTACATTCTTAGAGAATTTCCAAGGAAAATTGATTAAGGATTGAATGATTAGGACTAGAGGGGTCGTTATAATATGATCAATCTAAATTCCTCATTCAGAAACACCCCACCCATTAATTGGACCTAATTACCATCCCAATTTGACACTCAAATTTTGCAATAATATAATCAATCTAAATTCCTCATTCAGAAACACACCACCCATTAACTGGAACTAATCACCATCCCAATTTGACACTCAAATTTTGCAATAATAAGATCAATCTAAATTCCTCATTCAGAAACACCCCACCCATTAACTGGACCTGATCACCATCCCAATTTCACACTCAAATTTTGCAGTCCATCATGCAAAATTTGTAGTTCCCCTCTACTTTTTTACCCACAAAGTACAATATTATAAGAGCAAAATATTTATCTTCAAGAACTTGTGCCTGCAGACATTCCATCCATGGGTTGAGGCGGTTTTTTTGAATTTAAAAGTTAGAAATGTGAAGAAAATCAACCCATTATAGGAAGACCCTTTTTTAGCTGCTTAACAACCCTCTTACTTGTGCTTCCTAGTGAGTCCCACATGCCAAGCATTGGTGGAGTAGGGGTGAGGGGCGTCCCAAAAGAAATCCATTGATGTGCCTTGAGTTAGGTCAACAAATAGTGGTCAAGTACAACTTTTTTCTGTTAAATATCAAGTTCTGTTACAAAGATAAGTAGGATGAGGTGCATATTTGGCCATTTGCTGGGGAGAACCCTCATCTTGAACCTAACAGTACCATTTTTGAAACTTCTAAGATGTAAACTCATCATCTTGCAAGTTATTAAAGTGTACAATAATTTTTTTAATTAATTTATTATTTTTTATTTTTTACAGTGGTTGATTGGAGGTGAAAGTTTCTTATGAGTTCAAATAATTATCAGAAAGTGAGAGATGGCTAAAGGGACCTCCCACATGGCGCCCAACCATGATTCCCGTGCTTTATCTTTCCACCCTTTCTCCACCATCTGGGATTTCTCTTCCTGCCATGTAAAGGCAATAATGCAGGTCTTCCTGGTGCATATTCTAGTGGCTAAAAGATAGAAGTCACATGAGATTGCTTTTTTATGTGCTTTTGGGAGAGATAATGTGGCAACTTGTAGTTCATGGATATCTATCAAAAGGAGCCTTTAGAAACAAGAAAGTCACTCTCTCAAGGAACAGCTCTTAATTACCCTTGACGATTAATCAAAAGATTATACGTTAGTTTTTAAATATAGCTCACACATTTTGGTAACGTGGATATTGCTCTTGCTCTCTTAGTGTATAAAATGACACGCAAGTGGGCATGCACACACCCTCATTGGGTGGGCCAGACGCTTTTTATGACATGTGAAACACTGAAGCCTCTGCTTCTCCGTGGATGGATGGTGAATCATGACCATTCATTTTGGACCTGTAATTATTTTATGACCCAAGGTACCCTTTGTTGGTCAAGCCATCTGAACTTTGACCTTCGGCCCGCGGATTATCCAATTTTGATGAGCAAAAATTATTCTGTGAGAGGTTAATACATGAACCTTATTTATAATGTGTTTAGCATGTTAAACTGAGTTTTATTTACATGCCAAAATAGAGAATTCCCTCCCTTTGCCAAGGGAACAAGAGAGCGACAGGTGGAATTATTAAAATCTAAAATTTCTCTCATCTTTCCTAAAATCTCTCTCATCTCCTATTTTCTCTCATCTCTCCTCAAATCTCCCTCATCTCAAATCTCTCTTACTATACTCATGTCCTCCAAATAGATATCTCACGTGAATAATGCATAACTCCAGTTTTTCTTTCTAAATTTGACTCCATTGTCTCTCATTCAAGGATAGTCTCTATCTAAATTTAAATTATATGTAAGAGCTAAAAGTCTTGGACTAACATAGGAATTAGAAATTCACAATCAGCCGTCCCACAAAATAGCTATTGGACTACAGGGGGATCATGTCTCATGCCCAACGACTTCCATGTAAATTACAGTTTAGCTTATCAGTAAGGTGGGGAGCAACATCCATTTGGTGGGTGGCAAAAGGGTTAGTGGGGTCAAAATTGGTGTATAAGTTGGGGGTCCAACTCAACTTTTATAAAGGAGAATTTGTTAGCATCTAAGGTGTATTTGGCATCATGTCATTCGGATGTTTTTATGTTCCCACGAGATAATCCTCAGGAAAATATGTTTGGTATATGTAAATTAGTGTTTCATATTTTTGGTCTCACGGGAAAGAATCTCAAAGCATTAACATGCTGGCACAAAAAAACTCGAAACCAAAAACTTATTTTTTTTTACAACACAATTGTCTCCTATTTATCTCAAAATAACTCTACTACGTAGTTCCCAAAGTGGGTCACATGATACAAGCACAAAAGGTGAACTGATAGTATAATTCCTAATTCTTATAACGGTGGGATCACATCATAAATTGTTTGATTGTGGGGCCCATGTTCTAATTCTAAATGTGGATTATATAGTCAAAAAAAAATATTATCTTACAAAAAAATTTTTTATTATCTTACAAAAAAAATTTTAATCATTCAAAAAAAAATCTTTCAAAAAAAAAAATCACAAAATGTGGAGCCACATTGTAATTCCTATGAATATGGGCCTACAGAACGTGGCTCCATGTTCTAAATTCTAATGGTGGGTACAACATCATTTTTTAAGTGGATCTTGTGTTTGCAATCAACAAATAAGATGATCTTACATTCTAATCTATTATAATTTTTAAAGGTGGGCACCACGTTATAATTTCTAAATGTGAATCTCATATACAAAATCACAAAAAATGCGGCTCTACTTTGTAATTTTTAAATATAGGTCACGTAGTCACAATCACAAAAGGTCGACCTATATTATAAATCCTATGAATGTGGTGCCGTATTCTAATTTTTGAAGGTGCGTACCATGCTGTAATTTATAAAGGTGGTCTCATATTTACATTAAAATAAAGGTGGGCTCACATTATAATTCTTATAAAGATAGGCACATCTTATAAATCCTATGAAAATGAGTCCTGTGTTTTAATTTTTAAAGGTGGGTATTATGTTATAACTTATACAGATGGGTCCATGTATGCTAATAATAAAGTGCCACAAACATTAAAAGGTGGGGTCCCACATTTTATATCTTATTATTCTTTTGCTTCTATTCATTAAAAAAAATTATTTTACACCGTTGCCAAACAAGTTTCGTATAATATATTCTCAGCAAAGTATTTTAATAAAATATTGCCAAACAAGTTTTGCCGAGTTTAGTCTTGGCACAACCTAATTTCAGCACAACTAGAATTCAGCAGAAAATTAGAAACAACATGGGGAACAATGTCAAACAGGCTCAGTCCTCATTTGATCTAACTTATATAAAACCAAACCAGCTGTTGAAGCAAGGTGGATTCTTAGACTTACATTGTATGTGACATGCCCCTTTTCATCAAGCAGATGTAGGCCCACACACACATGTTAAGTTGTATAGTTAGTGCCCTCACCACAAGTCAAGTGGGGAACAATCACATAATCACATACTAGAATTAAAAGTAAGAGCCTTGATCCTTTGGGACCCAGAGGTTTCTCAGCCCATAATGTGTTAAGACTTTTTATAATAAACTGGCATTTCTAAATCGTAATAGAATTAGTAAGTGGGCCCGATCAATAGAAAACCGAAATGTTTATATATATATACACCCTCATTCCATGATAAACCAAAATTCGATTGTCTCTCTCTCTTTATGTGATTTATCTCTAAAACCACCTAGATCATAAACCATCATGTCTCTCTTTCGTGATCCCTTTCTAAAATCAATGGTTTATACATAGACTCTTTCACAACAAGAACGAAGAGCTAACTCTATTATCTTACTTTGCTACCTATATATCTTCTCTTCTCTCATTCCAAAGGTTTTTATAGTGTCAAGCTGGGTCATGTTTTATTTGTATTCATTGATAAAAGTCAACTCTTCCTTCTTCTTCTTTTATGTTAATATTAATTTATAATTTATTTAAATACTTAAATATGATTCTATTTAAAATAATTTTTTAATAAGGCTCGTGTTGGGTGTGGGCCTAGGAGCTCTAGTTTGGAATTAAGAGAATTGACACCACATGAGATAGAAAACAAGAGGCAACTGATACTTTACTGTTTGACATTTTTCTAATCAAGAAGGCAGGCTGGCCATATGTTCAAATGAAAATGCTAGTCCCTCTTTATTAGGGCTGTTTAGTCCAAGCCTCGCCTGTTTGCTAATAAGGCCTAATCCCTAATATTCAGGCCTAGATCCAGCCCATGGGTATGAAAGTCAGGCTTAATACCATCCCATTCGCAAAATTTGTAGTCCTTGGTGTTAACTATGTATGTCATATCTGTACAAAGACCTTTCCATCCATCTTACTCCTAATTGGGCCCCATGAGCTAAACCGCATGTGCATGTATGCTGTTTGCTTGTTGGTGAAAATCTTCCCACAAGTTAAATATAGAGACTAAAGTAGCAGCATCTGTAAACATGACTGTTGGATTTTTGTATATACGGATTACTGATAATAGTTGCAAAAACAAATAATTGAGGAAAATGTTAGAAGTCACCAAAATAATTGGCAACCGAATCACGTCTTTGGAGACGCTTTTTTTTAGGTAGATTTCAACCCTACAGGGATATAGATGGACTTATGGACTTATGCCCCAGAATAAGACGAAGCTTACTCGAACCCCAAAGTGACCATTTTTGTAGACTCATGGTAGTAGCGAACCAAAAAAAGAAGTAGAGAAAGAAATTAGAAAAGAAAAAGAAGATTTGCAGAACTTCCTTCGTGTAAACTCATATACTTTAGTTGTCTGACAATATTTTTACACTGTAATGTTAATGTATATTAATTTAGAAATGTTACGCCAGACCCAACCAGTAGGCTGGGCGTGAATGGGCCCAACCCAACCCAACCCGGTCGGCCCAAGCCTGCCTGCCTCTCCACATCACAGTCGGGCGGCTGGTGTGTGGGCCCGCATGTGTGGTAACCATGATGATATCTATTAGAAAGGTTGACACCATAAGCTAGGAGTAAAACATTAATAAACTACTTAAGAGAAGTAGTAAATAACCAATGTGGGACAAAGAGAAATAAAGAAACGTAAATGAGGAACTCATGCATCCAAGGGTGGCAAAACTTGTGTTTAATGAACACCAAATTCAATAATCCCCCACATATTAAAGCATAAGAATAAAACTGAAGAATGAAAAGATGCTGCTATAAGTCATGCTTATGAGACTACGCATAAATAAAGGTGAACAAATCTTAAACCTCCACTTAGTATAGTGTTGTTTAAAATACCAAAACTCTATGGTGAACTAGGAACTTGAACCAAGAGTTTATCTAATAAATTATACATAGTACACACATGGCCTTAGGGTTTAAGGGATTCCTAATTGAATCGTACACATTAATGGCCTTGTATTATCCCAGTATTCATGAGTGATCTAGAGATGAGCCTAATCTCTCAAAAGAAGCGGCCTGACTTCCACACTCATATAAGTAAGTATATTATATCAAGGATGTTTCTATATAACACTCTACTTATAAAAGATATAAAGTTTTTATTAAATGTTTATACATGTTATGAACATTCTGCATCATAGGAATGGGTATATACACATTTGAGGGTTTTGAAGTATTCTTCTAGTACTACCAATGATAACTTCGTTTTTTCATTGAACCCGTCCTATGGGATCTCTAATCAAATGGGTTAGGTATCTGCTATTAGTGACTTTTCCTTAATATGCTTAAGTCTCATTTTCTTCGATGTTGAAAGTACTGGATCTCTAATAAGTCCTTTCATTAATGGATTAGCTAAGTTTTCCATTAATCTCACAAAATCCAATATGATTACTCCTTGCTTGAGTAATTGTTTCATGAGATTATACTTTAGATGTATATGTATGGATTTCCCATTATATACTTTGTTGTTTACCTTGTTAATTGCTGATTTGGAGTTTCCATGCAGCGTTATGACTGGAACATGTTAATTCTATAAAGGAATATCTGTCAATTGATTCTTCAGCAATTTGGCTCTTCGTCAACTAAAGCTATGTCAATAATCTCTTCATCCATTGTGGATCTTGAAATGTATGATTGCTTTTTTGATTTCCATGAGACGGCTGCATTACCAAGGGTAAATATATAATTGCTCGTGGACTTCAAATCCCTAGAATCAGATATCCAGTTAGCATCACTATATCCTTCAAGTACAGCGTGATATCTCTCATAGTGCAAACTATACTCAATGGTTCTCATCAGCTATTTAAATACCCGAATCATAGTTCTCTAGTGCTTGTTATGGGGTTACTAGTATACCTACTCAATTTGCTTACTGCCTATGCAATGTCAAGTTTAGTGCAATTCATGATATATATTAAACATCCAATAACTCTGGAATAGTCTAATTGAGATACACTTTTTCCTTTGTTCTTAAATAGTTTGACACTTGGATCACAAGGAGTGAACACATTGTTCCCTCTACACATGTTAGACTTAGAACAAATAAACCTCTTAGTGTTCTCTACTGATGAAAAGTCAATCCCAAACATAAGCATATCATCTACATAAAAGCATATAAAATGCAAGAACTACCAAAATCTTCGTGGTAAACACATTTATCTGATTCATTAATTTTGAAACCTTTAAGAATCATCATCTGGTCAAACTTTTCATGCAACTACTTAGAAGCTTGCTTTAGGTTGTATAGGGATTTAATTAGTTTGCAATATTTCTTTTCTTTTCTTGGGACTACAAAACCTTCGAGTTGCTCTATGTATATTGTATCTTCTAAATCACTATTCAGAAAAGCGGTTTTCACATCCATTAGGTGGATGATCATGTTGTGAATGGAAACAATAGCAATTAAGATTTAGATAGTAATGATCTTGGTACCAGAAGTATATGTATCAAAGAAGTTAATACTCTCTTTTTGTTTAAAATCTTTTGCAACTAGTCTAACTTTAAACTTCTCAATTGAGCTATCAGTTCTTAATTTCTTTTTGAATATCCATTTATAGCCCAATGGTTTACTTCTTGGAAGGAGATCAATCGATTTCTATGTATGATTGGACTAAATAGACTTAATTTCACTATTAAGAGCCTTTTTTTGAAAAGCAACATCAAAAGATAACATGGCCTCTTAATAAGTTGTGAGGTCACTTTCTAGAATATAAATGATGAAATCAGAACCAAAGGTAGATTCCTTTTTAGGCCTCTTTCTCCTTTGAGATTCTAGATCTTTAGAATTAGAATCACCAATGGAGGCTAGGAAAACAACATTATTGTTACTACTATATTTTGAAAAACCAATTTTACAAGAAAATTCATATTTAAAGAAAATAGTATTTTTAGATTCAATTATTAAATCTTTGTCTGAACCTGAGATAATAAGGAATTTTTAAGCCTTACTATGCAAGGCATACCCTAAGAATATACTCTTATGTATTTTAGGTCCAAGTTTGGTCCTCTTAAGACTTGGAATTGCAACATGAGCTAAGCACCCCCGCATTTTGAGGTATTCCAAGCTAGTGGTCCTACATTTTTATAACTCATATATAGTTTTATTAAATTTTTGAAGGGAATTCGATTTAAGATGTGACATGTTGTCAGAAGAGCCTCCCCCCACAAGTTCTTAGGTAGTCAAGAACTATTTAACATTAAATTCACTATTTCAACTAATGTTCTATTCTTTCTTTTAGCTACACTATTTTGTTGTGGGGAGTAGGGAGTTGTTACTTTATGAATTCTTCCTGAGGTGTTACAAGTCTCAATGGATTCATTCAACAAATATTCACTTCCTCGATTAGACCTCAAAGTTTTAATCTTGTTATTCCGTTGATTCTCAACTTTAAGTCGAAAGAGGTTAAACTTTCCAAGGGCCTCAGATTTATGTTTAAGTAAATATACATAACAAAATTTGAAAAAATCATTTATGAAAGTAATAAAATACTTTTTACCACCTCTTGTGATAATACCATTTAATTTATAAATATCACCATGAATCAAACATAGTAGTTTAGAACATCTTTTAACACTTTCAAAATGTTTTTTAGAATACTTTGACTAAACACAAATCTTAGAAGATTTTGGTTGCAGATCAGTTTTTAAAATCAAACCTAAATCCATCATTTTCTTTATAGAAGAGAAATTCACATGACTTAATTTAGTGTGCCATAGATCAGAAGATTCAACAATATAAGCAGAAGTTGGAGTTTTAATACCAATGGGATTTACATTCATCTTGAAAAAGCCTTTAGCTACATAGCCTTTTCATATAAAAACTTCATTCCTGGTAATTACAAGTTTATTAACCTCATACACCATTTTGAAGCCATTCTCACTCAACACGGAACCAGACATCAAGTTCTTGCGTACATTTGGCACATGTGGTACTTTAACCAAAGTCAAAAACTTGATGGATAAGTGGTGTAGAACCATTTTTCCCTAACCAATTACTTTGACCTTTGAGGACTTTTCTATGTAGAGTTCTTGACCATCTCTTACTTTCTCGTAGGAGGCGAATTCACTTCTATCACCATAGATGTGTCGGATTGCACCAGTGTCAACCCACTAATCTCTACAATTGCTTACAAGGTTGACCTCTATTACAACGGCCACAAAGTTCTCCTCCACGAGATTGGCTTGAATCATGCTTGTGGTTCTCTTTTTTTGGCGGCATTGTTTTGCATAATGACCATTTTTTACTACAGACAAAGCATTCAACATCTTTTTTCTCGTAGACATCTTTGTGCGGCTTAAGAGCTTGGTTTTGATTTTTCTTTTGACCTTTCTTGACTGTGGTCATGTTGGGTTTAGGCTTTTTTTTTATCAGTCTTTATCTCAATAAGATTGGTCATGTTCTAAATCTTTATTCTTTAAGTCATGTTCTTGGTGATGCATTTGAATGTTGAGTCGGGTGATGAGATCTTCTAACTTCATTTATTTCATCTTATGTTTCAGGGTGATCCCGAAGTCTGTCCATATTAGTGGGAGTCTATGGTTAGAACTGTTTATTACAAATTGTTCTGGTAGCTCTATTCCCTCAGCCTGGACTTCATGAATTATCTTTTGAAAGTCTTTCATTTGTGCAACCATAGATTTTCCTTTTTTCATTTGAAAGTCCAGAAACTGTTCTATAGCATATGTCTTAGTACCTGCATCTCAGTGGCATATTCCTTGATTAAAGCTTCCCATAATTCCTTGGTGGTTTTATATTTTGAGAACACATCATATGAGGAATTATCTAAATGATTAGGAATCTCATTTCTACAATCAAAATCATCAGACTTCCACTGATCTTTTTCAGAGGTATTAACAGGCCAATTTTCACGTGGTTTGGGGCACTCTTTAGTTAGCACATAGAGCGTCTCCATAATTTTCAGAAGATATTTCATTTTCATTCTCCACATTTTAAAATGTTAACCTTCAAAGTTGAAAACTTTAGGATTGTAATGTTTAACAGTCATTTTCAGTAATCTACAAATTCTACCGAAATTCCGGCAATACTTCCCTTAATAGAAAAGGAGGTGTAAAAGCCTGAGAGAAAGAGTATTACTCAACTCTTGATCTTTTAACAAAGCAGTAAACTGCTTGCACTAAGATTAGAGATGAGGCTTTTAGTCCAACCAAAATAGGCTCTATATAGAACCTTAATAGAAGCAAAGGGGTTAGGGGGTTGGTAGTTATGTAAGCCAAATTCTTTCTAAACTATTGGATTATGGTGTATGCAGATTACTGATAATGACTGCAAAAAACAAATAACTGAGAAAAGTGTCAGAAGTCATAAAAATAAATGATAGCCAAATCACCTCTTTGGAGATACTTTCTTTAAGTAGATTCTGCCCTCACATAAATGCAAATGGACTCACAGACGTCTACTCCCTAATAAAACGGCTTCCTTGATTAGAAACTCCAACGAACATGCACTTGGTTGTCTGAAGATTACTTGAATCCCAATCCCAAAGGGACCACTTTTGCAGACTCACAGCAACAATAGATCTATAGAACTTCCATATCATAAACATAAGAAACAATAGATCTCAAGTGTCTCGTAGATAACAAATTAATTCAACTCTCTGCGCAACAGGTCTCATGGAAAAATGTGGGTTGGATTACAGCAGGTTGCCAATAAGTGGATTTGGATTTGGATCCACCTCCAGTTCAATAACACATGCATTAGTCAAGGCCCAAACCAAGCAACCCAACTAGCAAGCCCGGTGTGGATGGGCCCAATTCAGCCCCCACGGCCTAGGCCGGCTGGTGCGCATATGGTAACCACAATGATACCTACTAGAAAGCTTAACACCATAAGCTAATAGGAAAACATTAATAAACCACTTAAGAGAAATGGTAAGTAACTGATGTGGGAAAAGAAGAAAAAAAGAGAAGTAAAGGAGGAAGAAACTCATATATTCAAAGGTGAGGAAACTTGTGCATAATGCACACCAAATCCGACAGTGACAAGTATAAAAAATGAGAAACCAAAACGTACCACAATTGAGGAAAAGAAAAAAGAACACTTGTCTTGATTAGCCTCTATTTTGACTGAAGTCACTAACCCTTAATGGCCTACATTGTTTAAAATGAGGCCTTTTCTTTTAAATTACTATTTTATAACAGTTTAGATCGTCCTACGGATGTGAATTAATCAAACCAATGGCTAATGATCATTATGATTAACATGCGAGTTTGAAGTCATTGGCCTAGCCCAAGGCTAGTCCACGTTGATTTGGGCAATGTTTTTAAGCCCTACTAGCGCTTCAAGTCCCGCGCCCAACGCAGACAATAAAGAGAATTTAAAAATTTCTTTTAAAGAATTAAATTTGTTAATCTTTTTAATATTCTAATAAAATATAAATGAATATTATTATATTAATCATAATACAAACATAGTTAAAATTAAATTTAAAATATCAAATATTTTAAGAAGAAATTTTAAACACAATTTTGGTCACACACTTGATGTGAATTATCACGTGTAAGTCTAATGTGGGGTGCTTGAACTACACATAGTATATACGTTTGCACATGCCATTACTCAAAAATCTTTGCTCAACCTTCATTTGAAGCCAAAATGGGACTAAGTAATAACTACTTGGGTTAAGCAAAAGGGTCGAAAAATCTAGCCCATTTGATATATAAAAATGTATTTTGTATATATCCCGTAGAGGTTTTAGGATTAGGAAATAGGCCCCTGTAGTTTAAGCATTTGCATATAGCCTCTAATTTTTCATTCTAATACCTCTCACGTCCCAACATTAGTAGCCTTACAACCGCCATAAGTTTTTACAGTAAAATGACACCTTTGTCCTCCTCTTTACATCTATTATATAATTTCAAAAGTTTGAATTCATTTTCCTTTAAAGCCTGTAACACTAACTATTAGTATAGCACATTTAATTGGAGAGAATAACCCTACATATATCTATTTTTATTAATATGAGACTCTTTTTGTTAAATTCAAATTGATCATAACCTATACGTTAAATTAGTTTTAATTGATCCAATCCATGCATGGCCTATTGTTTGATTGATAAATGTTTCAAAATACATAATTAGGCTTCTTGTGCATTACAGAATTGTTAAAAAGAGAAAGTATTAGATCTTGGGATAAAATAAAAATATATTTTTGTAAATAATGACATACTTGTTTTTCTAATTGATGTAAGGGCAAAGTAGTCATTTTTATAAAACTTATATATAAGTTTGTTGGTGGTTGCTCATTCTCATTAGAACTATTGATATTAGGGACATAAAAGGTATGAAAAGGCAGGGGTTATATACAAATACTTAAACCCTGGGGGAATTATTTACAAGTTTTATAAATCTGAGTGGGTATATGCAAATAACTCAATAGAAAATTATAATTTCAATGGAGGCAGAATTGAGAAGTTTTGATTTGGATAATAGCGGGTCAATAATTAATATGATCTAATATTTATAATCATTAAATATTGAAATTCTAAAATATGATGATGATGAAAAAAATTCTAATCTACATCAAAGAATCTCAATTGTATCGTACCCTTGTGATTGGCCTGCATTGAGGTGTGCCCTACATTAAATTTTGAAACTAGTTCTCACCATTTTTAAAATTAATCACCTTACAAAAGAATATAGATTATGTGCCAACTCAGTAAATAACGCAGTTGTAAGACATGCTTCTGCTATGGATGCGGTTCCTAGTTTAGGAATGGCCCACTAAGTAGAGCTTACCTAGTACCATAACAATTAAGAGGGGTGTGGCATTTGTAAGGTCTACATTTCATTTACAAAAATTTAATATAAGAATTACATAAGAACCTTGCATTAGAATCATAATCAGATAAACCTACATTTGCTCAAATAAATAAATAAATAAATATATATATATATAAAGAAAGTGAAGCCATGCTTGGTATTTTCTAAGCGCCAAAAGTCTCTATTCAGTGATCATTTGAAGCCAAAATGAGACTAAGTTGCAATTAATAGGCTAAAACAAAAGGGTTAGAAAATCCAATCCATCCAATAATTTAATCTTTATTGCATAATTTGACCCACATCTAACATGGATATGTATAGGTGTGGTAAAAAGGGTCAAGTTAAAGTCTATCAGTATAATCTATTTAAATGGGTATAGTTGGAGTAAATGTAAACACATGCTTGATGTATTGGTTTTGTTCAACACATGTGAGCCCTTTAACTCCATCACCTCACCACTATATCGTGGTTTGACTTAAGAAAGAGAGAAATAATAATTTGGAGGAATCTTTGGAATGGGCATAATGATTATGCTGATACGTAGGAGATTAAATAGTAAATGAATTGAGAGACAGAGATTTTAGGAATGAAATAATGGGAGAGAATTTTAAAACTTTAATATGAGTGCATCACTTTTCGTTCTCTCATACTCTGTTGTGAAAGGGGGAATTCTCTTTATCTAAATAATAAGCTGTTGAGCTCGGATATATTTCTAACCCAAAAGTGAGTACAAAATATAAATGCCCACAAACACATCTACAAAATATAAATGCCCACAAACACATCTACAAGAATGCACATTAGTAAAGCCAAGAGAAATTGTTGTTATGCAATCCTCGTGCATTTTAATTTGGTCATGTTTGTCAACCAAATATTTGAAAAAGTGATTTTTGCTTTTTCTTTGCAATTGTAAATTCTTGAGGACTTAGACTAATGAAAACCTCATTTAAAAGTTTGACCTTCCTTTGGATTCAAAGGGATTAAGTCTAGCCCAAAGGGTTGAGACACCTGGTTATCCAAAGAAAAATTAAGTCCCACCTCCCCCATAATAACATTTGAATAGTCTCACTTTCTCAGATTTGAACAAGGAAACCAAATTTTCATTGATAGGCTGGATATCATTGTGAAATATTTCTAAATTATACAAATCTTTAATGGGGAATACTTATTTCAAGAGTAATGAATGAGGAATCCTCAGATTTGCAAATTCCTCAACTGGTATTAAATGTGTTCATAGTCGTGCGTGTTTGATTTTGAAGGAGTGGCGTTTGAAAGAGCTGGATAATTACAATGGCTTAGATCATTGGAATGGCTGACATGGTATATAGAAAGACCAACTAGATGCCTGCGGTAGTATGTAGAAAGACCAGCTAGATGCCTGCGGCCTGCCTCAGCCTCACACAGTTTGAACAAACACTGAACATATTGGCCAGATTGGACCCAGTTTAAACATTAAGAGATTAAAGAAAAGGCTAGATCTTCATAAGCTTTGGCATGACCCACCCAGTGCATGAACAACAACGCAATCGCATTCTTGTCCCAAGTAGATTGACCGCCGACGCATAAGGGATGAATAGACAATTCAGATCTACGAAACATTTACTGCATGATATACACTCCATGCAAACTAACGTTCAGTGAAAACATCTATGTTGTAGATTGTTTTTCTACAAGAAAATTGTATATTGCTCAATGTAATTTTGCTTATGGAGTCCACTTAAATGCGTGTCTATCAATGAGTGCAGTGCAAGTGGAAAGCTCTCCCTATAGCTGAGGAGGAGCCACATTAAAAAAAAAGAAAAAAAAATTAAAAATAAAAAGAACACCCCCCTCAAAATTATCATCATAGCCCTTGACTTAACAGGCTTAAAATTTAGAAGTCATAACTATGGATTTCTAAAAATTTAATTCAATGGTAAGTAAAGGTTCAATAAACTTAAAATTAAGCCGGAGACTAGATCTTGAGATGATAAGAATATCAAATGAGTTGCAGTGATCAAATACAGTCCACTCACTGGAGAACATTTTCCTCTCTTCCACGACAGTGTAAAGCAAACTATCAGTATCATCCACACGAAGAGACAAAACGAACGTGATATTTCGAACCCTGATCCATCCATTCAATTGTTTGTAGCTGTGCAATTGGTGCATGCAGCTTGTTGGAAAATTTAACTTTGAATGGGACTTGTATTTTCCACGATATCCTCTATCTTCGCAACTTGCCGTTACTCCATCCTTTCATGTTGCTACCCGTGGAGTTTGTCATTTCCGTGGCTTGTATCAAAACGTTGACTGCTCATTTACCTTCAAGGGCCGCTATTTTATTGCATTCGGATGAGATTAATTCAACTGTCTTACGTCCCTGTACAATGAATGTCCTCACCCAACTTTGGATGTATATTTTTTTTCTAATTACATATAAATGTAATAAATGCATGATGAGTCACTCTTTAGCCGACCAGAGAGTGGTGGGTCATGGCCTTGCTGTTAATGATGATGATAATGTACTCCATCACAGGAGTTTGAGAGATTTTAGGGCCCACATTGTTTGATCCATCTTATTTGCATTGCACTCATTGAAACACAAAATCACAATTCATTGTCCAGGGTTTGTGGGTTGCAGTTGGTCACAATTCACCTCGTGTTAATGATCCGAGTTCACTAGAGGCAGGATGTGATATTTATGATCCCACACATGGAAATATGAAAATGCTTTCTCATTTACAAGTTTTTTAAAACCAGTACTTTCGAGTTTAAAAAAATTTCAAGCCATTAATATAATGGGCCACCAAAATCATAATTAATTTGCAATCTAGATTTTAGATTATGGAAATTTGGGTAACTATTTGGAAAGGACGATGATTCCAATTTATTAACAAAAATAACTCATAAATCAAGATAATGTAAGATCTTCTTATATCCTGACCCAAAGAGAATTAACCTACAATCTGCATCCCTATGACTTTAATTGCAAATTACAAGGTGGCATAGCAATCTAGGTAAATGTGGTGGCAATTACAAATTATACTGCCGCTGAAGTGATTTTCGCCATTGAAATAATCATGCTTCAAATATGTATATGTTTACTTCTTATGTACAACGTCATCAAATTCAATGAAAAAAAATTATTCAAGAAACATTTGAGAAATTGTCAATGTAGGGTTGGAAATGCGATGGGAATTCAATCAACAGAAGGTCAGCCTTGCACTTGTCATATAGGTCGTTAGAATAACTTAAATGAAAACACCAGACTGTATATTGCTACTAAACTAATTAGAGTTGTGATTAGAAGTTAACATGGAATTTTATGCTAATTGTTTTTTCAATATTAAATTCAACCAGGGGTAAATCGTGGAGGTTGCCTATAGTCAAAGGGCATTTCCATCATTCTCTTTTCAAAAAGCTTTTAATGAAGAGGCTTGCTATTGGCACTCAAAAAATAACTTTTCTCACTCAATCAAAAATTATTTTTTACGAAATTCCTAAACTACCCCCACCTCCTTCCCCTCCTCCCTCCTCCGCTTCCCCTCCGCCCACTCCCCACGACCTCTGCCTAAGAGAGAGAGAGAGAGAGAGAGAGAGAGAGAGAACAAAAAGGGTGAGGAAGAGAGGGAGGGAGAGGGAGCCAGTGGGAGAGAGAAGGGGAGGGAGAGAAAGGGGTGGAGGTGGTGGGGAGTGAGCGGAGGGGATGGTGGGGAAGGAGGTGGATGCAGTTTAGGAATTTTTTATAAAAATTGTTTTGGTTGAGTGGGAAGGGTTATTTTTTGAGTGCCAATAGCAAGCCTCTCAATGAAAGCTAGGCCAAAGTGGCCAAAAGTCTTTTTTCTAGCCTTTTACAACTAACAAAATTGTTAATTACTAGTGGAACTACAGGGAGCTTAGCATAGGTGGACCCAAATATGGGCATGTGGGTGCAATTGTCACAACTCGAGCCTAGGAGATCAGGGGTTAAGATTAAACCTAACCAGTGACATATGTACTCGCGTGCATATACACTTAGACCTGGTCTAATTGTACACGTACAAGGAAAATTCACATGTGCTAAATATATGTATGCGGAAGCTGTAGGTATCAAACCATAAAAGAGACATACATTAGAACAAAAGAATGTATACAAATGATTACATAAAGTTCAGAGTTATACAAAATGGGCCAAAAATACAAAGTGTGAAAGTCATGATTAAACTCAAAATTCCACTGAGATCCTAAAATGAGGAAGACCTATATGCATGTATGTTCATGTCGCGCTCCGATGGAGTGATCACATCCACTCCTGTAGTCATGATGGGACATCGGGGGTTTTCCTTGGAGTCTTATTGACCGACGAAGGGTCAGTCGAGGGATCTGAGCCTGCAACACCGAGAACAACTTGTGAATACAGCGATTCAGCAAAGTATAAACAATAAAAAGTTAACGCATGTTGTATCTAATAGAATAGAGGAACAACTGATAAATCATAGAGTTTCAATTTAGTATACTAGGCAATTGTGCGTTCAAATGAAGCATGCTATCAGAGTCAATGTTTACGTGATTCATACATAACTAGGTGGCTACTACATTTGCCATATGCTCCCAAAAAGGGATTTTACATACATACTGAGAACACCATTGACCAGACCAGGGTACGATGGGTCTCGGGTTCCTGGGGTCCGGAATCCCCAAGACATATACTCATTGCAGTGGTGCCATATATACTACGCCAAATTCAACCCCATCAGGTATCCAAAGGCTGAGGCTAAGTAGTGCCGGACCATGTGGAGTCAATAATATACAAGAATTTGAGTAAACCATGCGTATCATATCAAACAGATAGCATATAGCATATGTCCCAAACATACATGCAACTCATACTTACAAAACTCAAAGTATCATACTGGACATGTCAAACGTGACGGATCAATCAATATAGATCAAACATAACGGAAACATATTAAACATGTCAAACAAATCAAATTTCTCATGACATACAGAAGAGTGAAGGCCAATAAATGTAAATCAAGATGCTATGCAATCCATCTTGCTCAAGTTAAGGACATTTACTAGCCAATCCTAATCTAGTCATCCAGTGTTTCTAACCGTGCATGATGATGTAGTTTTAAGTCATCCGATACACAATTGTCCTTTACATGGTGTTGCATTGTATTCAGGAAAGTGTATCGAGTCCCTTAAACCAACACCCATGGGGAAGTGCTTAACATTGAACGACACACATGAATGAGTCACGACCCTCAAGATCATTCATGCGATTCACATTTCCATTGGGCAAGTTAAGGGCCACCAATATTCTAATGTGAAGGCCCTACAAAGTCCAATTTATACCTACCGTTTATTAGAAGTCTTGGAAAAGACTTCCTTATGTCATTCACGAGCCACGGGCCTCGAAAAGATAGCCTAAAAGTTCCCTTGGTTGGTGTGCAAAGTCGAGAATAGAAAGGAACACAAAAGTTGCAGTGTACAGACTGAATCTCATGAAACAACACTTCAGGGCCGATCGGTCGGTGAAGAAGCCCGACCTGTCGAATATTGGTTCTGGCTGTGTCCGATCGGTCGGCTATGAAGCCCGATCGGTCGGATAGTCTGTTCTGTTACAACGGTTCTGAAAATGTCCGATCGGTCGGCTCTGAAGTCTGATCGGTCGGACCATCTGTTACAGAATAACTGGAGTGAACCTGAAGTGTACGGGGAAATCCAAACAAGAAAATCATATCATAAGAGCTGTAATTCACTACCGACTTGTGAGATTGAAGGAAACTTAAAACAATTATAAATACCAACATGAGTTCATCCAAATCATGCTTATACTTACTTCAAACAAACGTTTCAATAAGAGGGTTGTCCTTGGGCTAAAATCACACGCCTACACCTTCCTATCATCATGCATGCAAAAGAAGAAAGGAAGAGACATTGAGCACGTGCAGGAAACAAACGAGAAGAAGAAGGAGGAAAGGAAAATGATTAAAAACCCCGAATCTTACCTTAAGCGTAGTTACTTGACGAAATTCAAAATCTTTCCCTTGACCAAGAAGAAGAGGAAACCAAGAAGAGAAGAAATGAAGAGAAGAGGAAAGAGAGAGAGAACCCAACGTGAATGAAGAAGAGAATGAGAGAAGGTCGGTGGTTGGCTTCTTATATAAGATAAGAATAGTCCAAATTGCAAGACAGTCCAAGAATGAAGATAAATTACAATTCGAGCCAAATGACAGTCCAACGGAATCAAATGGTCGTTCACATACGAGTCAGTTATGGAAGTTGACGAGTTTGACGAAAGACACGTTTTGACACTAAGATGATGCATGAAGAACAACGTCTTAAAAAATCTAAAATTACGAAAAAGGGCTCATGCCTACCTAATCCAGGTTAAACTCAACCGAACTACCTATCCATGACCTAGAACGAAACCAAAACAAAGCCAAAATACAATTAACAACTACTTCATCGTTAATTTGTCGCTAAACCGATCAAGTTGAGTTGGAGTGTTATAGCAGTCGCACCCCCGTCAAATTGAGGTGTGCTTCTAAAAGTTTTATGAAATTTAGTGTCCATTTTCAAAAGTTCAATAAAAATTGTGGGTCCATTTTCAAAATTCACATAAAAATGATCCTCAGTTTGCCCCCATAACCAAACTACAGCCCATACCCCATAAACAACAATCATGGGTCCGCCACTAGCTAGGGGTGGCCATATTGTATAAAACCCTTTAAACTTTCAAAAAATTCTATGCTTGACGTATGGCCTCTCCAAGGTTTTTCTTTTTACACAGTGGCTCCTTTGAGGAATATTTTCTAGATCCATCCCTATTGTTAATGGAGATAAAAGTAATTGTTTAAAAGTATTAGAAAGGCTTATAGTTATTTTAGCTAAAGAGACATAAATTATCATTAAACTAAAAGAAGTAACAAAACTAATATAGGACTTAAAAAAGCATATATAGACAAACTACGGTGCAAAGGCCCCTCATGATGTTTAGCTAGTTACCGACATGTGATGTGCCTGAGCATAAGTACCTTGTAAATCTTTTTCTTTTTTGGAAAGCAAATACTATGTAAATCCTAAAAAAAAAAATTACATACGTCCAAACAAGGAGGTGATAACTCTATGAAACTGCATATTTATATTATTATTTCATATAGAATTATGGATTTAACTAGAATAATTTTTATCATATTCATCTAATTTCATGTTTAATGCATTTAAGCATTCATGTTAAGTTGAATTTAAGTCAAAATCATTGAAAAATCCAGATTTATGCATGATTTCATAAAATTATTCATTTTTACATTATCTGACTATCCTTGCTTGTAACTTAAAATTTACAGATGAAATGATGTATTTTCTTTTGCACCATGGCATAGAGGATGAAAATCGATGAACGTGGTATATTCATATGTATTCATACGTGTTGGAATGGGTCACATGCAAAGTATTATTCTTTTTTACTTAAGTTGATAATTCTGGAATTTTATTTTATTTTTTTGTAGGAATTTTATATTTATGAGACCCACTTTGAGGAGAATTTGATGAGGAATTGGGGGACCCACAGCCATGGTGCGTGAGTCCCATGCATGCACGCCAAGGGGGGTCCACTCCCATTGCAAATTCCAAGAAGCTCTATATTGTTTAATTTGAATGTCAAAATTCAACTTTAAATTGAAGAAAAGAGAAGAAGAGGAAAGTGCTTGTTGGCAAAGAGAGCAAGGAAGGAAAGAGGGAGGCAGCTTGATGCATTAGAACAAACGAGACTTTGCTTTTTTGTTTTTCTTGGTTTTATCACATAGGTAAATTTTAAGGGCATGTTTGGCAAATGTCCATAGAGAGAATTCCAGAGTGCTTTTCTACAATTGCATGGAAAACCCATGTTTGGTTTATAGAGGAATATTCGACTGTGTACGGATTCCTTGCATCTGTGAGAGAGACTATTTGGAGGACACCCCCCCCCCCCCCCCCCCCCCCCGGTTGGAAACATATAATCTATGTGCATACAGAATTGAGTTGCTCCAGTGTTTTGGGCATTAATATTGGGTCAACGGTTTTTTTTTATTTTTTTAAAAATTTTTGTGGACCTCATAATGATGATTTGAACTAGTAATCATGTTTATAATCCCTAAAATGGCTCATATGTCTAATGTAAGTCGTTGATTCCTTTTAATTTTCAGATATTTGTAAAAAAATCTGAACCATTAGATTACTCTATCTGGACTTGTATGGGCACCTTTTGCAAATTCCGAACAATTTGATTTGATAAATAGGCCTAGAACGGCTATGAGACTAAATTGGGGAACATAATTCATCATGGATCATGAGATATTAACCAAAAACTCTCAGCTGTTGATATGACACATTGTAAAAAATAGGATTCTTTTGGAAATCTGTTTTTTTTTAATTTTTGGACTGTTATAGGCCAAAAAATAATGATCTGAATTGTCAATCACTAAGAAGAGATTAGACACTACTAAGGGATCAAAATTCAACTGTGGAATATCCTTTTTGAATTTTGAGATATTTACAAAAAAGGTTCATACTCTATATTAATTTATAAAGCAAGAATCTTTACAAAAGTGACCAATGAAGCACCATAGCTTATAGTTTAGATCTCAAGCAAAGATTGTTGCTAGAAGAGACCACTAAGCAAGGGAACAAATGGATCCAAAATGCTATAAAAGGAACCCAATGGGGGCTTGGACGTCCCATCCCTTGCTCTCCATAACACATCCCACGCACTCCCACCTTCTCCACTCCTCTCTCTTCCATCCCTTTCACCAAGGGTAGCCATCTTCTAGGGGCTGAATCACCACCCTTGGCCACCCATTTTACCATCAGTCTACTAGTCTCTTCTGGCCTTTCTTTCAAGTCTTGTAAGGAAAGATATTGTAGATTTTTTCAAGTAATTTGAAGAAGATATCTTTGGTAGGCTAGTTTACTTTCTTTTAAGATGAAGGGTTGAAAATCTTGTAATTTTGAATTGGTTGTGTGTAACTATAGACTAAAAATTAATAGAATTTTCTTTTAACATAGAGGGTTATTTTCAATGTTAATTACCATACTTAGTAATCTTACTTGATGGATTGTTTTCTTCATATACATTGCATCTTGAAGGCAATGCAAGTGTGAGTAAAGAACTTTATGGGACTTGGAATGATTATGAAAATAATTCTGAAATTAATAGATCTTTTTGTTAATTTTTGTTAGGCAGAGGTGTGCCACAATACCGCTCACTACAACGCTTTAAAAATAGGTCCGTGGGTACAATGTTAAATGTCTTAAAAAATTGAGTTGTGCCTCTACCATTACCAATTGGTTTTGGTGGAAATGGTAGCTCAATAGGTGCATAAGACTCTACAAATGGTATCAGAGCTCTAGGTTAAGGGCTCAAGTCGCAGAAGTGCCATTGTGAGGGGGGGATTGTTAGGCAAAGGCGTGCCATGATGCCGCCCCCTAGATTGTTCTAAAAACAGGTCCGTGGGTGTACTGTCGAATGTCTTAAAACCTTGAGTTATGCTTTTACTATCACTAATTGGTTTTGGTAGGAATGGTAGTTTAATGGGTGTATAGGATCCTACAATTTTGTTCAAGAACAAATTAATAATTGCGAGTTGCGTCTTGCAGACTTGACCCCACACCCACTAGGTAAAACTACAATGCAACCTTGCATTTAGAGGTTGTTGCAAGTCACAAGAGGGGGTGCGGTCTTAGATTTAAATAAAATCTCAACCAACGATTGAAAGATAGAAGTGAAGTCTTTGTCTTGAAAATTGCAGTAGTAGGCATGGTGAAATTGGCCATGTTATCTTATTCTTAAATATGATCAGTCTATTAGAAGTAGAAGTGGGCCTACCAATTGGAAAAGTGGTCTTGTTAATTACGTGATTCATTGTATGGTCAATCTTACCATGAAACAAACTCTTATTGGAGTTAAACTTGAGATATCTCAAACATGGTGAGTGTTCTCATTTTGGGCAACTCGGTCTTTCAATAGGAGGGCTCCATCATGAATTCTATTCCTTGACCTCAAGAATTCTCTAAATGGCCTATTAGTTTATATGAATGGGGAGTAAAAGAGGAGTAAGGGTCACATCTTAAATAAAGTTAATGAAAAGTGTATTAGAATAATTGAGTAGATAAGCTACTTTGTATGTGTTTGAATGGTTCCTGTAAAGTAAGATAATAAAAAGTTTTATTTGAAGAGGATAGAGTGAAAGAGAGTGAAAGACACTTTATTATATCTTGTGGTAGTAACTTTGGTGAAAGGGAAGAGGAGTAAGAGGAATCTACGTCAACAGAAATGTTTATTCTCTTCTCCCTCGGATCATTCAAACATAGTAAGAAGTATAAATTTCTATTGTTAGGGCCACTTCAACTCCTCTTTCATTCCGCTCGAGTGTAAACAAATAGACTTTAAGAGACTAAGAGGATCTAGATTCTGGACCGGTGCCATCAGATGGTTATCTTTTGTTTGAGAGAAGTGTGTCATCTTCATGAGTCATTTGCCTTTAGGATATGAAAATGGGTATTACATGTATTAAGGGTTAATATGGAAAATTTTCATATGTGAGGCATGTTACCATGTTTATTTAGAGAACCATTTTCACACGAATAAATGAGAATAATGAACAATGTAAAATATATTCATGTTCTTCACATGCTTCTTAATAACTGTGAAGATTTTTTCATATGAAACTAAACAATTCGATGTTGGCCGTTTATATGGGAATATCGATAGATTTGGATCATTTTTTGGGAGGCCCACAAATCGTGCCAAAAAGCATATATGTACGCTGGGAATTTAGAGCGTGTTTCGCGTATTTCTCTAGACCTATGAAAGTCTTAAGATAAGAAACCAAATGTCTTGGAATTTATTAATAAAAAAAGATGCAGTACCCATGGGGCTTCAAATAAATGAAACTTATACGACCGGACTTCAACCCGTGACCAACTAAAATGAGGGAATTTTATAGTACCGCTTATTCATATGGGAGGTGTGTAATGGTTTATCACCTGTTGAAGTGTATAAATTTGACCTTATTTACACAAACGATGCATAAATGAGTGTAGACAGGCATAGCCATACTCAAATTTTATGAATATGCAATAGGCACATAACACCTTATCCTCGATAGAGGGCCCATGTTACCTTGCTCAAAGTCTATTTGCTTTTCTTATCCAAGAGCTCTACCTACCTCTCTGAGATCTCTAAGGTCCTAGCCTCTAACCAATAGCTAGGACCAAACAAAAAAAAAAAAAAAAAAAAAAGGCCAAGAGTGTTGCCTATGATCTCTCTGGTGCCCGAAGTATGAGCTGCCCAAGCGACTTAACAATGAGACGACTTGGGCTGGTAGTTAACTTGGAAATAATAATCAAAATGCAAACATCAGACACATGATCAGCTCTTGCTTCCTTTTCCCATAAAGTTGGTGTGTCCTGTTCCCATGTCTCGATCCAGACAAGACACCAACACATGGTCCCAGTCCATGGTGACGAATCTCTAGTCTCTACTCACTTTGTTTGTTGGGGTATATCCAATCGTTCTTATAACCAATGTTGTAAATAGACAGTTGGGTTGGGGCAGGGTCCATGGGATTTGGATTTAGAGGGTGGCGTCAAGCTTTTGGTCTCAAGCATTGGACTTATAACCTAGATCCACCTAAATATAGTTTGTGTTAGGTGAGATATCAATCCTAAGTTAGGTAACGTTTCAGCTTTCATCGATTCGGTTTTGAAACCAATTTTTCTAAACCAGTAATTACAACCTTAATAATGCCTGGATATCATAAACAAAAAATAGCTATCATAGTATGTCTTTTTTTTTTTTTTTGAATCATAGTATGTCACTACAATGATATACATGACCAATTAAATCAGATCGATCAGTCAACGATTGGGCCTGAGACCTGACCTAGCTCAATTTAAGAGGTTTAGAGTCTGGTCTGTATATGGTAGGTGGAAGTGGGCCAGGATCCTTAACAAACAGACTTTGACCTGAAAGTTTAATAAGTTGGGCCGGGGTTGGAATGAGACAGAATCCCCAAAACATGTGTACAAGTCAAAAGTTTAGATCTTATCTAACCCATACCAACATTTTTTGGTGGTTTGGATCATCATTGCCGTAAACTAATGTTAAAAAAACAAGAAGAAAGCATGATGACCGACTTCACAACATGTTTGGATTCGGATGGTTCTGGCCATCACTAAGAGTCCATAAGAGGTCACCACTCAAATCCAAGGTCACTGTCACACTATGTATTTATCGTGTGTGAAAAAAAAGTGAAATTTGTCTTTTTTTTATACATAAAAGATTTAATTTCGTTTTGACATGTGATCAACAAGTCTATGGACCTAACTAGAACAAAGAGCTCTAGAACTTGGTCCAATGCCAGGACATGGGTCTACAGTAGTACTAAGAGGTCTTCAGAGGTGGGATGCACTTTTGAATTAAGAGGACTGGCCTAAAAAATTATCTGAGGCTCGGCTCTGGACTTACATCCTACATGACTTGTTATAAGGTGGTTCTCCCAAGTACAGATGCTCTAAGTGGAAGGAGTGGAGCTCTAGCATGGAGCCTACTATTAAAAGATCGAAATTACTCAAAATTATCGTTATATCGTCGTATGGGATGTCCCTAATTTTAGGTTCATAGAATTTGATCCCATTGTAAGATTAAGCACACAATTAATAATATGGTTAACCATACCTTATGCATTAATTATATTAATTAATTATGTGCTTAATCTTAAGGTGTGACCATTTGCTATTAGAGTAAAATTTAAGGACATTTAACACACAGTTTAAATTAAAAGAAAAATAAATTAAGCATTTGTTCTAAGCAGATCACACATTTCGTGTCGATCCTATCATCCTCAGGCCCATTTCACGTCGATTATTTTTAGAATATGTAATCAAGTTTATAACAAGTGGAGACATGTCCCCTCCCTTTCCATTGATGACTTAGTTGATAAGCGACAGGCCAAGCAAAATTTTTCCCTCTTTAATTAATCTTCATAGAATTTATAGACTTTTTATTAAGAAAATGAAATACTTTTAAATCATGATTTGATTAAAACGGATAAGTGTACATAAACACAAAAACAATGGATGAGAGTGCTGTACATTTTTTTTGGTCAAAACTATGAAAAACATTTTTACTATTTTGAAATGTTCAAATTTTTATACATTTTTTTGAAATTGAGCTAAATGTCTTACTTTCAAAGTTTTTCTGAAAGACAAGAATCCCCTTTCTATGCTTTTATAAGAGCATTTTATAAGGGTGTTTACGTTATTGTTAAATAAGTCGCCAATGACCAAGAAAGCATCAGAAAGGACTTGGATTGAAAAAACTATGGAAAACTTTAATATTGCTTCGAGATATCCAATTTATCTTGTACTTTTAAAAAAGAGCTAAAAGTTTGATACTTTTATTGAAAGTTTTTTTTTCTTAGTAAAGTCAAGTGTTCATTTTGTGTAAATTACATTTTAAGAGGTGTGCGTGAGTGATGGACAGGATTCTCACTTACAAATACTACAGCATGTCTCAACACATGAGCAATCCCAAATTAATTTGCAAATTCTTAGGCTGTTTGGTTGAGAGCTTGTCAGGAATTCCCTGTATATATGCAACGGCTGTTTCGAGGGTTGGACCTGCATGCATCCACATGGGCAGATGCACCTAGTGGATATCTGTCCACTTCTAAACCATAATAAAATTCTGGTTTTTCTCTAAAAACTTACATTAAAATTTTACGTCTGCCTTCAAAACTCTTATGAAAATTCTATATTCGTTCCAAAACACAATTGACTATTTGGTTCTAAATCCCTTGAACAAAAACTCTGGCTGGTTGTTTCTGAAAAATCTTAATTTCCTGTTTGATTAGGAATATTGAATGGTTAGAATTAGTTTTTTTTTTTTTTTTTTTTTTTTTGTTTTTTGGTTGGTAAAACGTGAGAATTAGCAGGGCTGGCCAGGTAAAAAGTCGCATTTCCCCTGCAAAATTCTAAGAATTCTGATTTCAGAATGTTATTTCTTCCCTGAAATTCTTGAAATTCTAGTACGAGGGACAGCCATCAGTTTCCTCAATGCAGGGGCACTCATTATCTGGTTGCAGTGCGCGTAGGCCATGTGCATTGTGGATGCTCCCGTTTGTGTTAAGATCAACCATACAAAAGATGACAAGTCTGGCGTTGCGGAAACATGTGCTGTTGAAAAGGAGAGGCGTCCCGTCAGAGAATACAAGAGAATGTGGTGGCTGTGGATCGATGGAATGGATGAGTATTTGAGTTGTCTGTATCTATCATGTAAAGGTTATATTGGTTTCCTTTGCTTTATTTTTTTTTCCCTGTTGTGAGGTTCTGCCATGAATGAGAAGTGGGTGGGGAGCCCCACCTCTGTGCTGTGGATGTGACCACAATTCCTTTGAAGCAAAGCCAACCAGAAGAATAGAGAAGACTTCTGAGGAATCATGGATGGTGATGACTGGAAGGCAGTCCTCTCCACACTTGCTGAAGAGACGTAGCATATTGGGTCACAGAAGCTTAGATGCATGCATTTCACTAGATATTTTTAACCATTAAATTTAAAATTTAGAAATGAACAATCTTATCTATACTAAAATTGGGGCATGTTCTTGTGTAGATATCTTGCGCGGCAACCTAGGGTCCCACTAATCATAATCATGGCTGTTGGGAGGGGTGGGGGAGGGATCCAAATTAAACCATCCCTTTATTAAGTTTCAAGTCAAAGTCAATCCTTTGAAAGATCCAAATTAAACCATCCCTTCTATAAAGTTTCAAGTCAATCCCATCATCCCAACCATTTCATCCATGACCCTCTTTAATGATTTTTTTTATTTCTTTTTTTTTTTATGAAGATTTTCCTGTGGCATGTACCCGACAGGACTATTCCACTAGGGTAGATGCCCACCCATGCAAATAGAGGTAGCGAAACATGACTTGACCCGCTAATTCGACCCACATTTGATGGGCTTAACCCGACCCACAAAAAATACGGGTTGGTCATAGGTCAAATTCATTTGACCTACACAAAAATGGGTTGGGTTAGGGTTAGCCCATTTAACCCATAAGACCCGTATTTGACCCATAGGAAAGTAATTTATTTTTCCTTCATCTCACTCTCCAAAACTTTCAATGAAAATATATGATTCCATGATTTTAGAAAACTTTAGATTTTAGTTTCACAATTTTAAGAGATTTTAGATTAGATTCTCCCCAATCTCATTCTCCATGATTCAAATAAAATCTCCAATTTGGGAAACTCTACCCTCCACCAAATATTTTTTTCAAACCGCCAAGATCTTAAAACTGCAATTATGCAAATCATCTATCTTCATTGTATTTTTAACAATAAACTATTTTTCCTATCAAAAGAAAAAACAATTTAGATTTGTTTTACTTTGTAAGCTGCTATATTTTTGCGAGTTCTTTTCTTTCATTCCATGTATGCTTGTTGTATGTTTTTTTTTTTAATGAAAGATGTATTGTGTTAAGAAGAAAAAAATATCAAAATATACATAAAAAGGCAAAACATTAGATGAAATAACAAAAATCGCACCTAATTAAGTGAGAAGAATTATATGAGGTTTCACTGGTACTTACTATTTGAGAAGAGTTATGTTTTTAACCCTATTCTTGAATTAGTTACCATCAAGGTCTAAGTTCTCTGCAGCTAAGGATGGGAAGTGTGATTATAGTCGTAAGATAGTTCAATTTTAGGCAGGCATCTACTTAAGTTTATTATTGATATTTTACCTTGATGAAATGAGAAAATTGTAGCATCTAAACACCATAGAGTTTGCAGGTTATGGGTCAGGTTGTTTCATGTGGGTTAACCCACAGCGGGTGTAGGTTAACTGATAGCTAGTGCAGGTTGAAGATATCTAACTCGTTTTAAAAATGGTTTAGTGCAGGTTAGGCTTCAAAATGTGAACTCCAATGTTGAACGACTCAAGCAGACCTGTTTGCTTGCCATACACAGACACCCTCCTGATTAAGCTGGGAGTGGGAATCTAACAGAAGAACTTGGGGGAGCAAAAAGTCTAGTGTTGATGTCAACACAACTCCTTTAATAGTATTAAAATGCACTATTTTATTTTTTTTTCATTTATGGGCCAGTTCATTCGAATCTTTGTAAAATCCATGGGATTTGTGAAGTGTAAAGGGCAAGGGAGTGCCAGGAGGATAAGCTCGGATTGATTACTTGGACCCTGGGTTGGCCCTTGGCCGCACAGAACCTGAGCAGTTGAAATTAAATCAACATAAAAGATAGGTAGGGGTGCTCATGGGCTGGCTAACCCAACCTGATCCTGGCCTATCCTGCCTTGGGCTGGGCTTGGATATGCAATTAGTTCCATTTAATAATTGGGCTCAACTTGGATAGTAAATAGAAGTTCCAAGCCCGGCCCAGACCATGTAAGAAATGCATGTACTTTAATTTAATTAGAACAAACAATTACTCAAATGACCACAAAAGTGATAAAAAGCCCGATCTAGGCCAGTCTGATTGATTAAATGGTTGAGCTCTGGCCTGACTTTTATGCCCCAGTCATGCTTGCGCCGGGACAGTGGATGCCTTAGCCTGGCCCGCCTGGAGTAGTCCGGCCCATGAACACCCTTGAAGATAAGTTTATGGACCCCTACTTTATTTTATAGGACCTACGGCTGTCATCAGTTCACCCGCTCTTGCACAACTTGCCACACCCCCATTTGACTATATTAAAATAACCATTTCTACCAAAAAAAAAAAAAAAGACCATTATCCGCGGGCTGTACATTAGTTAAATCTCATAAAATAATATACTTAGAAAATTGTCAAACTGAGGAGCTCTAAAGCCATGGTTAGCATCAGCAAATCACAAATGGTATAAATACTTGGCACATTCTCATTCATATAGAATCATTTTATCCTTGTTACCGATGTGTTTGGCACGTATTCAGGTGCGATCCATGTGCATGAGCAAGGGATATAAAAGCCATATGGACATCCGTTGACACTAGACATTTCCTTAACATCAGTGTCTGCACCATGTTGCTGGTAGATATGCACTCCATTGTGCATTCATGCTTGTGTGTTTCATTGTTTGTATGTGTTGCAAGCTGAAGCTTTTCCTGTTTACAAGACAATGAAGGAAGGCAATTGGTATCTGTACTACCTGATGTTGGTTGCAAAATGTTGGTTACAACATTTCTGGAAAGAACACGAGCATTCAAAAATGATGGTTGATGTTGTTGACCATGATATTTAGCCTCTTGACAATTGTAGTAGATGGATTGAGAATGAGCATAGGAAAATCAGGCTCGGGTTCATCTCAACAATAGAGCGAGCTCAGCCCGATCCATGGACATTCTCATCCTTCTTTGGGCTCTTAATTTGCAATTAAAGATCATAATGCACTTCTTCCCTACTTTAAATGGGTTCGGGGGCTTATCGTGGCCATAACAGATTGTTTCTTTTGCCAAATCAAATACATATATGACTTACTGCAGCAACGCAGTGTACCAGGAGGGCCAATCCCTATGGCTGCTATACTTAAGGCGTCTCCTTATCAAGATGAGCCCTTTCAGATCCCTACAAGGTTCTCATTAGTACCTCTCTCTAGTCTTAGAGGCACGGCATTCTTGTTTGTTTGAAATCGTGTGGTTCACCTGTCACATGACTCAAGTTAGACTAAGCAATCGGTCGGACTCTGGCAATTATATATCTTTCTCACAACCGTGGGAAAAACAAAACACAGGTACCTTATTTGTTGTAATCACTACAACTTATATTCACTCTTTAGTCCCACCAGTTCGTTTGTTTATGGCCATTTACATATGTAAATGGTTAAGATACAAACTGGATACGTACAGTTATGTTTGTTTTGCTTGATTTACTTATGAGATGCGTAAAATAGATGTGAAAGTAGAGGGAAGAAGAGCTATTTTTCAGTCCAAAAATTTCACACCTAATATGGTGTGTGAAAGATTTATACATGCTACTGTTAAGGGCGCTGCTGGAGGTCATTACCCACCGAGTCTGCCTTTTATGATTTTTTGATTTCTTGGGACCCAATTTTATAATCAAAACTGTTCATTATATTCATAAGGTCAAACATGGCCAGAATACCAATTTTTCACTGTTGATTCATCACCGATTCTTAGATATTTACAAAGCGGTCTAGAAGTAAAGATGCTTCAATCTGGACTGTTGTGGGTTGCATTTTCATGATCTGAAGTGTTCCATCTGTTTAAAATGTCAATTACAACTAAGAGCTCATGTCTCGTACAGCCTAACTCTTCATGAATGTTGAGATATCTTTAAAAATACCATACAACCATCTATCATTCTTTTTTGATCCTCAGCTTGATCAGAAAAAACAGTAAAAAAATATTCATTAGATATGATCCACAGCTGGATCAAAAGGTATACAATACACCTTCAGCATCACAAGTTGCAGAAATTTGAACTGAAAATTAAGATGCGAATCAATCAGTTGAACGCAACATCATAGTGTATAGTTATTCTGGACATAGTCACTAAATAAAACATTATTTTGGTTATTTTGATCTGCTAGAGTATCCACTACTATTTCCTTATGGAAACACGGGATAGCATAGAGGTATCAAGTGAAAACGAAGAAATGAGTGATTAAGTCATTTCGATATACTCTCAGTTGATGATATGTTGAACAAAGAAAACCAAGGTATACCTTCTCTCCCTATAAACTATTACAAAATTAACTTAAATACTAAAAACTAATAATTACTTTTTTCCTTACGGCTTCAAAAAAAAAAAAAAAAAGCTCAGCAAAAGAAAATATATCATGTCGACAGTATTATTGCTATAAATTGCAAATAGGACCATTTGAAGCTTCATGACAGTTTTGAACAAGGGTGAGAACACAAGGATGCAGTTGAAAGTGACTGAATAGATAAGGTTGTTACTGAAAGATGAATGGAAGCTAGGGATTTTATGGGTGCTAATGGGTTTGTTGAGGCACTGGTGCAGTTCCTGAGATTGCTTGCACATGAAGGAAATGAGAATGCAACAGGGATTGGAGCTATGACTCTCTTCAACCTTTCAGTTGATAATGAGAGGTGAGTCCACCGTAATTCATAGTTCCTCATCCGTAGTTTCTGACCTCATTTGTGAGATGTGATAGATTTTGGTCCAGGATTTTTTTACTTACTTATGTTTCAAAACTTTTATATATATAACATAGCCAAAGAGGACTGGTCGAGAGTGATGTTGTTGTCTAGCAAAAAATTTAATTTGGAAATGTAATACAAGTAGTGCCTTAGTTGATGAATATTATTATAAGACCCATCGTCAGTTCTACTACCCACAGAATAAAAATAAAATGCATGGCTGTTGAGGCACACATCTAACACCTTTTCATCACCTATACTTTCAATTGCACATTTGTTAACATATGTGGACCACTTATTTCCACAAACATTAGATTATTAGTAGACCTCCACCTCAGATTGAGGGATAAGGCCTATATTATGATGGTGATTTACAAGATGTCCATTCATTTGAATACTGTTTTGATGGCCGTTTGCCTGGCATTAACCCCTACAACTCACAATCTTAAATTGTTCTATGAAATTTTCCTGGGCGTCAATGTGCTTCTTGAAGTCTTCCTATGATGGTGCTTTATGTTCACAAGCCATGGTATATGAATATATATGCTTTCCATGTAGCACACGTGTCGTTCCTATTTTCCTTTCTAGGATATATGGTGGATCATAAACAAGAATCCATCTAATTTGCATGATGTATAGAGCATCCATTCTGTTCAAATTGTGGACCTCACGACGGATGGGGTTTAGAGTATATGCTTTTGTGTTTTCAGATGTGCAGACTCAAACATGGCTTAGCACCCAAATTACAGTTATTGTACATCAACTGATTACTATATTGCTATTTTAGTATATCCTATTTGTTAATGTGAACCCATTTTGGCATTTTTGGTTGTGAAGATTCCAATTTATATTGGGGGTGGTCCTCATTATCTCATTCATACACTTTTCAGGAAAAAAAGGAATGATGCTATCTGAAGGAGTAAATAAACTTTTGGAGGAGATGACCATGAACTCTAATACTTAAAGTTTGCCACATCACTCTTTCTCAACCTTTCTTGCCTTGACAAAGCCAAGCCCATAATGGGCTCTAATTGTTTGTGTACAAATGGAATGCTGTATGATGGTTCATGGTAATTGTAAGTTAACGACCAAATAATTTATTGACATAGTTAGCTAGAGAATAAGATATCATTTGTGATGAAGCTTCATATTGTTAATATCGCAACTAATGCATTCATATCTCTTTCTTTATCATGTATGTGCAAAATATATTGAGATAGATTGTCTAGTTGTAAAGGAAAGAGTTGCTCTCTAGCTTGTAGACTTTTTGACAAATGGGAGAGACCATCTTTAATTTATATGCGATAAGATGTGCATAATCGATATTCATGGCTCAATTTGAGGGGGGATAGAGGGAGATACGTGAATTCTATTATATGATTGTTGTCACACCCTAGGCCCGAGATTAGGTCAACACGGATAGGCCTATGACGTGGCACATATAATCCCATAGTAATTCACGCTGCGTTAAGGCAAATATAGACCAGTACAAGAGAGTTTTCACAATTCTCATACGTGCGAAAGATCCATAATACATGCACATTCAAATCTAATTGAGGAACTTAGTGCTTAGTGCACCCAATGAACATCCTGTGATAGTATAAGAGCTTAAACAAATATATGTTTACCATTCCCTATTTAAGTAACTAGTGAATTATAAAAAATGAACATAACCTATGCATAATGCTAAATGTCTGAACGCATATAAAGTGATAAGGTGCAAAAATGCATAACGGTGATAGACTAAAAGTATAATACATATCCCCAAAAAAAATAAACATAAATGGAATCTAATGTCATAATGATATGTTAAAGTGAGCTATCATAGCTCAAATCCTAAATGCTGAACATGACCCATGTTGCTTTATGGATAGATGACTAGTAGAAGACGTCAACAGGTCCCCACTCGTTTAATCTTGAAGGTACCGTTTTGGCAACCTCCGGAAGCACATCGATAATCTGGTTTGTACCGGGATTGGGTCTTGCAACACCAATGGTAGCACCATGAGTACAAAAACTTAATAAGAAATAGGCAAATAATACACTAAAAATGTTGTTCCAAATAGAATTAAGTATATATTAATTAAATATGGCAAAAGCGAAATCTAAGCATGTTAATGTAAGATAAGGCATAATCAGAAGGAATCAAGATAGCAGAATATCATAACTAGATGGCAAACCATATGGCTACAATCCTCCCTAAAGAGAGACATATATCAAAAAAAACGGGAGATTAGATAGCTAATCTGATTGCCCAAAGGAGCGTTGACTTACTTCATAGAAAACCAACTGCAGCGTTATATATAATTTCAACTCATACTCAGCCACACCGGGCCTCATACAGTCCAGCTTAGTGGTGCCAACTCCATAAGTCAGAACAGATAGAATAGATAGCACTTTATGCTCTCATATTTATCTTCTTAATAGAACTTATTGACTTAATGTTTACAGTAACAAAAGAATAATGATATCAATAATGAACAGTAAAAATAAAAGTAAATGTGAAGCTAATGAAAGGAATATAACTGAACTGATAACAATAGATGAGTAAATGATTTAGAAGTCATCAATTTATACATAATTTCCAATTAATTAAGAAATAAGGATAATTTACACCCATATATGAAGGGTATAACATTAGAACAAACCAAATCATCTAACAATGATAAGTGATAGTTAATACTTTCTTTGTTTACCCCATTTGATTTCATTGGACAAGGTTCAATGTATAATAATTCCAAGAAACAAGGTCCTACATAGTCGTAGGGTTTATCTAATCAATCTATGGTAATACTTGATCACGAATCAAGTCTAAATCTACCTAGCCAGATGGAAATTGGAATAGTTAGTAAATAAATAAATAATAATTTAATAATTAAAAATAGGAATTGGGGTGGGCGCTCGAGCACGGTTGAACATGCGCTCGAGTGGGTCTTATGGAGACTAGTGCACTTGAGTGCAGATGAGCATGCGTTTGAGTTTGACACACTCTACATCGAAATAACTAATAGTTTTGAGTGCGCATTCGAGCACACCTGAGTCCGATCGAGAGAATAGGCTCGGGACCCAGATCTACAGCTCTATTTCGGGTTTGGATTTCTACACTTTCAATCCCACAATTCCACCTGCATTAATACATGCAATAGTACTCCGAAACTTTCACATGTATGTCATTTCATCCCCTTTCTAAATCATTTAATCCTAACGTTCATTTACTCCATTTAAAATCCATTTCACCTACATGTCATCCTCATTTATGAAAACAAGAAGAGGATGAGTTGTACCACTATACTAAAACAGAAGAATTTCAAGGAATCAAACTTAAATACATCCATTTATGTTACTACTTGCATAAACTTGCCTTGAATGCTCTAGAAATCCAAATGCAAAGCTTTTAGAGTGCAAACCCCCAAATCTTTAGCTCAAGTAAATCCCTAATCATGGAAATGACATAAAAAAGAGATGAATGATGAGATGTATAACACGAAAAGATGATGTGATGAGTGACAAGCTAGGAAAATACTCTACAATATTCAAATGGGGACAAACACCAAGATGGGTTGAGTTTTTTACATTAAAAGTTGTGCAAAAGGTGAAGATGCCCTTTTCTCTCCAAACAAACGCAGAAGAGGGAAAAGGAAATGTAGAGAAGAAGATGAAGCTAATTTCTAATGGATATGATTTATCTCTCACACACTCGAGGGGGAAGCAAGATGAAGATGGGGGCTAGGGTTTTAGCTATTGAGCACAAATAGGCTCTTGTTTTGAGGAGTGTGTTTTGATATAGATCTATGGTTGCTAGAGCTTTGGGTATTTAATAGCAAGTCCATTGTGCTTATGTTATTTACAAAAGATCACAAGAGGTCCTATATAGGTGACTTCAATCTTAAATGCAATGGGTCCCCTAATGAATAATGGTATCATGATTGATGCACATGACATGATTAATGAGATTACTGCAAAGTTAAACTAATTAGATTACAATTGGGTTCTCAAAGCTGCCTAATCAAGAGTAGGGTCCCACCAGTCGACCTATCCATTAAGTAATTAAGATTAAAATACCATTAATTAACAACAGGTACAAAGATTAGCAAATAAACCCTAGACTTGGGTGTAACACTCCGACCCAGCTTGACCTTGTTTAGCGGCTAGTTAATCTTGTTTTCGTTGCTAATCGTGTTTTGTTCGTGTTTTGTTTTCGTTACGGGTCATGGATAGGTAGTTGGGTTGAGTTTGACCTGGATTAAGTAGACCAAGCCCTTTTTCGTAATTTTAGCTTTTCTTAGACATGGTCATTTTTGCATCATCTTGATGTCAACACGTGTCTTTCGTTGAGCTCGTTAACTTTCGTAACTACGTCACTTGCAACCGATGTCGTGTGATTCCAGTGGACCCTGATTCGACTCAAACTGAAATTAGTATTCTCAGTTGGCCTTCATTGAAAAATTGAACAACCCATTGCTTATATAACTTCAGCCACTTCTTATGATCAACAAGTTGGTGCTCTCTCTCTCGTTCTCTCTCAATTGTCTTCCTCAACTGCACGTGGAGTCTCTCCTTCACTTGAATTCCTCTTCTCCATCGATCAAGAGGAAGGTGGGTCTTGCATGTGAGGTGAGTGGGACATGATTCCATCTCTCTCATCTCTTCCCTCTAGTTCTTCTCCTTCTTGTTCTTATTGGTGTGTCTATGCTTTGAATTTCTCTCCATCCCTCATGCATGCATGTGGTTTTGCTTGTGTTAGGTTGTGTTTGGATCCAAGGGCTCCCATTGTGTAATTGATTTCCAATTGAGGCAAGTATAACCCTAGCTTGTGAGAACCCATGTTGGTATGCATTTGATTTGGTTAGTTTTACATGAATTAATGTGGAAACAAGGTGTTTACAGCCCATTTGGTTCATATGCTATTCCTTTCTATTGAAAAATTGCACTTTTGATGAGTTTCCAGATTTTCTGTACATGTTTCAGGAATTTGAATTCGTGCAGGTACGGCTAAGCCGTATAGCACCTACGGCTCACAATCCAGAGAGGAGAAAAACCCAGTTTTCCTCTACGGCTAGGGCACGGCTAAGCCGTGGAATGCCCTACGGCTAAGCCGAAGCTCGGCCGTGGCCCAGCCGTAGAACAATACAGGGTGCATTTTCTGGAATAACTGAGAGTCAGCAACTGACAGACCTTCTACGGTCCAGCCACGGCTAAGCCGTAGACCACACACGGCTAAGCCGTAGCACACACACGGCTAAGCCGTATCCACATTAGATTAATGAAAGAAAACAAGGATAGGTGTAATGGAAAGGACCGATATGGCCTTCATGATGGAATGTAGAGCACCTAGACCTGCCTAACGGAATATGATACAACGCGTGAATGATCTCGAGGGCTGCGAATCATTCATGTTCTTTATCCGGATGTTAAGCACCTCCCCATGGGTGTTGGTTTAAGGGACTTCGTGCACCGCTCGATTCAATGCAACACTAGAAAACGGTGCATCGAATAACTTAAAACTACATCATCATGCACGGTTAGAAACACCGGATAATTAGATTAGAATTGGTTTGTAAATAAAGATGATTCGATTTCGCATGATTTGTTGCATAACATATTGCATTCGATCATTGACCTCAACGCTCTGACATGATTACGTATGTTTCGTTACTTTCACATTGTGATTTACTTACCTTGAGTATGCATGTCTGATATGTTCACTCACAGATATGCACGTATGATATGTTGTCTAGAGTTACTCAGGGTTTTCATGATTGATTTTGTATGGTCAGGCACTACTTAGCCTCAGCCTTAGGAACCCGACGGGGTGAATTTGGTATAGTTTATATGGACCTGCTGCAGTATGGATTTGTCTTGGGGAACCGGACCCCAGGAAACCGAGACCCATTGTACCCTGGCCCGGACAATGGTGTTCTTTGCATGTTATAAGATCCCTCTTTTGGGAGCACATGGTAATGTAGTAGCCACTAGTATGTACACAGCATGTATTCATTGATTCACTCAGCATATTTCTTTCTTGCATGACAGCCTAGTATACGAAAATGCCTTCTTTAATCACATGATGTTCTTTATTCTATTAGACACAGCGTGTGTTAACTTGCTATGGTTTATACTTTGCTGAATCTTCGTATTCACAGTTGTTTTTGGTGTTGCAGGCCCAGATCCCCCTGCCGAACCCCCGCAGGTCGGCCAGGCTCCAGATGAGACCCCCGGGGCCCCATCAGGCCTAGAGGAGTGGATGTGATCACTCCACGGGAGAGCGTTCTTGGCATGCATCATTGGAGTCTTGTTTTGGGATTTTCAGACTTGTAGTTGGCATGGCATGTCATTGGTGTAGATATTCTTTTGTTCTTTTTGTAAGACTTTCATATGTAATTATGTCAGATCGTCCTTTGTATCCTTTTCTTGCACTGTTAGTTTAATGTTTCTGTTAATGTTTCTGATAATTACAGCTTCCGCGTACTTGATTGGCACGTGTGAGTGTTCCCTTGTGCGTGTGCATTTAGACTCGGTCTACGTGTGCATGCACGGGAGTACGTGTGTCATTAGGTTTGGCTTTTGCTAACCCCCGAACCCTGGGCTCGGGTTGTGACATTGGGGCTGAAATGTTATAGTTGTATTTTGGGGGGACTTATATAAATTACTTATATTCTCAAGAGGTTTGATCTAATTTTCAAATGATTGCTTAAGATCATCAAGAGGAGAGATTATTGAACTATCCTCTCTCTCTCTCTCTCTCTCTCCTTATACTATTTATTCTTTTCCTTTTCTTTTCTTCTTTTGTTTTTCTGCATTATTAAGTTCAATGTTCATACTTCCACTTGGCACTATAAGTAGAGATTGCCATGGATGTGGGAGTGATTCAAATATCTACTAGATTGGATAGAGTTAATTTCACAAGGTTAGTTCCTGTTGGTAGTTTAATTGGTTTGTGCCTTGGGTTTGCTCCCAAGGTCATGAGTTTGACTCCCGCCCCTTGTATTATCTAGGTACTATGTGTGCGGCTATGTATGCATCCCTTAGGTAATAGTCCTTGCTCGTCACAATCAGGTAACCCTTGGGCCGGAGGCCAAAGATCCAAAGGTTAGACTAGCGAGGGATACCCTGTGTCATAAAACAAAAAGGTTTGTTCCGGTGGATTGGATTGGCTGGTTGCTTTCAAGCCTCTATGTATTGTTAAGGCTTTTGATACATTAGAAAATAATGTTGGATAAGATTATTGATTGAAAGGAGAAAATAGAACATCCATTTGGCGAAAATTGCAGAAACCTACAATTTTACCATGTTCATCTCTATGATTTGAAAATGGGGTGAACATGGAAATCTATTCTATTTTTGACAATTGTAATTGTCAATTGCAAAGAGGCATTATTCTATGTAATTATATGAGTGATGCGATACCATGGATTTGATATTTGTGGAAAGACTAATATAATTTGTTCTTCCATATTTCTTCCAACATTAGTCGGATACTCAACTCGATTATATAAGCTACTTTTATGTTATTTTCAGTAAATCTCCACTCAAGTCTCCATTCAGATGGCTAAAGCTATATTATGTTCTTGGGCTTACTTTATTTTGCTCTTTCTAATCATAGGTTCCACTTTTGTTGGATTTGACAAGCAAGCGAATGTATTTTAGCGACATTCTTCTAGATGCTACTTTATTCTCTGGAGTTCTCTTCATTATGAGTATGTTCATTGCTACTGTTTATATAGAAGCAAGCCTTTGGTTAATAATTTAATATTTAAAATGAATATTTTGATGATTTTCCTACAAATTTTTTTAAGAAGCATAGTCTTTGTATACTTCATGTAAGATTACTTTTTTTTTTATTGTTCTTTTATGTAATAAGTTTTGCATTTTTAAATTTATTTTTAGATTTTCTAATAATTTAATATTAAACTATTATATATTTAGATTTTCACTATAAATGTGGTTTCCTAATTTTATATAATCATTGTATACTTCACATATGCTATTTTTTTTACGGTTGTCTTATCATTTATGTGATTATGTGACATGTTAATATTTTTTATATTTCTGAATTTATTCTTGGATTGTTAAAAATGGAATTAGAAAAAATTAAATAATTAATGTATCATTTAAAATGTGCCTTTTTGAGATTTCAAATGCTCTACATAAATGTATTAATTTCCTTGTTTCTATTATATTATGTTTATCTTGGTTCAAATGTTTTATAAATCATGGTGTGTGTTCTTTTGTTTTAAAGAAACTAGATCAAAATGGTGTGTCATATTGATCCGGCATGGAACCATTATGAAGAAACTAGAAGTAAGTATAAAATTAAATGTAATTATTGCCAAAAAATCATAAATGGAGGGATAACTCGATTGAAGCAACACTTGGATCATAGGCAAGGCCAAGTGGCAAAGTGTCCTTAAGTGCCACCTAATGTGAAAAAAGAAATGCACAAGTTGTTGTATACAGGAAAATAGAAAAAGGTTGTCAGAGAGAAAAGAAGAGAGAAGGAATTTGAAGCATGTAGAGAAGAAGTTTTTGGGTCTTGGAGGGAGAAATTATGTCCTCCAACGATGATAAGCATCTAAATTTGAGAAGGGTTAAGAAAGAAAGTTTAAGGTCACTTCAGGAGGAGAGGAAGAAAAGAAGGATGCAATATGAGGTAGCCATGAGAGGTGGCCAATATGATTAGGGTGCCTCATATGGATCCAGGGGAGGGATTTTGCGTCGAGCATTTAGTCAAAGACAACCCCGCCCAGTATATATTGAGGATGATGATGAACCTCTTATATAGGCACCTCATAGGCCAGGTGTGGTGGGTCCAACGGACTCATTTGTATATAGAAAACCAACAGCCAAGCAACCCAGCTTTGTAAAAGCATTGAAGGGGAAATTCAATAAAGTAAAAAAAAATTTGGTAAGAGCTACTGCAAATTTTTTTTAGATATGACTATTCCACCACATAAGGCAAACTTTCCTTATTTTACCACCATGTTAGATGCAGCAGCAAAACATGGTCTCGGTATAAAAGCACCCACCCCAAATGAGATTGATCATCTTTATGTTAGAAAAGAATATGGGGAGTTACAGCTTTGGGTGGAGACTTTTAGGAGGATTTGGAAAGAAAGGGGTGCACACTAATGTGTGATGGGTGGACGACCTTTATAAAATGTCATCTTTTGAATTTTCTAGTTCATTGTCCTTTGGGAACAGTTTTTATCAAATCAGTTGATGCGACTAATTATGTTCAAAATACTAGATACATCAACAAGTTGTTTAATAAAGTCATTAATGATATTGGGGCAGATTATGTAGTTTAAGTTGTCACCAATAATGCTGCAAACATGAAGAAAACAGGAATGATGCTTATGTAACAAAGGACAAATATTTTTTGATCACTATATGCAGCACATTGCGTAGACTTTATGCTTGAAAAAATTGCTAAAGGAAAAGTCATGAAACAAGTGATTGAAAAGATGATGAAAATCATTAATTTCTTCTACCAGTCTTATAGACTTGTTTCAATGATGAAAAAGTTTACAGACAATCATGAACTGCTATGGCCTGGTATTACTGGATTTACCACTCACTTTATAGCCATCGAGAGTATTTACATATATAGAGGAGGACTTTTCCAACTCATCAAATTAGATGAATGAATGAATTCTAAGTGAGGAAAGCAACCAACTCCCCTAACAGTCATGAAACAAGTGATTGAAAAGATGATGAAAATCATTAATTTCTTCTACCAGTCTTATAGACTTGTTTCAATGATGAAAAAGTTTATAGACAATCATGAACTGCTACAGCCTGGTATTACTGGATTTACCACTCACTTTATAGCCATCGAGAGTATTTACATATATAGAAGAGGACTTTTCCAACTCATCAAATTAGATGAATGAATGAATTCTAAGTGAGGAAAGCAACCAACTCCCCTAAAAGTCATGAAACAAGTGATTGAAAAGATGATGAAAATCATTAATTTCTTCTATCAGTCTTATAGACTTGTTTCAATGATGAAAAAGTTTACAGACAATCATGAACTGCTACGGCCTGGTATTACTGGATTTACCACTCACTTTATAGCCATCGAGAGTATTTACATATATAGAGGAGGGCTTCTCCAACTCATCAAATTAGATGAATGAATGAATTCTAAGTGAGGAAAGCAGCCAACTCCCCTAAAAGTCATGAAACGAGTGATTGAAAAGATGATGAAAATCATTAATTTCTTCTAGCAGTCTTATAGACTTGTTTCAATGATGAAAAAGTTCACAGACAATCATGAACTGCTACGGCCTGGTATTACTGGATTTACCACTCACTTTATAGCCATCGAGAGTATTTACATATATAGAGGAGGACTTTTCCAACTCATCAAATTAGATGAATGAATGAATTCTAAGTGAGGAAAGCAGCCAACTCCCCTAAAAGTCATGAAACAAGTGATTGAAAAGATGATGAAAATCATTAATTTCTTCTACCAGTCTTATAAACTTGTTTCAATGATGAAAAAGTTTACAGACAATCATGAACTGCTACGGCCTGGTATTACTGGATTTACCACTCACTTTATAGCCATCGAGAGTATTTACATATATAGAGGAGGACTTCTCCAACTCATCAAATTAGATGAATGAATGAATTCTAAGTGAGAAAAGCAACCAACTCCCCTAACAGAATAAGTATGCAAGATCATTGAGTCCAATAAAATTTGGCCTCATGTTAAAAATTGCTTAAATGTTCTTGAGCCTCTAATGAAAGTTTTTTGATTGGTTAATGGTGATGATAAGCTACCTATGGGCTTTTTATATGAGGCCATGGAGAGAGCAAAGATGGCTATTAAAGCAAATTGTAGATATTATACCAAGCATTGGAAGATCATCAACAGTCATTGGGAGCAACAATTACATCATGACTTACACACTGGTAGTAAGTAGAGACTGATTTCTTGTTGATGTTCATTGTTGCATTAAATTCTTCTTAACACATTATTCAATTAAAATTTTGCATTTCATAGGTTACTTTCTCAATATACAATTTTGATATGAATATTTGGATCTAAGTATAACTGATGAATTTCGAATGGGGATAAAAAAATGTTATTAAAAGACTAGCATGTGACTATGATGAGGCAATTAAGGCAACAAACCAAGTAAGTAAATTAAAAAGTAGAGATCTTATATGGTGTCTTTTGTCTTCTTCAATTTAATATATATCATTATTCATTCAAAACAGTTGATAATTCTCTTTCTTCTTTAAAGCCATTAGATTGATGCATATAATGAAGGTATGGAAAGTTTTGGCACCACTAATGCTCGAAAAGCTATCACACAGATATATCCTGGTAAGGATTGTAAAAAACAAATAGTAAATTATATTTTCATTATTCAAAAATTAAATATGTAATCTTATTTTTCTTTATTTTCAGCTGAATGGTGGTTGAATTATAGGGAGAGTGCTCCAGCATCAAGGACGATTGCAATTAAAGTCCTTAGTCAAATTACATCATCAAGCTGTAAAAGAAATTGGAGCACTTTTGCTTTTATCCATACAAAAGTAAGAAATAAAATTACGATAGATAATTTGAACAAATTGGTTTACGTCTACTATAACTTTAAGCTCCGTAGTCGAAATCGAAGAAGAAAAGTATTTAAGGATCAACAAGATTACTTTTGCCCAATTAATTTAAACTATATTTGTTTGGCAGAAGATGATTTATTAGGTGACTGGTTAGAGGAGGTAGAAGAGCCATTATTAGATAAAAATCCAAAGTTAGTGGAGATGGTTAAGGATTTAACTAGGAAGAAGTTTGAGTCAATGAAAGCCTTTGAAATATTACAAGAGATTAATTTGACATAGTAACAGAGGGGTACTACGGTTGATCCTACAGAGGCAAGATGAAAAAAGGTGGGTGAAGAGAGTGAGTTGAGTATCTCTACATCTTTCTCATTAGTAAGAATTCCTTCTGATTCTCATTGGATTGGTGGTTACTATGGAGATAATGAGCTGCCAATATATGAAACAGTTGAGCATTTTCCTGGTGTTACAGACTTAGATCCCCATCATGGTTATGTAAAACATGTCTCACAAACTGAGACGGAGATTGGTAGTAGCATCGGTTAAGGAGGGGGGACAGGTATTTCTACGGGCAATGTTAGACAGCAGGCTATTTATGAATACAACCCTTATTGGCCAACTCAGTTGCCTCTAGTTCCACCTTCACAATCGTGGTATGAGTAAGGAATGATCCAACGTGAGCCCCAACAAGTTATTTTTGTTCCTCATGAATTTTTAATTTAAATTTGGACCCTCGGTCATCTCAATCTACTGAGGATAGCTCATTGTACTATGAAGGGATCTTTGTTCCTCAGTAACAATATCAATATGGCTAAAGATATGAGAGTGCGATGGAAGAGTTTGGATCGTATTATTATAACCTATACCAAAAAAGAAGAAATAATGATGACGATGATTTCGAGCCTAGGCGACCCTCCACTTGGAATTAGAGTGTGCATTTATTCTCTCAAATTGCTTTATGATTTATTTTACTATTATTACGAAATATACTATGTTAATGTTCATGTTCTTGAATTTCACAACTTGCTTGATAATTTAGTGCTGAATTGATGATTGATGAATGATGACTGATAAACCATGATAGGGGTATATAATAATATACTATACAATATACAAGTACAATCACTATATAAATTATAAATAAGCTGTATTCTCTAAAATTTTACACTAACAGATTGTTCATATTTCATAAATCATAATTATGGTTCTTACAAAAAAAAAAATACAATTTCAGATAAGACAGCGATACAGGATATCATAACTTAGGGGAACTGACATTTTGATTTATATTTGTTACTAATAAAAAAAACATTGTTTTCTAACCTTTTCTAATATTCTAGATTTTTTGGATATTTTTTCAATTTTTTTGGATTAAAAAAAATTCACACCGTAACAACCGCGACGGACCGCCAACCGTGATCAATACCAATACCGTATTGGCTTTTTGGACCGACCGATACCGTGAATGATACTGCGATTTTCATCCATGATCCCAAGTGGCCTTTAAAATCTTCCTTTGGTCTTCAACTTTCTATTAGCACACTGAGACACTTTATAGCTAAATCCTTTGTATTTACAGCATTGAACAGATTGAGGGTTTATCATCTCAATCTTTTCAAATTTGGGCATCTTCAAACTAGATTTTTTTACCTCTCAGCATTGATGGCTTTGTGTTGTGCCTTCTCGATTGAAATCCATTGTTGAAATCTTGATCGATTCACACGTTAAAAGATTAACAAATTTATGTTTGAACTTGCTTGGATCCCATGTGAGGGTTTTTTAAAACCTCCAAAGATGAAGGGTTCAAGGTTCCAAATTGATTGTTAGGACGCAATTCAATTATGCAAAAACTAAAATAACTGTAAATCAATTACACCATAAGAAGACAAACGATTTTTCATGGAAAACCTGAATATGGGAAAAACCACAAGACCTATCACTCGGTCAAAAGAAAACCAAGCATTACAAAATGGAGCAATTACAATATATACTCACAAACCCTTCCTTAGTTGACCAGAACCTAAGGTTGTAGTTCTCCTTGCCGACGACCGTGTTGTTCACCGCTTCTTGTGCTTGAATCAACCACACCTTGAATTTACAAGGTGAGCGAACTTCCAAAAGAGTAGAAAAAAAAAAATTCTCTAAAAGCTTAGCAACTTCAAGACAACTCTCCAACGGAATGAGTTTCTTTGACTCAGAATATGGAGATGACCTACTTAGAGCCCTCAGCCCTCAAAGATAGACTCCATGTAAAACTAAAACAAGCAGTCCCAGTAGAAAAAGGGAAAGTGTTTCGCGCAGAGTTAGTTGGGTTTTCTTCGTCATCCGCTCGAGTGGGCGGGCGGTCCGCTCGAGCGGACAAGTATTGTGCTCGATTTCTTTTCTTTACTAAAATTTTTCCTTTTCCTCTATTTCTTCACTTCAGCTCATCCATTGACATATGCTATAGTCCAATCTAAAAAATGTAAAAATCACAACTCAATTGGTCTCCGAGTTTTGTCCAAAACCCATGAATTTGCCAACACTCAAATAATTTTAACATAAATGACATTTGTTCTTAGTTCACTTTTTTTATTGGATAAAAAATATTTTGTTTGGGCTGTTTGAATATATTATTAAGAGCCAATCCACTGATATCTAAGTGGCGAGCACCTCTCTTCATATATGATCCCTGACACCATTCATTTCATTTTCTATTTAGTTTAAGCACTCTCCTCCCATCACTGTTACTTAATAGTTATGTTCATAGTCTGTCATATTTGGTTAATGGTGACTTTGAAGCCTTTAATGCAATAGGAACTTCTACACCTCTAAATTCACACCATGGAACTTGAGATGCATGGTAAAGAAAAAAAGTTCCACGTCGATCTATTTTTTATTCTTTCAGTTGGGCGAGTCAAGAGAGATGAGTTTTCTAACCTTGGTTTGCCTTTGGCTTCTAGATGTAAATGTCAAGAAAGAGCATTAATCCCAGGATGACGTTTTATGAAACTCCAACCTGAACCTATGTGCAATTTAGTGTTTGATCACTTGGGCCCATTTTGTCTTCATCTAAGTTACATTCCACGTCATAAATCAGTATTAGATCAAATCTCACTTCAGTCCAAGTTATATCTATCCTCTAATTGATAAAAATGTGAAGAAACAAAAATCAAATATTTCTCTATCTCTGCTCTTATTTAGGTTGATTTAACTATGTATATTACTCAAAATGAAGTGAAATAGTGAAATTCAGATGAGTGAAAACAAAGGGGATGTCATCTAATGACTTCGATCAAGAATTGTGGGACTCACTCGAGTGAAATTGATCACTTGGAGTGTGATAAATTTTCTTCTACATTTAATTTATTTAGAGCCATTGAGTGATGTCGGATGGCTTGGTTATTACTCACGCTTTGCTCAAGTTGCTTTGATGATCATGGGTCAAAAGCTCAGTGTGATGGTCCCCTAAGAAGTGCAACCTATCGCAAGATTTAAGCCACAGTAGATTGAAATGGTTGACCAATATTATATAAGGGCCAACATGATTTGGACAAGGCTTTGATAATGATGATCATGATTAGGTTTAAAAAACTGATTTAAACCCCTAATTGGGTTAAGGTCCCATAATCAGATTCCTTTTAGATTTCAATAGATCTAGTTAATTCAACTATTCTAATCAAGCAATCAATAAATCAAACCAGCACAATTTTTTATGTTGAAAACCTTACTCGAGAAAAACCACGGGTCCTTTCTCTTAAACAAAGATCAAATCAAGCACTATATAGAATAAGGGTTATAAAGATCTCATAGAACTATCCCTAGTTGGTGACTCAACCTATGGAGTGCACTGATCTTGCTAGCAACTTGCCCTATACCTTAATTGTGCTTGATCGTCACAGCCTTGTATGCCTCTTCAAGACGAGTTTACTAAGAGATAGTGCATCTAATAGCCAAAGCCTTTAACTTCAACGTAGATCTCTTTCAAGAAGCTCTCGGTGTGTAGGAGACTCTCCTAAAGGATTCTAGATGATTGAATATGGAGGGAAATCATTTGAATAAAGAAATAATCTTTTTCTTTAGACTCAGGGTTGCAGGTTTGCTTTAGGGTTCGTGCCTCCAAAAGATCTACACTTTCTGCCATGAAATTCCATTAAATATGGATCTCAGAAAATGTATCATCCATTTGAACATGCAATCATGCATTTGAATGCACCCCCTTATAATAAAAGGGAATAAAAATCTCTAATGCAGAGCAACTTGTGCGTTTGAACGTGCAAACGTGTGTTCAAAAGCATAGGCTTGATGTTATTTACTGCATGCAGTCTATATTTCTAACACTTGCACATTCAAATCTTTATCAAGGAGAACCACTGTAAGGACCCGAACCCCCACTAATCTTAGTTACGTTAATTAACCTTGTTTTATATTGATTAAGACTTGTTGAGGGTTAATTCAGTGTGAATTATTGGGTTTGGACCCCACTTAGGTAGTTAAGGGCATTTTAGTAAATTTTTCTTATGCCTCTAGGTTACCCCGTCCATCTCCTTACGTGTGATTCATCGCGTAGATCATCTTTTGTGTTGAGCCCGAGTTGATCCGGACTCATCTTAAGCCGATTGGAGCCCTTCCGGACTAAACTGAAAATTCTAGAAACAAGTGGGCTAGTGTGCAACTTCAGGAAAAACATGTTTCAAAAGGGGAAACTAACGTGCACTCTCCTTCTTCCTCTCTCGTTTTCTTGGCTGGAATCTGGTCTGCTGGGTGTCTTCTTCTCACCTTGACTTCAATCAAGTATGGTGGGCCTTTGAGGGTGTGCATGCACAAGGGATGGCATCCACCCACGTTCTTCTTCCCCATTGACCATGTTCCATTACATTCTAGTGTAAAGTGATCTCTCCTCCAAGAGTGATCTCTCCTCCAAGTTACAACAATACAAGGTAAGGAATAGGTTCCATTTCGTCTTCTTGGGTTTGTTAGGATCATAGGGACTTCGTTATTGACATGCATGTGGATTCTTCCACATTTTTGGGCCTATGTGTAGAGAACCCATTAGAGAACCCATTACAGTACTGGGAGCTTCCTCTGAGCATACAGCAAGAAGGATCTAGGAAGGCCTAAACACGGTAACAAGGCAAGTATTAAGTTATAGGTACTGCATGCATGGTTGAATGTGGATGATTTGAGTTAGTTCCTGCATTTCCAATTCCCAGCCACTTCAATGCTATTGTTTTAATTGATACAAATGAGGTGTGAATCAAGTAGGAATGATGGAGATGGGATACTCTCACTCTCAGGAGTACTTCAGTTGAGCTTCAGAATTCCCGTATAAGCTAGTGCTGTAGTGAGCTCGTACAGAAAAGTGAGCTACAGAACTGTCTGAGATTTTCTGAAGCTTACGGCGAAGATACGGCTAAGCCGTGAGCTCTTACGGCTCAATGTCCAGAGAGCAGTAAAATGAGGTTTTGTACTACGGCTCACTTACGGCTAAGCCGTGAAATCCACTACGGCTAAGCCGTACCCAGCCCGTAGCCTAGCCGTAGGTCTTTCTACGGCGAACTTTCCAGAGAGCTCACAGAACCAGTTCCTTCTACGGCCTGCATACGGCTGCACCGTGAGATACCCTACGGCTAAGCCGTAACCTCCCCGTGACCCAGCCGTAGGCTTAGCACGGCTAAGCCGTAGGCCAATATACGGTTGAACCGTAACCCCACGGAAAAATCCGGACGACTGTGACCCCCTCTCGGCTAAGCCGTAACCCTGTATACGGCTAAGCCGTAAGAACCCAGTGAACGTAAGATGTTAGGAGTCTCGATGATGTTGTAGGGCTTTAGTCATGGTACCCTCTATACCCCCTTTGGCCATTGGTAATTATACGTTGGAATGAATGAAGGATTCCCCAATGGTAAGTCATGGATGTTGGCATGAGAAGGGTGTTCCGTATACACAATGTAATACCCAGACGCGGTAACACAGCGACACCGAACATCTCATGTGTACCTCGTACTGAATGTCCTTGGGGAATTAGGAGACTGCTTCATCTAAATGCAATCATATCATATTGATACATAACACTACCTTTGACATGACTGTTATCGCATTCACTTCCTCTGACAAACCCCGAGGCAATTCAGACCTGAGCTTCTAATGAGTGCGTGTCTGACAAGCCAGAGCTTCTATTGAGTGTGTGCTTGCTAGCCAAGGGTGTAGCGGAGGCTCGGGCCTTGTAGCCTACCTGCATGTATTTCGTTTAAGTATTCGTTGTTTCATGACTATCTATTTCTTGTATATGTTATGATTGTATGATTGACTTCGAGTCGGCACCACTTGGCTTCTGCCCTTTGGGTATTATATGTCACCACTGCAGTAGGTTTACGGAGGGGTTGTCGACGCTCCTCGGGAAGCTAGCTTGATCCCCTAGCGACCCATACGTTATGTATGCTCCCTTTGGGAGAATAGAGCATCGTGGTTGCCAATCAGTATGTATAACACTAAGTTTCACTCATGCATCATGTTTAGTGATTGTTCTTGCTAATGTATTTTGTTATATTAATTCCTATGCTTAGTACTTGCTTAACCGTCGTGTTAACAGTGTTACCCTCGGTATTGCAGATTCAGCACCCGCTCCCGACACGAATGCTGACGCGGCCCCGGAAGATACCCCAACGGTACCTCGGGGTGTAGGTGAATGGATGGATGGCAACGTTTACTACTAGCCATCCTACGGAGAGCGTCTCTTCAGGGAATATTATGTTGAAGACTTGTGTATCACCTTAAGGACTGATTTTGGGAACGTATTTTTAAGGACTATAACACTATTGTATGTAATTATGCTCTAATAGACTATGAACTTTATGTGCTCTTGATGATTATTGAGTATTTCACAGGTTCTCGATTATGATAGTTTATGTTTGTACGTGTGTCAGCTTACCTCACACGTTCCTGTGGAATCTCCCTTGTAGGAATTCGTGCAAACTTCTTCAGGGCACGGATTTCTACGGGATTACGTATCCACGCCCTGGGGGCCCACTCAAATCCCCAAATTCCCGGGATTGGGGCGTGACATACGTAAGTAATGGTATCAGAGCCATTTCAAGAAGTCACTTAAAAGACTTAGCAATATTAGGAAGCGTGGTGAGGTTCCGATAGATCCGTTTAAGTGGGTTTCTATTATAAATGATAACTATGGTATGACTGTAGTATGTATGTATGTGCATTTATTAAACATATATGATTAATGACCATTGTGACTGCAGAACCATGGCGTCTGGATCCGGTACGAACAACAGCTCCGGTGATAATAACCGTAATAATATTGAGTTGGACGGCGCTGATCCTCCACCACAACCTCCCCCACAACCCACCTACAATACAGAGGAACGGTTTATGATGTTAATGCATCAATTGGCAGCTAGTAACGCCAATCAGGCCGCCATGCAGTTGCAGATGGCCGCCATGTTGAACCGACAGGATCAGCCAGGAGATCCCAACTCCTTGTATGAGAAGTTTCGAAAAAGGGGAGCAACAGAGTTTACTGGACATGAGGATCCGTTACAAGCAGATGAATGGTTTGTCCACACGGAAAATGTTTTCGATACCTTGACTTGCACATCTAGACAGCAAGTGGTCCTCGCAGCATCCATGTTTAGAGACGTCGCGGATACATGGTGGAAGAGTATCCGGGACCACATGAGGACTATGCCGGATGCTACTGTGTGGGAAGCCTTTAAGAGGCAGTTTCGGAAGAAGTTCATCCCTGACCATGTTACTCGCAAAAAGAAGGCAGAGTTTCTTTCCCTGCAGCAGAACCTCATGACCGTTGCAGAATACGTGCATGTATTCAGCCAGCTTTCTCGGTTTGCTCTAGACTTGATTGATACTGAGGAAAAGAGGGTGGAAAGATTTCTGGAAGGGTTAAGGCCTGCTATCAAGGGACATGCCACTGCCTTTCAGCGTCCCGTTCAATATGATGATGCAGTAGCCAGGGCTTATGCAGCGGAAGAAATTGAGAAGAGTCTATTCTTGGGGGAGTCTAAGAAGAGTGCTCCACCTTCGGGGAAAGGTCAGCAGTACTCTAAGAAACAGAAGGGAGTTGCTAGCAGCACGTCCCGACCAGTTTGTGGTGCATGTGGGAAGGGTCACGAGACTAGTAAATGTTGGAGGGCTATGGGAGCCTGTTTTGGCTGTGGCTCCCTGGACCATCGCTTGTCCGAGTGCCCGAGAAGGAAGGAATTTAGCCAAGGCTATCAACAGCAGCAGTATCAGCAGCCCCCTCCTGCGCCTAACCGACAGCAACAGCAAGTGAGACAAGGCCAAGGGCAGACACGACAAGGCCAAGGGCAGACACGACAAGGCCAGGGACAACAGAGACAAGGACAGCAACACCGACCCCAAAGGCAAGGCCGCGCTTATGCCTTGACACAAGAAGAGGCAGAAGCGGCAGAACATGCGGTTGTAGGTAAGGTTTCTGTTTGTGGTATTGAAGCTAAAGTGTTGTTTGATTCGGGATCTTCACACTCCTTCATCTCACCTCGGTTCTCTAGTAGGATACAGGAATCGCCAGCACAGTTGCCATATGTGCTGAGCGTTATCACTCCGGTTGGTAAACGGGTAACCTGTGATGACTATTACCCTGGTTGTCGAGTTCTCATCGGAGAAGTTCTTCTCCCAGCGGAACTTATTGTGCTACCCATGCACGACTTCGATGTAATCCTAGGCATGGACTGGCTGACCAAATATATGGCCTGTTTGGATTGCTACCGTAAGACCGTCACCGTAAAGGTGAGTGAAGATGGTCCAAGTGCGGTGTTCCAAGGTGACAAGAAGAGTTCGAACACCAGATTGATTTCAGCACTTCGAGCGGAACGATTAATACATAGTGGTTGTGAGGGCTATATTGCCTTCATCGTAGAAAAGAAATCACCTAAGAAGTTAGAAGAAATATCTGTGGTTTGCGAATTTCCGGACGTATTCCCGGATGAAGTACCCGGCCTCCCACCAATCAGGGAAGTGGATTTTACTATAGAGCTGGTACCCGGTACCGCTCCCATATCTAAGGCCCCATATAGAATGGCCCCGGCAGAGCTACGTGAACTGAAACTGCAGTTACAAGAATTATTGGATAAAGGGTTTGTTCGCCCTAGCACATCTCCTTGGGGAGCCCCAGTTTTATTTGTGAAGAAGAAGGATGGCACCCTTAGAATGTGTATTGATTACCGGCAGTTGAATCAGGTGACAATTAAAAACAAATATCCACTGCCTAGAATTGATGAATTGTTTGATCAGTTACAAGGTGCAACACATTTTTCGAAGATCGATCTTAGGTCTGGATATCATCAGCTGCGAGTTAGGGACCAAGATGCATCAAAGACAGCTTTCAGGACGAGATATGGGCATTACGAATTCTTGGTTATGCCTTTTGGATTGACAAATGCCCCCGCAGTGTTTATGGCCTTAATGAACAAGATCTTCTCATCCTATCTTGATCAGTTCGTAGTAATTTTCATCGATGATGTTTTGGTGTACTCCAAGACCAAAGGCGAGCATGCGGAGCATCTGAGGACCTCTCTACAATTGCTAAGGGACCACCGACTGTATGCTAAACTGGACAAATGTGAATTTTGGCTGGAACAAGTTGCCTTTTTAGGGCATATAATTTCTAAGGACGGGCTGGCAGTAGATCCGGCTAAGATTGAGGCTATAACTACTTGGCAGAGTCCCAAAACCGTTGCAGAAATTAGAAGTTTTGTTGGCTTGGCCGGTTATTATAGAAGGTTCGTGAAGGACTTTTCCAAAATAGTCGCCCCTTTGACTAAGTTGACACGAAAGAACGAACCATTTGTGTGGTCCGCTGAGTGTGAGTCGAGTTTCCAACTGCTTAAGGAGAAGTTAACCTCAGCCCCGATCTTATCCCTGCCAGAAGGGAGTGGCGGATTTGTTATCTATACAGATGCTTCAGGGATTGGGCTAGGGTGTGTACTCATGCAGAATGGAAAAGTAATAGCATACGGATCTCGCCAATTGAAGGAACATGAGAAAAACTATGCCGTACATGACTTGGAATTGGCTGCAGTGATCTTCGCGCTGAAGATGTGGAGACATTACTTATATGGAGAGAAATTTGAAGTCCATAGTGATCACCGTAGTCTCCAGTATCTGTTTTCGCAGCATGATCTTAACATGAGACAGCGCAGGTGGTTGGAATTCATAAAGGATTATGACTTTCCGATTAGATACTTCCCTGGAAAAGGGAATGTAGTAGCTGATGCTTTAAGCAGGAAATCCACCACCGAGTTGGCAGCCTTGTGTGGTGAATGGTCCCTAGTGGAGGAATTCCGAGATCTGGACGCGGAAGTTGAATTCGTAGATGATAAGGTCATGTTAGTGGCTATGTCAGTCTTCGAACCCACCTTGATTCAGCAGATCAAGGAGAGACAGTTTGAAGACCCGGAGTTTGTCAAGATTCGTGATCATATTTCTGAGAAACCGGACTTCAGGATTGTAGATGGCGTGTTGTACTTCCGAGATCGGCTTTGTGTTCCAGGAGTTCAAAATCATAACCTAAAGAGGGCAATTATGACTGAAGCACACCATGCTCGGTATTCCATGCACCCAGGGAGTACAAAAATGTACCGGAATCTACATGGCAGGTTTTGGTGGAATAACATGAAGAGGGACATAGCAGGCTTTGTGGCCAAATGCCTTACCTGCCAACGAGTGAAGGCTGAGCACAGGAAGCCTCCCGGTTTGTTACACCCTCTACAGATCCCTAAATGGAAATGGGAGAATCTGACGATGGATTTTGTTTCCGGACTACCTCGAACAAGTAGACACCATGATGTAGTGTGGGTGATTGTCGACCGACTAACAAAATCAGCCCACTTTATTCCCATCAAGAAAGGGATGAAATTTCAGGAAATGGCCAAGATCTTCATTGATGAGGTTGTACGGCTACATGGTACCCCGGTCTCAATTGTATCCGACCGAGATAGTAGGTTCGTGTCCTCCTTTTGGCAGTCTTTCCAGACGTCTTTGGGCACCAAACTCAGTTTTAGCACGGCTTACCATCCTCAAACAGATGGGCAATCGGAACGAACGATACAGACCCTGGAAGATATGCTACGAGCTAGCGTAATGGATTTCGGAAAGGAGTGGGATGAGCACCTCTCCTTGTGCGAGTTTGCATATAATAACAGCTTTCACGCGAGCATCGGTATGGCCCCATTTGAAGCCTTGTATGGACGAAAGTGCCGTACGCCAGTTTGCTGGGAAGAAGTTGGGGTTAGGAGTTTCCATGGACCCACTCTGGTAGCGGATACAGCAGAGAAAGTACAAAAAGTACAAGATAGACTGAGAACTGCACGATCACGCCAGAAGAGTTATGCAGATAACCGCCGCCGGCCCCTCGAGTTCCAAGTGGGGGACAGAGTTTTCCTAAAAGTTTCCCCAATGAAGGGTACTATCAGGTTTGGCCAGAAGGGTAAGCTTGCTCCTCGGTTCGTCGGGCCTTTTGAGATACAGAGTAGAGTGGGAGACTTAGCTTATCGGTTGGAGTTGCCACCCTCGCTTGCAGGAGTCCATAATGTGTTCCATGTGTCAATGCTCCGGAAATACCTCCCAGATCCGTCACATGTTCTTGAGTTGGATGATGTACAGGTACGGCCTAATGTGAGCTACGAAGAGAGACCCCTTCGTATCGTTGACACTAAGGAACAGGTGCTGCGTACACGAACGATCAAATGGGTCAAGGTGTTATGGAATCACCATGGACAGGAAGAGGCCACTTGGGAACTTGAAGATCAAATCCGGGCTAAATATCCAGAGCTACTACCTAAGGTACGTGCATTCGGAGGACCGAATGATCTTAAGTGGGGGAGGATGTAAGGACCCGAACCCCCACTAATCTTAGTTACGTTAATTAACCTTGTTTTATATTGATTAAGACTTGTTGAGGGTTAATTCAGTGTGAATTATTGGGTTTGGACCCCACTTAGGTAGTTAAGGGCATTTTAGTAAATTTTTCTTATGCCTCTAGGTTACCCCGTCCATCTCCTTACGTGTGATTCATCGCGTAGATCATCTTTTGTGTTGAGCCCGAGTTGATCCGGACTCATCTTAAGCCGATTGGAGCCCTTCCGGACTAAACTGAAAATTCTAGAAACAAGTGGGCTAGTGTGCAACTTCAGGAAAAACATGTTTCAAAAGGGGAAACTAACGTGCACTCTCCTTCTTCCTCTCTCGTTTTCTTGGCTGGAATCTGGTCTGCTGGGTGTCTTCTTCTCACCTTGACTTCAATCAAGTATGGTGGGCCTTTGAGGGTGTGCATGCACAAGGGATGGCATCCACCCACGTTCTTCTTCCCCATTGACCATGTTCCATTACATTCTAGTGTAAAGTGATCTCTCCTCCAAGAGTGATCTCTCCTCCAAGTTACAACAATACAAGGTAAGGAATAGGTTCCATTTCGTCTTCTTGGGTTTGTTAGGATCATAGGGACTTCGTTATTGACATGCATGTGGATTCTTCCACATTTTTGGGCCTATGTGTAGAGAACCCATTAGAGAACCCATTACAGTACTGGGAGCTTCCTCTGAGCATACAGCAAGAAGGATCTAGGAAGGCCTAAACACGGTAACAAGGCAAGTATTAAGTTATAGGTACTGCATGCATGGTTGAATGTGGATGATTTGAGTTAGTTCCTGCATTTCCAATTCCCAGCCACTTCAATGCTATTGTTTTAATTGATACAAATGAGGTGTGAATCAAGTAGGAATGATGGAGATGGGATACTCTCACTCTCAGGAGTACTTCAGTTGAGCTTCAGAATTCCCGTATAAGCTAGTGCTGTAGTGAGCTCGTACAGAAAAGTGAGCTACAGAACTGTCTGAGATTTTCTGAAGCTTACGGCGAAGATACGGCTAAGCCGTGAGCTCTTACGGCTCAATGTCCAGAGAGCAGTAAAATGAGGTTTTGTACTACGGCTCACTTACGGCTAAGCCGTGAAATCCACTACGGCTAAGCCGTACCCAGCCCGTAGCCTAGCCGTAGGTCTTTCTACGGCGAACTTTCCAGAGAGCTCACAGAACCAGTTCCTTCTACGGCCTGCATACGGCTGCACCGTGAGATACCCTACGGCTAAGCCGTAACCTCCCCGTGACCCAGCCGTAGGCTTAGCACGGCTAAGCCGTAGGCCAATATACGGTTGAACCGTAACCCCACGGAAAAATCCGGACGACTGTGACCCCCTCTCGGCTAAGCCGTAACCCTGTATACGGCTAAGCCGTAAGAACCCAGTGAACGTAAGATGTTAGGAGTCTCGATGATGTTGTAGGGCTTTAGTCATGGTACCCTCTATACCCCCTTTGGCCATTGGTAATTATACGTTGGAATGAATGAAGGATTCCCCAATGGTAAGTCATGGATGTTGGCATGAGAAGGGTGTTCCGTATACACAATGTAATACCCAGACGCGGTAACACAGCGACACCGAACATCTCATGTGTACCTCGTACTGAATGTCCTTGGGGAATTAGGAGACTGCTTCATCTAAATGCAATCATATCATATTGATACATAACACTACCTTTGACATGACTGTTATCGCATTCACTTCCTCTGACAAACCCCGAGGCAATTCAGACCTGAGCTTCTAATGAGTGCGTGTCTGACAAGCCAGAGCTTCTATTGAGTGTGTGCTTGCTAGCCAAGGGTGTAGCGGAGGCTCGGGCCTTGTAGCCTACCTGCATGTATTTCGTTTAAGTATTCGTTGTTTCATGACTATCTATTTCTTGTATATGTTATGATTGTATGATTGACTTCGAGTCGGCACCACTTGGCTTCTGCCCTTTGGGTATTATATGTCACCACTGCAGTAGGTTTACGGAGGGGTTGTCGACGCTCCTCGGGAAGCTAGCTTGATCCCCTAGCGACCCATACGTTATGTATGCTCCCTTTGGGAGAATAGAGCATCGTGGTTGCCAATCAGTATGTATAACACTAAGTTTCACTCATGCATCATGTTTAGTGATTGTTCTTGCTAATGTATTTTGTTATATTAATTCCTATGCTTAGTACTTGCTTAACCGTCGTGTTAACAGTGTTACCCTCGGTATTGCAGATTCAGCACCCGCTCCCGACACGAATGCTGACGCGGCCCCGGAAGATACCCCAACGGTACCTCGGGGTGTAGGTGAATGGATGGATGGCAACGTTTACTACTAGCCATCCTACGGAGAGCGTCTCTTCAGGGAATATTATGTTGAAGACTTGTGTATCACCTTAAGGACTGATTTTGGGAACGTATTTTTAAGGACTATAACACTATTGTATGTAATTATGCTCTAATAGACTATGAACTTTATGTGCTCTTGATGATTATTGAGTATTTCACAGGTTCTCGATTATGATAGTTTATGTTTGTACGTGTGTCAGCTTACCTCACACGTTCCTGTGGAATCTCCCTTGTAGGAATTCGTGCAAACTTCTTCAGGGCACGGATTTCTACGGGATTACGTATCCACGCCCTGGGGGCCCACTCAAATCCCCAAATTCCCGGGATTGGGGCGTGACAACCACGGACAGTCCAATACTAAAGCATAAAATTACATGTGATAACTTTCCATGTTTTTGTCTATCCCAATGAATATGCCAATTCTCAGAACCTTACAATCTCCGCTTTGGCAACTCACAAACAAAAACTCTCCAACATACAATTTACTCGAAAAAACAAGTACAAGTTCTGAATATTACTCCATGAGAATAGTTAGCAGAAAGCTTAGTCCAAATAGCTAATTAGCACTGTCTAACACAATCCCAACCTGTAACATGATGTGAAATTAAATTCAATCTTTTAATACCGCAAGTGCACAGCTGTACTTTTGAGACAATGGCAAGTACAAGCCAATCCCATAAAGAGCACTTTTGAACCTTTTTAATTAAAAAGCTGAAGATTCTTTTAACTAAAAGATTCATTTGAAATAAAACTAAGAATATCTACGAAACTTAATGCAATTGAAAGTAGTGAAAAATCAATAGAGAAAATAGATTAGAGTATTCAGAATCCACTAAGTAAGACAATTAATCTAATCATGTAATTATTCTATTCTTTGTCTCAAAATAACTTAGATCATAAACAAATCAATGTTTCTGATCTTGAACACTACAACAAATTGCGTAATCCCCAATGCTTTTTGCCAACGTCATCTCAAAGGTGTTGCTAAATATTACCTTTTGCCGACGTAAATAACAATGCATTGGCAGAAGTCACAAAATTATATACTTTTGCCAATGCAAATGAGGTTGCTTGGCAAAAGGTGTCCAAAATTATACAAAAATTCCTCCATGAAGGCATTAAAGACTTTGGCAATGAAACATTACCCTTTGGCGACGTTAACAACATGTTGGTAATGGTTTGACCTATTTGCAACGCACATAGGTGCATTAGGAAAGGCACCCTAAACATTGCCAACGCACTTTTGGAGATAGTTGCAAATGCAAAATCGGTGGTAAGGGAATGGCATCTATTCCAGGTAAGGGAACATTCTCAAATGTGTTCTTTGTTGATGGTCTGAAAGCAAACCTAATGAGCATCAACCAATGGTGTGATTCTCAACATAAAGTTCATTTTTCCTCACAAGAATGTATCATTGTGGATATGCACGGAAAAGATATACTTCATGGGGAATGTACATCTGACAACTGTTATGTTGTTGACACGAATGCTAATTTGACATGTCACTCTGCCAGTAGACTGAGTTGTGGCATCAACATTTGGGCCATGTTAAGCATATTGATCTTGAAAAATTGGCAAAAACACAAGTTGGTTCATGGGATTCCTAAAAGTTTAAAAGCCCTGAACTGTGTGTGTGGCCCGTGCTAAATAGGAAAGTAGTACTCAAACCTAATGAGGAAAAACATGGATCATTAGCATCTTTAGACATGGACACTGTTTCATCGACAGTGATCATGAGAATCAACTAGATAAATCTTCAGTGCATCCTAGGTCTCAAAAAGGTCAAGTGTTAAGAGATCACTCTCTTGATACAATTATTGGAAATGTGTCTGCACCCATGAAAACCCGACAATGGGTACACCATGAAGTTACTTTTTTGTGTTATGTGTCATCAATTGAACCTAAAAATATAAAAGAAAGCATTAATTGATGATTCTTGGATAACTAGCATGCATGACGAGCTTGAGCAATTTAAAAGGAATTATGTGTGGGAGCCCATTCCAAGACCTTCACATACTAGTGTTATCGGTACAAAATGGATATTTAAGAACAAAACCAATGAACAAGGGCAAGTTATCCAGAATAAGGCTCGATTGGTTGCTTAAGGATTCACTCAAGTGGAAGGCATAGACTTTGATGAAACGTTCGCCCCTATAGCACGTTTGGAATCCATTAGAATTCTACTTACTATTGTTTGTTTTTGGAACATCAAATTATTTCAAATGGCTGCAAAAAGAGCTTTTCATAATGGGTACCTATATGAAAAAGCTTATGTGGAACAACCCAAAGGTTTTTAGGAACCTCAATACCCTGATCACGTATACAAAATGAAAAAGGCACTTTACGAATTGAAACAAGCACCAAGAGCATGGTATGAGCAGCTAACTATGTTTCTAATGGAAAATGCATTCAATAGGGGAAGTGTTGACAAGACCTTGTTTATAAAGCGGGATAGGAAAGATGTTCTTATTGCTTAGGTCTATGTAAATGACATTGTGTTGGTTCTAATTCCAAAAAGTTGGCCGAGAGATTTGCTGAGAATATGTCCAAAGAGTTTGAAATGAGTATAGTGGGAGAACTATCTTTTTACTTGGGCCTTCAAATAAAGCACTGTGAAAAGGAGGTCTTTGTATCCCAAACCAAGTAAGCCAAGAATTTGTTGAAAAAGTTTGGCATGACCACCTCCAAACACTCTAGGACTTCAATGAGTTCTATTGCCAAGCTAGGTTTAGACTTGGACAGTAAAAATTATGGTGAGACACTTTATAGGAGTATGATATGCAGCCTTTTGTACCTCACTACAAGTAGATCGGACATAGCATACAATGTGGGTGTGTATGTCCGATATCAATCAAATCCTAAGGAGTCTCATGTGAGTGCGGTGAAAAGAATAATGGAATATATGAGTGGAACAGTTGATTATGGAATTTGGCTTACAAAGGATACCAACACCAACATAGTTGGATATTCCAATGCAGATTGCGCCATAGTTGGATATTCCGATGCAGATTGCGCTAATTGTGTTGATGACAGATGAGCACATGCGGTGGGTGTTTCTTTATTGGCAACAATTTAGTTGCTTAGTATAGCAAAAAGTAGACTTCAAATTCCTTGTTGACTACTGAGGCCGAATATATAGTTGCTAGGAGTTGTTGTATGCAATTGCCTTGGATGAAGTAAATGTTGTTTGACTATGGAGTCAAACAAGAAACTACGGTTGTTCATTGTGACAACAAAAGTGCGATAGATACCCTTTTCAACACTTTAGGACTAAGCATATTGACATCATGCATCACTTCATACGTGATTTGGTGAAGGAAAAATTCCTTGTTTTGGAGCATATTGTCATCGAAAACCAGTTAGCTAACATCTTCACAAAACCCCTTGATTTCGTTCGGTTTGACTCCCTTAGGAAGTCCTTTGCCATTTTGTTTCTTTGATTTTTCTGCTTGTCACACAAGCATGATCTATTAACGTTTAAATTTATAATTTTCTAGCATGTGATACACAGTGAATTACATATTTTGAACTGAATGTCTTGACACATAGTTTATGGATTTTTTTTTTTTGTTGCATGATGAGTCATTTGCATTCACTTTGAGTTGTTTGATGTCGGATTTGGTGGAATTCATAACCTTGGTGCATTTCCATTATTCTGGAGCATTGACCTTGATTATCTCCCCATCCCTAATGCTCTCTCCTTAGTGCTTTAAAATAAATAAATAAATAAATCGACGATCGGCCCTGAGGAGGAATCTTGGACATTTGGCTCACTTTGTTGGATCTTTCTTTATTTATTTTGGGTTGAAGTTATACAAGTTCTTGTTGAAAAGTATACATCAATTCAAATGGTCACATTTGGAATAATGTTTGGAATGATATCGCTGACTGCTGGAAATACTCTAACGAGGTCACTCATATATCATGTGCAACAACGGAAATCTCATGGCTCTCTTCATATGAAAGCCATCTCATTACTATTAAGGTTGTTTAGACTTCAATAGTAAATCAGTCAACGGAAGAAAATTTGTATTTTTGTTTTGCTAGGAAGTTCATGTCACAAGTGTGAACGGCACACAAATCACTTCATATGAAAGCCATCTCATTAATTTAGATGGTGAAATTCGTCTAAAGACAGTCAATACATTTCTTCTAGAAAATTTGTGTCAACCAGTCTATCTTTACTCATGCTATTTGGTTTTTGCGGCACAATTTAAATGTAGCGGGACCATAAGTTGATAGAGCAACTTCGTTGTTTGTGGATGGCAAACAAGTCAAATGTATCCAAAGCTGAAAAAAAAATCTGAAGGGACTAACGGGGAGCTTCCTACATCATTTCTGATAAGGTCATATGTCTCTATTTAATGTGACTGGTGCTTTGTGATTGACGAAAATTAACTTCTAGTTAAACATTAATGTCTCAGTGTTGTTACACTTGAGTTCATCTCTCACACACCTTTACACATGATTAAATCCTACTTACTTATGTTGTCACTTTATTCAGTTTTTGAAATCTTTCATTTCAGCTTGTGAGTGATCATAGATGGATTTTGTAATTTGACATGCCTTGGATTTGTAAATTTCACTTCCACTATCATAATCTGCCTTGAAATTTCGTTTCCAAAAAAAACTAACCTACAGTGTTAATGAGGCTACATGCGTTCCAATGCACGACCATGCGTTTGAACGCACGTGCACTTTTTTCTAAAAAATCCATCAATACTATTTAACTGTACATCCATGCATTTGAACACACCTTTAAGCGTTCAAACACATGTTCTTTTTTTTTTTTTATTCCATTTCCAACTCATTTTGTTTCATTCCTCATTCATTTCTTTGGGATTCCTTCCTAGCCTTAGTCTTCTTCTTCCTTGTTCCAAGTCTAATCCTCATCAAAGCTCCATTTCAAGGTATATTCTTCCATCCAAGTCTCTTGTGTTTTTGAAATTTAATTTTTCGTTAGCATTTTTTCTTGATGGATGAGATATGTTGTGGTTCAATTTCTATTGGGTTGTTGATTTCTTTGCACTATGAGTTGTGGGAGATGGTTTTTGAAACCTTTGTGTTACTCCTTCACTATTCTTAGTTGATTTGTGATATACATTGTTCAAAGAGTGGTTCTTGTGGAGTTTTGTGTTGAGATGATGTGGATTTCCATGTGTTGGAGTGATGGATAAACAATATTTCTCCCTCAGGTTGGTGAAGATGTTTGGTTGAGGGGGAGAACATATTCTATGTTTTATGGTGTTTGATAGAATGGAGAGGCACTCATGCTTTGGTTGTTACTTGAGTTCTATTTTGAGCACCAAATGTTTGAAGAAATGTCTGAGTCAATCTTTTCGGCATTGTTTGTTAGAATGTATGTCACGTGTTTGACAGATGGCCCCAAAGAAGAGAACAGCCTCCAAAGGTGCATCGTCATTTTCATCTTTTCCATCCAATCGCTTTCTTGATGAAGAAGGTCAAAAATGATTTGAAGAACAATTTGCTGAACGGTCTGTTATTAAGGAAAGACATGTTGAACTTGGCAAACTATCTAAGTATGGAATTTGCAATGTGGCTTCATCACGGAAGTGGGATTATCTCTATGACTTGAATAGAGAAATTATTTATGGCTAGTTCCATGAGTTCTACAACAACATTGGGATTTCCACTGGGGTATCTTTTGGATATTTTGACACTATAGTACATGGCCATGATTTAATCATATCTCCAGATATCTAGAGTGGATTGCTCAATATCCCACAAACTGCAAATGCTTATTTTTCCAATAGATGAAATTGTAACTCTTGCTCTCACTTTTGATTATATTGTTACTGTGTTGACTGGTTGTCCATATCATTGGGTGGCGCGAATTATCCCTCAGTCTAACTTGACTGATAATACAAGCTTTTCCATGTGTTTGTGTGCTACATTGTTAGCCCTAAAGGGCATCAATCAAATGTGACAAGGGAGATTGGCTATTTAATGTACTACATTGGGGCCCAAAGGTCCATTGATCTGCCTTTTATTGTATTAAATGCCATGAAGTATTTATTTACAGGACCCAAAAAAGCATCACTTCCATTTTCAGTGTTCATCTGTATGTTGATTATGAATTCTCGGCCTCAAGTTGAACTTCATGAGGAGTCTACTATGGCAATAGGAAAGATAAATGAAACTACTCTGAGCAGGTCACAATCTCACTCCCGTCAGGCAAATGTGCAGGCTGGTGGAGAAGAGGTTGTGGAACAAAGGCAAGTTCCTAAACATGTTAAGGGAAAGTCTTAAATCTCTCAATGTCTTTTTGTATTGGAGCTGCATATGAATAAATGATTTGATCGAGTTGATGAGAACATCAGCCAATTGGCCAACAATTTGAACAAACTTCATGAAGAATTTCCACAATCAATGAGCCTCCTTCAGTTGGCATTTTTCTTTGAAATCCTCCTTTCCCTTATGTTTATGTTTCTTGGGTTCAGTTGTTAGCTTATGTTTGTGTCGAGTTGAACATTGGTAATGTTATGTCTAGACTTTATTTCAAGTGTTTTGTTTATAAGAACTGTTAAACTTTGTAAGCCTTGGTTTCAACTTGACTTTGGCAACTATGTCAAAAAAGGGGAAAGTAGTCTTACTCTATAAATTAGTCTATTTCAATTAGTGTTGGTGTAATGAGCAGTTATATTTCATGATTATTTATGTTCTGCGTAGTTCTATTTCATGGTTAATATCCCTGATCTTTATCAAAGAATTTAAACATGTGTATTGTTAAGGTAATGAATTTGCATATTTATGCATCATTTTGAGATGAATTGGGGGTTTGATTAGGTGAATAACATCATTATTCATTTAAATTCTTCATTCCATGAATTTTTACTTAGGAACTTGAATTTACATAATTTCTTACACATTTTCTGCATTAATTTATAAATTTACAATTTTTCTCTAAAGAGTCTAAATTAGAGTAAAACTCTATCCGGACGGGTCCCGCTTCAATTTGAGCTCGTTAGTATTTTGTTTATTTGCTTAGAATGTGTAGGAAGATGTAAGCAAATCATGTGGGGCATATCATACAAGAAGTTTGGAAGATTGGCTTCATGAGAACTCCGCACACATGTGCACACATACTTGGATGGTAAAAGGGGCTTCCCAATCTTAAGTTGTTAAAATAATTCAAATTTGAGTCAAGAAAAGAAAGCAAAGCTGGAGATAATTCAAGAAAAGGAAAGTCAAATGAGAGGAATTCAAAAATGAAAAGTCAATCCCGTTTTTCTTTGGACAACATAATTTAAAATGGTCATAACTCTCAAACCGAGCATCAAAATTGGACAATCTACCTACCGTTGGAAAGCTCTCTTCAAGCAAATATTTTTAGGATGTGAGATTATATCAATTGGAGCTGAAACGACAAAGTTATGGCTTTGGGAAGTTGGCTGTAACTTTGTAGACGGAATTGCAAAAATCATGTTGATTTTCTCCATGTTACACACCTTTAGGTGGGGTCTATCTCTCCTCAAGTGAAATACATTGTAAATAAAAGTGGGGCCCATAATCCTTGCATTATTCTTTTCAAAATAATCTATTAGGATTTGAAGAAAATCCTCAAAAATTTAAAGAAGGAAAGCTTATTTAGAAGATTTACTTGTACATGAGAGGAAAATCTTATAAAAATAGAAAGTTTGTGTAAAAATTAGTTTCCAAAGGAAAGCAAGAAAGAATCTCTCTAAAGTAGTCAAATCTTGCTTACTTGTTGGCCAAAGAGATGACCTACCAAATATGGAGATTTTTGCTACAAAGAAGGACAAAAGTGTAGAAAGAAAAGGGGTTCCAAATCCTATAAAAACAATGCATGGACATCCAAGAGCTCTGACCACCCTTCTTCATGCTTTCTCTCTCCTCTAGCCACTTTTTCTCCTCTTTACTCCATTAATGTTCTACTATTATTTTTAAGGTGTTTTTGGAGCCTTGTTTCAAAAACTAGAAATTTAGAAGAGAGATTCTTAAAGAGGGAATATTGTACAAGAATGATTTTAATGAAGTTTTTTATGAAGATCTTGGCAATGTTTGGTTAATCCTTTGAATCAGAGTACACAGATAAAGCTAAGTAAATTTTTATTTTAATTCATGTGGTTATTTTGTTCTTTTTTTATTTCTTTTAAATGAATGCTCTATTAGAATAATAAATCTATCTTCATGCCTTAGGCAACCTCTATTTTAATTTCTAATGAAAACAATTTGATAATTTATGTTTATTTTGATAGATTATGCTTAGGGCTAAGATCCTTTGATAGTTTATGCTTAATTTGATAAGTCATGCTTATGATTTTTCATTCTTTTATGAGGTGAAGGAGGTCTTGGTAATGATTTCATTTTTCTTATTAAAATTTGTTTTTGAGAAAAACACTCCATTGAAACTTTCAAATGAATTGAATAAGAATTTGTTACCTATCATGTGCCTTGAGCACCTACTTTTTAAATACCACACCTATGAATCATTTGTACTAACTGCAGTATGGGCCACATTACAACAAATATCAGACCTTCGTACCTAGATGGGCTAAATCTTGACATGATGAGAAGTAAGATAAGTACTTCTCCTCTAATTTCACATGCAGTTTCGCAATTTATCACAGTGTAGCTGAATGTGCCCACTAATCCCACAGAAATTACAAATGGGAATGAAGTTGGGCTTGGGCACATTTCGTTTGATAACAGTATTCACACGTGGAGAGTTTACATAAGTGGGTGACATCGAAGTCAAAATAGGTCCACAAACAAATACAGAGTTACCTTTATATTTAGAAGTTGAAGCAACATGTTCATAGCTAAGTCCAAGTCTTTTGGGATTTTTAACTTCTTTGCTCATGATTTCTTCTAACTTTGTTGTCCCAATGTTCATGCGTTGGATTGCAAACTTGTCATTATCCAATGCTAAATGAACCATACTCAATTTTCCATTGAGGTCATCTTTCTCCATTTGGCATGAACTTAGCTCCTTCCTTTTTGCATCCAGTTCCCTTTCGGTCTCCTTAACTTTTGCAGTCAACAATTTAGTCTTGTTCCATGCATCAATAAGTTAATTAGACAAGAGGGAATGCTAGGACTCTAACTGAGTTACCTTTGCATGTGCTTCCTCCAATTCACTGACTGAGGAGTTCTTGGATTCCATGTCCTTCAGCGAAATAGATAATCTACCATTAATTCTTGATAGACGCATGGAATTTTTCCACAGTTTGTTGTATTAAATTTCTAAATCTTATTCATCATCTGAAAAGTTGTGAAAATTTATATCTTCATCTGACTTAGAGTCTTTGTCAAATGAACCTTGCACAGAAGAGTGGTCAGATAGAGCAAAAAAAGCAACAAACTTATAAGACCCTGACTCATTAGTAGGAGACTTAGGCTCGCTACAATCTTCCTCTGAATCGTCATCCTAAGTGGTGTTCAAAGCCTTGCCTCTGCTTCACTCTTGTCGATTGGCACACTTACCTACAGTGTGTCTATAACCTTGATATTCGAAACATTTGATAGGCTTAGAAGAACCTTTCACAGGATTTTTCTCAGATTTAGGCACAAATTTTGATTTGTAAGGTGCCTTCTTCTTTGAGAAATTCTTTCTCTCAAAATCCTTTTTGTTTGTAAAATTTTTTAAAATTTTCTTAGCAAATAGGGCTTCGAGTTCAGCATCGTCCAAACCGAACTCTAATTCTGTAAGGCCCCAACCCTAGATAATTATGATTTATAGTAATTAAATTGGTTTTACTTTAATTTAGATGTTATTAGGTTAATTGAGCCCAAGTCTCAAGAGATTTGGGTTATGGATAGGTAGTTAGGTTGGGTTCATACCTTATTAGGAAGTCCAAGACCTTCTGTAGTTAGTATTTTCATGATTTGGCATTATTTATGTATCATATTAGTTGCATTGGGTGAGTCTCATCTTGTTGAACATCTTTTATGTTTGGCCCAAAGCCATTTGGACCCATCTCAGCCCATTTTAAGCCCATCGATTCAAACCAGAAATATCTGGAAACCAAGAGGGCTTCCTTGTAAATTCCAGAAACTTCATTTCTATAAAAACCCCCAAAACCCCATCGATCCCTATTCCTCCTCTACCTCCCTCACCTTGCAGCACTGGCCCTTTCTTCTCCTTCCTCCATCGTCATTTTCTTCATCTTGCCTCCATTTCTTCGGTGATTGAAGCTCACGTGCATCAAGCTGAGCTTCTTCCTTCTTTCTCTTCATTTTCTCTTTGCTCTTCGTTGGCATCAAGGCACCATCTTCACCTTCTTGTTGTAGAAGGCTTGAGGTAAGGAAAACCCCATCTCTATTACAGTTATTGGGTCCATTTAGGGCAAGGAAAATCAAGGATTTGGCATGCATGCATCTCACTTCGTTTCCCTTGTGCATATGTTAGATTCTTCATTTGTGAAGCCTTATTCTTCATCTAATCAATGGGCAAATCAGTTTAAGTAAAGCACCAAGTACCAGGCAAGTATAAGGATACATGATCTTACATGCATGGCTTGATTTCCTTGATTCTTGATGGATTTTGTGACTTTACCCTCTTTACAGCTCAATGGAAAATACATGGATTTGATTGTGTTTTAATGTTGATTCTTGATGAATAAATTGACAATGGTCTTTTAGGGAACCCAAGAATGTGAAATGGAAGCTTTTAGATTGGTTTTATTGTAGGTAGAATGGTGTATTAGAAGAGAGAAACCAGTAGAATAGAAACCCTTCCGTAACAGAGTGCTTCAAGGCCGACCGGTCGGTCCTGAAGCTAGATCGGTCGAATTGCCTTCCTGGTAGTCTGACCGGTCGGCCATTCAGCCCGACCGGTCGAATTACTCTTCTGGAAGCGGTCTGACCGGTCGAACAAACACCCGATTGGTCGGGTAAGTCTGACCTGTAACTTTTAAAGAAGTGTTCCAAAATGAATTCTATGCTTGGCTATGGACTTTCTATAGTCTATGGGATAGCCTAATGATGGGTTACTCCCTTACATCTTAGAAAGAGACCGAGACATCCGCCCACACATTACCATTGGCGGTAGGTTCAACCAAAGGCCTATAGGACCATTGAATTGGATCCTTGCTACCTAAACTAGCCCAACGGATTAATATGGAGAAGGAGGAGTGGTGTGCTGTCACTCTTCTCTTCTTGATTCTCTAGTTAGTTTTTAATGTCACGTCATGGGTGTTGGCATAACGTGAAGTGTCCTTTATATATATACATGAAGTAACACTGAGAATGGTAATACCGGGACACCGAATGTCTTATGAATACATCGTATTGAATGACCTTGGAAACTCGAATTATCTAGTATAGGATTGGCTAGTAATTTGTCCTTGATAACCCTACGATCTAATTGCATTCATATTGATAATAACCCTGACCTCCACATAAGGATTTATATCAGTTGCATTAATGATGATCAGTTGCTTAGTTAAGTTACCTTCTATATCAGTATAAACAGATCAGTATATAGTAGGTATGGACATCAGAGTATTTCCAACATGCTTAGAGTCGGCGCCACTTAGCTTATTATTCCCCATAGGAGGTTCGACGGGACCCCATGGGATGTGTTATCAGTTGCCTACTGTAGTAGTATCAGGAGAGTGAGTCGACGCTCTCGCGGGCAGCTAGTTGGTTCTGGTTCGGCCACTAGTGGATTCCCAAGGATCAGTTTACTCTCTTATTAGAGAGGAAATAGCAAATGTGGTTGCCATTTTGGTATGATATATTTTTTATTTCATGATTCACTATTCATGCTAATTCATATGCATCAGTGCCTAGGTTTTGATATTGATCTCTTTTAATCAGTATATTATTTATTTCCCTTGATCTATCATGTTAAGCTCATGTATCCTTATCTTTGCTTAACTGTCGTGTTAACTAGAATTACCATGGTGCAACAGGTGCAGAACCCGATGCCAATTAGGCAATCAGCGTGCTCCTGGAGGCAACCCCAATGTTACCTCGGGACGTGAATGAGTGGAGTGAGGAGGACATCTTCTCTTGATTCTCCTCAATAGTGTGCAACAGGGAACCTTTTGGGATTGGACTTAGGGTTCACCTTCCATTGATATATTTTGTATTATTATGGATCCCCATGTCTTATGCATGCAGATGGGTTAAATATGCATGCAGATGGGTTAATTAACAGACTTGTTTATTTAATGTATGAAAATGAATGGATGTTTTATGGATGCTCATGATATAATTACAGGTGAAATCTCTAGGTTTCCGCTTGAATATCTATGTTGAAAATACGTGTTTGCAGATCTTCCTCACACGTACATGTGGGATTACCCTTGTGACAGTTCGTACGTGTCTTGTCATGGCACGAATTGTCACGGGTACGTGTGTCATTCCTCGGAACCCACAATAAATCCCTAAATTCTCGGGTTCGGGGCGTGACAGATTCATCATTAGAATCTTCATCCGTAGACTTAAAGGAAACGAGGGCAATCCTTTTTAACTTTTTGGTTAAGCAATGATTAGCCTCAATAGTTTGTAAATTGCCAGCTAATTCCTCGGTGTTCAGATTTGAAAGCTCTTCGATTGCAATAACTTTGGCATGAAACCTTTCAGGTAGAGATTGAAGAATTTTCTTAACAATTTTGTTCTCGGCTATCGACTCACCTAAATTGAAACTTGAGTTAACAATGTCACTCAGTTTCACGTTGAATTCATCAAAAGTCTCCTTGATTTTCATATGCAAGGTTTCAAAGGCAGATGTCAAGTTTTGAAGTTTTGTTTGCCTCACAATTTCTAGGCCCTCATGCACTTTCTGCAGGATGTCACATGCTTCTTTTGTAAAATTGCATGTAGAAATTTGAAGCAGTAAGGTGTTAAATGCCTTGTTGTTGTAATTATCCGGAAGTTTCTAACCTGTTGACCATCGTGCCTTAGGTTTGGGAGTAGTTTTCCTATCAGTTGTAACTGTGGGTCTGATATATCCCTCTTTTATGCAGTCCCAAACATCATCATCTATAAACCTCAAGAAAGTAATTATCCTAACCTTCCAGTAGGAATAATTGCTGTCATCAAGCAACGGGGGCTTGGTAGTCAACGTGTCTTTCCTATTCAATTCTATAAGGAAGATTTGATGGATCGATTCACACAGAATTTCATATGACCCACTCTGATACCAATTGAGGAATTGATTTAAACCCCTAATTGGGTTAGGGTCTCTTAATCAGATTCCTTTCTAGTTAATTCAACTGTTCTAATCCAGCAATCAATAAATCAAACTACAAAGAGAACATGCTCAATTTTTTTTGTGGAAAACCCAACTTGGGAAAACCATGGGTCCTTTCTTCTAGACTGAAATCAAATCAAGCATTATATAGAATAAAGGTTATAGAGATCTCACAAAACCATCATCAGCTGGTGACTTAACCTATAGACTGCACCGGTTTCGCTAGCAACTTGGCGTACACCTTAATCATGCTTCATCATCACCGCCTTGAATGCCCTTTAAGACGAATCTACTAGGAGATAATAGCTCTAATAGCCAAAGCCTTAACTTCAATGTAGATCTCTTTTAGGAAGCTCTAGGGGTATAGCAAACTCTCCTAGAGGATTCTAGATGATTAAATATCAAGATAAATCATCTGAATAGAGAAATAATCTTCTTCTCCAACCTCAGGGGTTGTAGGTTTGCTCCAAGGTTCGTGCCTCTAAAAGATCTACACTTTCTGCCACGAAAATCCTTTAAATATGGATTTCAGAAAATGCATCATGCGTTCGAACGTGCAATCATGCGATCGAACGCACCCCCTTACTGTTAAAAGGAATAAAAATCTCTAACACAAAGCAACTTGTATGTTAGCCGTGCATTCAAACGTACAAGCATGCATTTGAATGCATAGGCTTGCTGTTACTTTCTTCATGTAGTTTGTATTTCTGACACTTGCACATCCAAATCTTCATCAAGGAGAACCATGGGCAGTCCAATACTAAAACAAAAAATTAAATCTTATAACTTTCAAGTTTTTTGTTCGTCCCAATGAATATGCCAATTCTCATAACCTTACAAGGTTTTAAGTATAAAAGTTTAAATCATCTTTCCATTGGCCTTATACTTCCATCTTGATCTATTTGCAATCCAGAGATTTGATATAAGAACTTGGATTGTATAAAACGAAGAATGAATAGACTGTCATTAAGTCTAATTCATATCATTGAGTTTAGCTAATTCTGATGCATATTTTAATAAATATAGCTTGTAAAAATTTGAATTCACATCCTCCCAATTTTAGAGCTTTTGAAATGCAGCTCCAGCCACCGCAAAATAAATCTTTATGTAAATAGTTCTAGGTACAAGTCTGTTCAATTTCTATACTTTTTTCCAATTATTATATTTATAGTTTAATTTTATGGTTTTTGCAATACTCTTAAAAAAACTGAAATTATATTTCTCCTAGAGGATCTTTCATAGACATTGTATGAATGTGCAATTAGTCTTCAAATTTTACAACTATATTCATAATGATAGACGCATGTTTCGATTATATGCATTTTTTTGTTTTATTTATTATTTTTTTGGAGCTTGTCATTGCTAGGAGTCAAAACATTTCTTTCCTTTTCCAATTCTTTGTACATATTCTTAAATTTATAAATAATACTTTTTTTAATTTCATCAACTTTCACCTTGAATTTCTATTAATTTCTTATTTTACATGAAATTTAAGGTGAGCTCTGCATAAGTTCCACCTTAAATCTTTATTTACTCTTTATTTCAAATTAATGCAAAGCTTACCTTAAAACTATACCTTAAAACTAACTCTCTTTTTTATGCATACACACACATGTCAATGCTTTAAGCATGAGTAATTTAGCTATTGATATTATGTGAAGGGAAAAACTACTATACATCTGTTCCTCGCACTATGGTGAGGGACAATTCCTTTTTTAGACCTAATAAGGTCAAAAATGTGTAATGTGGTGTGATGATTTTATCTTCCTGCACATCAATACTTTGCAAAAAAGGAAGTGTCCCTTACCATAGTGTAAGGGACAGATGCATAGTAGTTTTGTCCTTATGCAAAAGCCAATGATTTTGGCTGCCTCAATTAATTGATTTTGACGTTACGTAGCATTTTTTTTTATCGGTATTGAAGTTCACCGTAAACCAAAGATATCAGTGCAAGACTTGGTACGAGTTAGGCTAACTATGGGGCTAACATACATAAAATCACAACCTCACTTCTTAAAGCTTTTTAAAAGCTATTCTGTCAACCGACCTTAAAAAAGTTTTATGTAGCCAGTGGCTCAGTTGATTTGAGCCTTGGGTTTGTTTTCTAAGGTCTCAAGTTCGACTCTCGCTCCTTACGTTATTTAGGTATTATGTGTGCATGGCATAATTTTTGCTCATTAGAATTAGGTAACCGTTGAGTTGGAGGCTACCAAAGGCTAAGCAAGCCAGGGATACCTCGGGTCATAAAAAAAAGTTGAATGTAGAAAACTACTATAAAAATATATCTGAAGTAGGTTTTTGGTATCTGAAGTAGGTTTTTGTTTTCTTTCTCTTTTGATATCCTAGCTAAGGAGTTATATGAGACTTGCATATGTGAGGTAATGTGAACTCACACATGTGACAAGCTACAATTCACGCATGTGAGGTGGTGGGAACTCACATGTACAAGAAGAGACAAGCTCAAAAATGTGAGAGATGATAAGATCTTATACATGTGTAGAGACGCAAACTCAAACATGTACGGTTATGGGAACTCACATATGAAAGGAGATAAAAACTCACATGTGAGGTAAATGTGAGATCTAATATGGTTTGCAATAAAATATCAAACCTAAGATCTTGACTTATGCATTAAACAATAGATAATTTGAAAATTCTAAAAACGTGCCTTTTGCAATGATCTTGATGATGAGCAATTTAGATCTGGTCTAAAGATTGTCCCACCCTGTGATCAACAATCTTTATATATAAAAAAAAGCCTTTATAAAATAGGGTTTTGTTTTATCACCCTTGTCACTCTCTCTAATATGCGTGAGAGTTGATAACTATTTTGCAAATCTCGTGAACCACTTTTATAAGTAACCCTATAGAGATTTCTTACCATCAAAGAATTCCTATTAGAAGTAAGTTTTTTTAATTCTCTTAACAATTAGTCAAACAAGAATCCTAATGGACTAGGCTTCCTAAAAGTGAATTCAAGATAGATTTAAATTTCTTAAAATCAAAGAAAAGGGTAAAAGATATTAAAATTAGTGCACTCAACGTGGGACCTAATCATTATTAGACTTGTGGTAACGAAGACCATTTATATTTAACGGTAAAAACTACTCACATATGCAAGCAAGGTGGAGGCTGAGTTCAAAGTCTATACCTCTAGCGACTCCTTACCACTCGGGTAAGGAGCCATTTTCAATATAATATCCAGTGCATGTCACAGTTGCTATACGAAAAAGGTGCATCATATCATTTGCATAACTGGTTAGACCCTATGATATATATTAGGCGTCATTTTTATATAAATATGCATGCTTACGATAAATAATGATTCTAATTGTTGAAATACTATAGAAAAACCGATTAAGACTTGTGACTTGATTTTATTTTGTGAGTGTTTTCCAACTCCGAGGGTTGGCTTCAGATTTCTCGCTTCGATTTTTATTTTTTATTTGATTACATTCATATTTTAGCATATTATTTTTTTATTCATTTTGCATACTTTAATTGTGTTGTATAAGAAATCTAACAGTGGACCCAACAAGAGTTTTCACTCCTAGATGATCTTAAACTACACAAATGTGCCCATAGTCTTTTATGTTTTACTCATATGTTAATAAAAATAAACTCTATTGCATGTACTTCTTTTCCACAATCTAGGCCAAATTATAAGTTTGACAAATTTTACCCCAGGGGAGTGAAATCACATCCTTCCACATGCGTGACCTAACTGAGCCCAACATAGCCCAACATTTGGGGCACCTTTAACATGGAGAGCATCAATTTTTAGTTGTTTGGATTCCATGGATAAGCCCCAGTAATGTAATTTAGACCTGGCCTCAAAGGATCTAGACATCCCTATTACCGTAGATATGAAGAGTCAACTGCAAAGTAATAAACTGCTGCCTTTTTTCTAAAAAGAAAAGGAAAATCTTTTACAACTGGACATGTTTGGTAAACATCCGCTGGGACGAGGGGATTCTATGGCTTTGATGATTCCTTCGTTATGCCTGGAATCAGTGCATCTTGTCAAAAAAAAAAAAAAAAAAAAACAATTCAGGTTTATTAAAAATAGAGGATTTCCAAGAAGAGATCTTAAAAAAATGAACGACTTGGCATGTTTTGGCCAATATCTCATGATCCACAAGGCTTTACGTTTTGAAATTTTGTCCCATAACTAGTTTTGGCCTTTAGATCACATCTAACGGTCTGGATTTTTCAAAGTGACCCATAGAAGTCCAGATTTGCATTTCAAGCGTTGATTACTTTTTTCAAAATATCTCAACATATAAGATGATTCAACGGCTAAAAATTGGTATTCTATTCGTTTTTGGGATGTGAAACAATCTCAACAGTTTTGATCAACCGTGTGGCACCTACAAACCTATGATCTTCACAACACCTGGTAAACTCATATTTGGCACTGTAGCAGTGCATTCTATACTGCTATGAATTCCTCGTGTCTGATGGGGCCCTCCTTTCCCCACGTTTCACGTTGTTGCCAAACGTGGAAAATCCACTATTCCGCGGAAAACCAGACGTGCCACAAATCTTTTTCTTGGTTAAAAGGGTAATTGTATTAAAAAAAGAAGTAAAGAGAACGAAATTTAGCCCCCAAAGATGGAGCAAGGGCGAGGACCAAAGAGACAGAATATTCAATTATACAAGATCATGTGTTTCACAAGATGGAGCCACGGAGGACGTCAAAACAAAAGACTTGGAAAGTCTGGAAATGGACCTTGCGATGTCACATCAAAAGACTAGGGAGTCAAATGGCGGAAGAATCCATCAATGAATATATATATATTTATTTTATTTTATTTTTTAACAATTCACCGTTAATAGTAGTTTTCTGGTTTTGGAAGAATCCATCAAGAGCAGTTGAAGACTGTTTTTGTTCATGAATGAAAATTCCCATGCTAGTGAAAGTAGATGTCAAGAACCAAATTCCACTGGGCAAGGTGTAGGCAACTGCTTCATAGCCCAATAAGTTGTCCACGAATTATATCTGAGCCAGTGTTTGCATCAAAACTATAATACAGGTATGGGTGCATATTGGATTGGGCCAAACTTAAAGTCGCATGTCTTGAACCAACGAGATGGCTAATCAACTTCTGATTCAATTTGAAACTGTAGACTCAATTGTTAAACACGTTACACACTGCACCTAAAGGGCAAGTTTCGATCCATATAAGAATTGTACAAATATATATATATATATATATTTATATGAGAATGGGTTACGCTATAAAACTCCGCAGGCATTTTTCGTCTCGTTTTTAAACTATCAGATTTTAACACGTGTCATCAACACCTCCTTAAAATTAGTTATTTCTTATTTTTTACATTTCTCTTGTGAGGTGGCAAATTTTTATTAAATATGTCAAAATGGGCATAAACTGCTCTTTTTTAAATGGAAAGTTTTTGAAAATTCCTCATAAGAGAATAAACACATGTATATTGCAAATAGAAAGTAAAATGCTCCCACCAGAATTCTAAACAAACAATATTTATTTGGATTGAAGATCCTACAATTCCACTTAACATAACCTTCTAAAGGAGAGAAGCTTTAGCATTGATTTACTAATGACCAATTTGCCAGTTGTCTTACTTCTATTGTATTCAAACTTTGCAAGGCTGATATAAAAGGGGGACATTTATTTTGTACTTCTAAAATTTTATGAAGGGGATCCACTGAACAAAATAAAAAACTTCCCAATATTATGTGAGTAGGAGAGTCCGGACTTCTCACCCTCTACAGTGTGTTTTTTTTCCATACGTACCTGGTTTCAGCATATGCAGGCATCATGTGGGTATCTAGGGTTTTCACACCTAGAAGGTCGCCCTACAAAAACAATGCCAACACCAACATAAAACAACAACCACCAATTATGCACCGTACAAGGGCCAAAGTTTTAATTGAGTCAAGGACCTTCCATTTTAAGATTCTCACCGTTGTTTGGTTAATCATATAATGTTAGTGGTAAAAAATTGTAATTGTATGTATGAGACCAACCAGGACTAAAATAAACCTACTTCTATGGAATTGCATGTCAATTAGTAAGTCGTCTCCGTAAATGTGGGACCAAACCAATCCATGCTTTTAGACTTTAGTATAGTCATCGCCATAAACGTATGAGACCAACCAGGCGAGCACAAACGCTGTTTAAAATGATGACATTTTAGTGGGGATTTTATATGAAAAAACCTCTTATATGGGTCCTACAATGAAAAAGACTTTATAATTTTCATTACACTAGATCAAACCTCAGGATTTAGTGTGTAAAAAAGAAGGGAGGGTGGGATGGTACTGTCGCTCACTCATAGAAATTCAGAGAAAGAGGAGGAAGAAAAGGAAGAAAGGGTTTCTTTATTTCAAAAATGTCGTTGTATTTGTGCCTTTTGTTTGCTTTGTTGTATCTATGTTGTGTATTGATATATGGCAAAGCAAAAGGGTTCCTAATTTGTAGGATCATGGTCATGTTTTCTTGTTTTTATTTTTTTTAATCTTTCCTTTTGGATTTTTTTATTGAAGAACTCGTTAACTATTTGGGGTATTTCAGCAAATTGGGGTTTTGGTGAAAAAGGAGATATGGGTGCCTTTTGGATGTTTTTCAATTTAGTTTTGAAAGATTAGAAGAAAAAAAAGAAGATCCAAGGTCTTGGAAACTCAATAAGAAAAGGCTCTCACATTCTTTTTGTTTTTTTTATTTTTTATTTTTTTATGAGCGACATTAACATCACTTGAGGGAGCAATAGTATTGTTGCTCGTAAAGAACAAAAAATAAATAAATAAAAGATCCTGATGATTAATATAGTGCTGTCAAGACTGCAGAGTCTCTTTTAGTGTATGACTCATCTAAGGGGTTCTTTTGTGTAAAATCCTCTATTTTAGTAGAAAACATGACGCAGGTGATATTTTCAAAGACTTGTACAATCTTCTCCCATAGCTTGATTGGTATCAACTATTTTTCTTTTAGACTGATTTGGGTAAAGAGAAAATGACTAGGGGAACAAAATTTGATATGGAGAATCTCCCCGGAACCACTTTTCTTTACTACGGGTCGCTGTGTCTACATTTGAATGAAAAGTGCTAGTTAGAATAAAATTATTTTGAAAATTTTTATAAATAAAAAATATTAAATCATTGAAGTTTGATTTAATTACAATTTCACTTGAGAAAAAAGAGCAATTTTATTCACCCCCTTAATCAACTCTAAACTCTTTGTAAAAATTGTTGCCAAAAAAAGAAAAACTCTCTGCAAAAGTTAGTTAATAGCAGCATTATTTTTCTCCTCTTAGGTAAATCCAAAGAGGAAGGGATGTTTGTAGATCCGAAGGAAAGAAATTATATTCTCTACTTTTGCCTACATTCAAATAGGCTTTCCGGAGTTCAGATAGCCGTCATTGATAAATTCGGATATGTGAAAAAAACAGGTAAGAGACATCAATATCTTCCCACCTTAGAAGCAGTAAATAACACTTGACGTGTCTGTCATACTACAGTTGTTTGACGTTACTTAACCCCCCGTTTTCCACAAGTTATTAAATGTTGGTCCATCATCCTATTACTTAATCCCCCGCGCTTACCGCAAGTTATTAACTATTGGTCCATCTTCCTAGGCCCCATGAGTTTGATAGTATGTTAATCGATTTAAAGTTTCTATTAATTGCAATATTCTACGCTGCAAGACGGAGACCAGGAAAGCATACGGGGAACGTCCCATGAATCACGGGCCAAGTATCTCTATAAATAATCGGTGGTTCTCCAAAAACCGTCATCACATTCTCACATTCACATCATTGGTTTTGCTTGAACTCATATCGATCTGAGAGCACTACTGATACTCATGGATCACCTCTTCCTCCTTTTCACTATAACCTCATCTTATTTCCTTTGTCTTCTTGCCACCTTTTTCATGCAGCTGCTAATGCTTTCTCAAGTCGCCTCTCTCCCCTTTTTCTTCATTGGCAGCCACAACACTACTTCACCAAACTGCCTTCGTCATAAGAAATTAGCCTTGCTTCAACTCAAACATGGATTTTTAATAAATCGTGGCTACTTTAATTCTTCTTCAAGGCTCGATTCTTGGAATCCATCCGTAGATTGTTGCTTTTGGGAAGGCATCACCTGTGACGAGGGTACTAGTCACGTGATTGGGCTCGATCTCAGCAGAAGCAGCACTGATGCGAGAATTGAAGGTCAAATAGACCCAAGCCTCTTCCACCTTCACAACCTTCAAAAGCTTGACCTCGCTCGAAACTGCTTCTATCCTCATCCAATACCCTCTGAGCTGGGATTGCTCACTAATTTGACTCATTTGAACCTCTCAAACTCGACTTTTGCTGGCCAAATCCCATTGGAAATATCAAAATTGACCAAGCTTGTTTCCTTGGATCTCTCTTCAAACAACCTAATGCTCAAAAACCCAAACCTTGTAACACTCATTGGAAACTTATCCAGCCTCCAAGAACTCTTTCTTGACAGGGTAAGCATCTCAGAGGAGCATGGTGGCAAGTGGGCCCAAGACTTATCCATCGCACTACCCAATCTTCGCAGGTTGAGCTTACGTGATTGTGGTCTTCAAGGACCCATTGATCCCTCACTTTTTTGGATTCCTTATCTATCTCAACTTTCTTTGGATGGAAATAATCTCTCCTCCATTGTTGAATCTGATTTCTTCGGTGACTCCTCTGCTTTAACATCTCTTACTCTTAGGGATTGTGGTTTGTATGGAGAAATTCCTGAGAGTATTTTGTTGCTGCCAAATCTACAAAACCTAGATATTTCATACAATCCATATCTCACTATGCATTTACCGAAGTTTCCTCAAAACCATGCATTGCGATACTTGAATCTGGACCATTGTAATTTTTTTGGGTCATTACCTTTTTCAATTGCAAACCTCACTCAACTTGAGTATCTGAAACTTTCATCAAATAATTTCAATGGTGTGATTCCTTCTTCAATTGCGAACCTCATCCAACTTGAGTACTTGGACCTTTCATCAAATCACTTCAATGGTAAGGTTCCTTATTCAATTGCAAACATCACTCAACTTGAGTATCTGGATCTTTCATCAAATAACTTTAGTGGTATGATTCCTTCTTCAATTGCAAACCTTGCCCAACTTGAGTACTTGAAACTTTCATCAAATAACTTCAGTGGTAAGGTTCCTTATTCAATTGCAAACCTCACTCAACTTAAGCATTTGGATCTTTCATCAAATAATCTCAGCGGTATGATTCCTTTGTCCTTTGGAGATGGGCTCCAACATCTCATTCATCTCAATTTAGATAATAATTCACTTGAGGGGTTTATCCCTTCATCTTTGTTTTCTCACCCAACATTGCAATCATTGCGTCTTTCTTACAACCAATTTAGTGGCTTCATTCCCGACTCTCATAATGAATCTTCTTCAGAGCTGAAGGAGGTGTTCTTGAATAACAACAAATTGCAAGGACCAATTCCTAGGCTAGTCTTTGAACTTGTGAGTCTACAATATCTTTCTTTGTCTAACAACAACTTCAATGGCACTCGAACACTAGATATGTCCAAAAACTTTCAGAACTTCTCATATCTCGACCTTTCAGATAGCAATAGTAGTCCTCATCTAATCCATTCGTCTAAAATTCTAATTTTATATTTATCTTCATGCAACATCAGTGAATTTCCAAACATCCTTCAAAATCTTAATCAATTGGAATATCTAGATCTCTCAAACAACAAAATACATGGTGAAATACCCACATGGATTTGGGAGGTAGGAAATGGGAGTTTGTATTATCTTAATCTTTCAAACAATTTCTTAGAAAGTTTTGAGCATCCATTGCCTGAATTCTCATCAAGTAGTTTAGATATTATTGACCTTCATTCCAACAAATTGCAAGGGTCACTTCCAGTTTTGCCATATCGAGCCTACTTTCATGACTATTCAGAAAATAATTTCTCCATCATTCCAGCTAGTATAAGCTTCACTTTCACTCAATTCTTTTTTCTTTCAGGTAATAATGTTAGTGGAGAAATTCCTTCATCAATTTGTAAAGCACAATTTCTTGAAATCCTTGATTTATCTAGAAACAACTTTAGTGGAAAAATTCCTACTTGTCTTGGAAAAATCGGCAATTCTCTCAAGATCTTGAATTTGCGAAAAAATGCTTTTCAAGGCACTATGCCCGACACATTTAAAAGGGAATGTAGTCTTAGGACGCTCAATCTTTATAACAATGAACTAGAAGGACCAATACCCAAGTCATTAGCCAATTGCAAAACATTGGAGATTATAGACCTTGGAAACAATTGGCTAAATGATACCTTTCCACTTTGGTTTGATAGTTTATTAAGTTTACGTATATTGATATTGCGATCTAACAAATTTCATGGTCCCATTGCTCATTCCTATGCTAAAAATTCCTCGTTCAAATTTTTGCAGATCTTTGACATTTCTTTCAATTCTTTTATGGGTATTGTTCCACCAAATTTTTTTCTGAATTGGGAATTGATGGAAGAAGGAAATGGTTCAACCTTGAGTTCCAGTAACCAAATTGTCAAGTATCAATTTGAAAATGGACATTACTTTCAAGATTCAGTGATGGTGACAATGAAAGGGCGTGATCTAGCGGTGGTCAAGATCATCACTGCATTGACCTCAATAGATCTTTCAAGCAATAGATTTGAAGGGGCGATTCCTAAATCAATATGCAATCTTAAGTTACTCCATGTGCTAAATTTCTCACACAATAATTTTAATGGCTCAATATCAGCTTCATTGGAAAATTTAACACAACTTGAGTCATTAGATCTTTCAAAAAATAAGTTATCGGGGAATATTCCTTGGCAATTGACAAAGCTCACATTTCTTGCAGTCTTGAATTTCTCACAAAATCTCCTCTCTGGAAGAATACCACAAAGCCAACAATTTCTCACATTTACCAATAGCTCCTTCCTTGGGAACATTGGTTTATGTGGACTTCCACTGTCAGCAAAATGTGAAGATATCGTGCCTACACCAGCACCAGCCTTTAGCGGTTTTGGCTCGGATGGAGTTGGAGAACTTGATTTGGAATTCATGTGGATGGCATTTGGAATTGGATTTGCATTTGGATTTGTAGTAATTTTCTGGACTCTAGTTCTTTGGAAGAGAGGAAGCAGAAAGTACATTCAACTTATTGATGAATTGTACTACATGATTTTTCCAATGAGTGCCTGAATTGTACATTGGCATCAGTAATAAGATAATAAGGAGAAAAGTAAAGAGAGAATGGAGTCAACTCATGGATGGTGTGTCTGTACAAACAATAGATACGCATAATAAATGTTTTTGTAGACATTTAAAGTTGATCATATGAAAAATTAATAAACCAACAAATAGTTTTATTTGGACTCATTCTTTGATGATTTTTACATGTGAAAGGTAGGTAATGCCACTAGAATTTTTTTTTAATTTTTTCTTTTTTCTTTAGCAAATGATCCTTATTATATTTGTCTTCCAATGGATGGTAGAATATTTGTTTCAATCAAAGAGAATTTGTTGTGTCCAACAATAAAGATTTAAACAAGTTCATATATATAGAGGGAAATAATCATATAAGAACTAGTTCTCATCACTGTTTTGTGAAAAGTCTAGGTGAGGCTCATCTATCACTTAATCTAATTCTTGCAATACACAGGGATCTCCTTGATAGTTATATGTCTTAAGTTTCAGTCAAATCTGAATTTACTAAAACATTGGATTAACTGTGTACCAATTCAAATGGAATGGATTTGTGGGTTACGGATGAAGGGGTTAGGACATGTGATTGGGGCCAAACTTAATATTTAGGATAGTCTCACATAAATTTTTCTATCCCCCTGGTCCCATCCCCGAATGGGACCCACAAGTGGGCTCCTTAAAAAGTTCTCACGCTAGGTGTGTGAGAACACTTCTCATAGAATTAAAGCCTACATATATTTGTATGTTATTCTTTTGACATAGTTAAAAGCATTAAGATGTTATGGTAATACATTACTCGTACGTATTGGAAAACAGAGATGTATTTAACATATTAAAAGCTCTTAGATTTGATTTCCATGAGGTAATGAAAAAAGACACAAAAATATCACTAGAGTGCCTAAATCACATTTTTTGATGATATTACCCCTAACCCCTAATGTCAAGGGTTAGACCATCATGGGTCTTTGGCCCTATAGGCACATATAATAGGTGTAATTGCATTTCATAGGGCCATATAGGGTCTATTTGGCATCGTTCTTATGTTGTTTTTAATTTTGTACTCAGATCAGGTTGTGTTAAGATTGAGTTGCACATAAACTATATTCTTTTGAACTTATTTGACAACATTATATTGAATTACTTTGCTAAGATTATGGTATGTACCAAACTTATTTGGTAATACAATACCAGTCTTGCTCCAAGGAATTGAAGCAATAGTGTAAGGTCCTGGCCCTAATTGTGTGTTTATCATTAATGAAGTATATTTATAGTTAATTAAGTGAGATTTGTGGCTTAACGAGTGGGGTTTTATGCTAGAACAGTGTTTGAGTTAGTTTGGTCCTAGGAGGTGGATAGTTTACAATTTCCAAAAGTTTTGAGGGTTTTTTCCATAATTTCATATTTTTTGTGGTTTTTGGTGCATTAGTTGGAGTTTATCAATTGCATAACTTTTTCCCTGTAGAGTGTGTCGACCCGATGCCTTGAAGCTCACCAAAACCAAAGCCCAAGATGATCAAGGACTAAATTGAAATTTCATAAAACTCCCTCACAAAAAAAAAAAAAAAAAAAAAAACCCCGATCACCACCCCCCCGCCCCCCCCCCCCCCCCCCCCCCCCGCAATCATTCACTTTTTCTTTCACTAAGTAAGCTTTACTTTGTGTAATTTCTAGGGTTTTCCTTATGTTGGTTAAGAAACCCAGATTCTAGCTCACTAGCCACTTCTCCCTTGATTTTACGTGGGTCGGGTCAATTTAGGTAGATTTCAAGTTTTTGGGTTCCTCAAGCTCAAAAGTGGATTTTTTTTTTCCACAGTTTCTTTAAGGCCAGTGAACACAAGTTTCAAAGTTGTTTCTGATGCATGTTCATAGTTTTTCCAAGCTTTCAATGCCTTATACAACGTATCAAAAGCGTCACTCGCTATATAGCCCAGCGAGTATGAAATATCAAAGGGTCACTCGAAATGTTTAGCCCAGCGAGTATGAAATATCAAGGGATCACTCGCCATGTATAGCACAGCGAGCTCGAAATATCAGTGTCACTTGCCAGGTGCATCCCTTGAAGCACGAAATATTATAGCGTCATCAGCAAGATGAAGACAAGCAAGCACGAAATATTAACGTGTCACTCGCCAGATGTAGCCCAGTGAGCACACGCGTCACTCTCCAGGTGTAACCCAGTGAGCACGAAATATCGTCCATTTTAACAAACTGGATTATGACAAATAACATTAAAATTCAGAGCATAGGGCATTGATTTTCAGCGAAGGTTGGCATCACCAAGATTTACATGTCGGACATCATAGACATGAGCGTAGACTTTGAAATCATCAACAGATTTGGTTTATTGGGTCAGACTCAAATTCGAATAAGTGAGTCAAATTAAATAGTCCTAACGCTTTTCTGGTTAAATGCGAGCACAATGTACATGTATTGTCTTTACTCATAATTATGCACAGGACAAAATTAAGTCAGCTCGGGTTAGTCAGGTCATATGTTGACGTGATTCCATGCAAAGGCATAAACCATGGAGGGCAGAATGGAGTTAGCCCTACAAAGAACCGTTCTGTGCAGGTAGAGACTGGCTGGCCTCACCTAGGTGCTCACTGTGAAGGTTTCTTTATGATTAATCCAGCCCCATTTGTTTATTTATTGATTGTAATGATCCAAACCATAAAACTATATCAGTAAATCATACATTATGACCCAACAACAGATGATTTTGACAACACAGAACATGTCATATAATTAGTGATTTAACCGGATGAGGGGCATTGATTATCTAAAAACTCAAATCCTCAATAATAAAATAGTAGGTCGCAATTGTCAGTATGTCCTGACTCACTGATCTATAAATTTAGAGTAGCCCAACCTACAATGTATGTAATGGCAAGTACCTTACACACACTCTAAATGCAGCTAAGGCTGCATACCTTCATGACATGAGTTCTGTTATGCTCACTGTACACTTTTACAGAAACTTGGAGAGTCATATTTATCACTCATCACGACTTGGTCTCGCCATGATCGTACCATTAGTCAATCAAAGTATCTCCTTTAAATTGAACACTAATATGATAGTTTGTATAAATCAGCTAATCAAGACCACATGTAAGAGTATCAAGGATGACCATGGAAAATCATAAAGGAGGTGAAAACTACCTACCTGGATTCTTTGATGTGAATTTAATTGAAGAAGATGGGCCTTCCTCCCTAGCGTAGTCTGATTCCACTTCTCTGACGGAGCCTCTTGTCTGTGATCTATATACGGGTAAAAGTTGTGGGACGAGCGGCCTGGGCATGTGATCCTCAAAATTTTGGGTTGGGTTCTCCTATGGTAATTAGGATTCTTTTTCATGCGGAGTGAATCTCTCGTACCCCAATTGAAGATTTTGGGAAGTACCCGAACTTTTAGAGTGCAAGTCAAATAATATACAGTGGAACAAGTAAAACAAACTTGCATGTAAATCAATCAACCACACAAGCAAGAAGACAAACAAATTTTTACGTGGAAAACCTAAGAAGGTTAAAAAAAAAAAGGGGGCAGAAGACTCGAGCACTATATATGAGCAGTTACAGGATATATTCATAAACCCTTTCTAGTTTTCCTAACCTGATGACTGTAGTTGTACTTGCACAACTTTCCATTGCAACGACTCACTACCATTTACTGCTCTCCTCACTTGATCTGTACCACCTTGAATCACAAGATGTATGATCTCCAATGAAAAACGTAGAAGCCACAAACTCTAGAACTCAAAACCTCAATACAATCTCTCCAATGGAAGCTCTAGAGTAGAATAGTAATCCCCAAAGTGTAATTTCCACTTAAAATAATGAGATTTGTATATTAGGGTTGAGAGATGAACCCTTTAAATAACCCACAATTTGTGGCTTAAAAGAATACTCCTTGAAAGACTCGAATTATTAATTCTGGCACAAATATGAAAGAATTTTGAAATAGGTTGGTGGATTTATATCTGCTCCCCAATCGATGGGGCAATCATCTTATCGATCGCAAGAAGCTTCGTTTGACGAATTTTTTCAATTAGCCTCTCCAAGTCCAATCGATCGAGCCTTATCCGATCAATTGGATAGTGTCTTCCGAGCTTTCTTCAGTTTCTTCTCTGTCTTCGTTACAGCTCTTCTAGCGATACTTACTACAGTCCATTTTAAATAAATATCAAATTACAACTCAAAGGACCCTAAGTTTTATCGAACCCATGAATTAGCCAATTACAAAATCCTTACAATCTTTTCCTTTGGTAATTCATGGACAAAACTTCTTAGACATTACATATTACCAAAAAAATCAAAAATTGTGTTGAGTAGATTGCAAAAAAAAAAAAAAAAAAGACACCATTAGCACCAGCACCTGGTAGATATATTGCATGTTTAGATTGAATCAAAACTTCCCTTGAATTTAACCTTCATCTTCTCCAAACTTTCTCTCTTTTTTGTCCATAATTGACAAACAAAATGATGTCAACATGCAGCAAATCTGTCAACTAGGATCCAGCAGTAAGTCCTTCTCAAATTTAACTTCCCCTTAATGGTATCTTCATATTAACAATGGGGGTGGGAGCTTGATCTTCTTAATTAGGGTTAATTAAACTTTGATACTTACTCTTACGAATTTAAGTATTTCAACACAGTGTATACCAACACAGTAGGCAAATCAGCTTTCTTGACATAGATAGCTCTAGTTTTGTTTTTTAAACTTAAACAATTGCTTTTTCCATTGCTTGTTCTTGGGCAATGGGGTCAAATGTATCATTTAATACCACAATGATAGAATGTAGGTGTGGCTTTATGACTCGACACATTCTTCTTTTTTGAACTACCCACAATATGATTTGTGCTTGCAGCATATGGAGTAGTAAGTGCCATAGAATTTAAAGCTAAACTTTTAACAAAAACAGATTTGCCATTATTCTTTGAAGAAGATGCACCTTAATCATAATCGAGACCATGTTTATCACTAGGCCTTTTCTGACTGCACCACATGTCAGTGAATGTCTTCGATCCAATATTCATCTTATTCAGCAAATCTTTTGTAACATCCAGCTCAAACAAAGCCATCTTCAATTTGCCATTCTAGTTATCTTTCTCATCTTGGCAAGACTGCAACTGTATCTTCAAGATCTCAATCTCTTGTTCATGATTTTGACTCTTAGTAGTTAATTTATCAGCCATATAACTTTTCTGACCTTCTAAGGGATGAACTTTTGAATGTGCTTCTTCTAATTGAGCCTTGAAAAAAACAAAATGATCTTCTGAATCTATCCACTTGTTTGCTATCTTGTCACCGAACTTAGTTAACTTGGCACATTCTTTTTACAAAGTATTGTACTTCACTTCCCAATTTGGTTCTTCATCTAACACTTCATTATCTTCACTATCGTTGCTGTAAAGATCTAGCCATGAAAGCCATAATTTTTTCTTTGCCTGTGTTAAGAGTAGAATTCTCAATCTTAGATTTATCCACCTCTTTATTAGAAAAATTATCATCCCAAGTTATATTGAAAACTTTTTTTCATCTTTTTATATTACCATAGTAACTAGCAATGTGTCCATATCCTTGACACTCATAACACTAAATCCCTTTAGAATATTTCTTCTTTATAGATTTTGGGATCTTCAAATCAATTTTCTTCCCCTTTATAAATAACTTGAATTGTTTCATGAATTGAATAGCCACTGGGGATCAATTTTCTCAAAATAAAAATTTGAATCACTTTAAACAGGCTTGTCTTACTCTTTGACAACTTTTAAGGTAACTCATTTTGAATTTACTTTTCTATGAGCAATAAAGTTTGCCTAAAAAGTTTGAAAATTCTTTACCAACTCATCAACCTTGAGATTCTTCAATTTATTATTTTTAACAATTGCTACTTTGGCATGATAATTATCTAGGAGAGATTGAAGAATTTTTCGAACAATCTTATCTTTAAGAATTGGTTCCTCAAGATTGAAACAAAAGTTCACTATATCACTTAGCATGGTGTAAAAGTCACCAACCATTTTAAGAGTTTTAAAAGCAATAGTCAAAATTTACAAGTTAGTCTCTTTCACGAAATCAATGCTCTCATTCACTATTTGCAAGATGACCCATGCATCTTTCGCATTTATTCAAGTGGAGAACCTAAGAAATTTAGATGGTGATACTCCATTGTAAATTGCATTGATAGCCTTATTATTACAGTTTCAAGCATATTTTCATCTTTAGTTCACTCATCCATAATTTTTTTAATAGTTTTCCTTCAATAACAACCATAGGTAGAGAGTAGCCCTTGATAACAATTTGCTAGACACCTTTTTCTATGGATCTAAAAAATGTGATTATTCTAACTTTCTAGTATGCATAATTACTAGATCCATCCAAAAAAGGGAGTTTGTTATGGATGTGCCTTCTTGGTTGAATTCTATTTTAGAAATCTTAAAAGATCAACATAGTAAATTAGTATAACTCGCTCTGATACCAATTGAAGATTTTAGGGTGTCTCGGATTTCTAGATTGCAAGTCAAATAATATGCAGCGAAAGAAGTAAAACAAACCTATAAGTAAATCATCAACCACATAAGCAAGAAGACACGCAGATGTTTACATAGAAAACCCAAATGGGAAAAAAAACCACAGGCCCTTTCTAGTCTCCCCACCCTAAGGACTGTAGTTGTTTTTTCACAACTTCCCATTGCAATGACTTCTCGCTATTTACTACTCTTCGCATTTGATCAACATTACATTGAATCACAAGATGTACGATCTCCTGTGAAGAATGAGAAGCCACAAACTCGAAAACTCAAAGCCTCAGCACAATCTCTCTAATAGAAGCTTTAAAGTAGAAGGGTGATCTTCATAATGTAATCTCCACTTAGAATAATGAAATCTATAAATTAAGGTTGAGAGAGGAGCCCTTTAAATACCCATAACTCGAGCCTTAAAGAATACTTCCTATAAAATTCAAATTACTAATTTTGACACAAATAGGAAAGGAATTTGAAATAGACCGGTAGGCTTCTGTCTGCTATCAGATCTATCGGGCAATCATCTGATCAATCGGATGAAACTTCTATCTAATGAATTTTTTCAATCAACTTGTTTAACTGTTAGCCTCTCCAAGTTCGATCAATTGGATAGTATCTTTTGAGTTTACTTTAGTTTCTTCTTTGTCTTCACGACGGTTCTTTTGGTGACACTTACTACAGTCCATTCTAAAATATATATCAAATTACAACTTAAAGGACCCCAAGTTTTGTTCAACCCCTGAATTAGCCAATTACAAAATCCTTACATTAATCCTATTCACTTTTTCTTCCAAAAAGTAAGGCTGAATCTTATTGAATCTTTCTATCCATTGTAAGGATAGGTACCCAGGCTCACTTATCCAAGCTTATAAATGCCTTAAGGTGGGTCCTATCATCCATGTAGGATAACCATGTTGAGTCTCAAATATCTCAAATAGACTCTCCATTCAAAATTTGTATGGGATAGAGCTGCATTCTGCCCTCTAAGTGCTATCTCAAATCAATATGAATTAAAATATAGTAGATTTATATATACAAACCCTTCACCCATGATCCCTTATCTCATTTAAAATACACTTCCTATCCTAAGAAGACTAAAACTAATCCATCATTCTTTTTCTTTGGTTCCCACTATCACCAAATTGTCATATGAATTGTATGTGAGTCAAAACAGCCCCTCTATGCAATCACTATGGGTCCCATACATAGTTATCTGAATCCTATAATTCGCATCTCGAATCCTGATTCATATATCGAATATTCGGGAAAATGATTCGTATTATGTAAGGAATCCATTTACAGATGAATCTTAGGATTCTGGTGTAAATCTTCCGATTTGATACTCATTTTATCGAATTCTACGATTCAAGTGATTCGGCTAAGCGCGAATAACTATAACCAATAAGCGAGAATACTCATTTTTCATTTTTTCAACTACAACCAATAAGCGAGAATACTCATTTTTCATTTTTTCTTCTTTATTATTTCTTTCTTTTAGTGCTTTATTTTTAAGAAGTTATTTAGTAGCTAACAAAATCTCTTAAGAGTTTTTTTTTTGTGGCTTTGATGAGTTTTTAAAGAAGAATAAAGAACATGCATTTAATTAAAGCATTCGACTGTGCATATGATGCTTGTCTATATCTTCTTCCTTTTTTTAATCTATTTGGATTTTTTTTTCGTCATGAACATTTCCTTAACTTTAAGACATATCCTACCATGTAAGATTGATGGCTTGGATTTTTTTTATTCTATGAGATAAAGATAATAAAATAATATATATTGATACCTTAAATTTATTTAACTATTTACCATCATTTATTATATATATATATATATTTATATATGTGGTGACATTCTTGATATGATTGTATAATATGATTGTATGATATACTTACTTGTTATTTATTTATACTACTATAATGGGAAAATTGATGGTTATGAATAATTACTTTTTCTTTTTAATTTTAATTAATTTTTATTTTTTATTACAAAAATAAAAAATCCTACGATTTGCGATTTGATTTGATTCATGGGTATGAATGGTTTGCGATATGATTCCAATTTTGAAAACTATGGTCCCATATGATAGTTGATGTGTACATGATTACTTTCAACTACATGGCCCCACCTAAAGCATGCGTGCATCCAATCAAAATGCAATAATAATGGTTAAGTGCAAACAATTTAATAATTAATCTCTATAATTTATGAGTGAGAAGTGATCCAATAGGGTGAGGTCTACTAAAGATAAAACCCTACAGTAAAAAAATATATCAATTGGATTTTCGAGGTTGGGTCCTTACAGCTAGGCTCTAGGTAACCCACTTCTTCCTCTCCTCTCAACAACAACAAACTCCTGAGAGGTAGAAAATAACAAACATGTCACGTTGAGCCAAATATTCATTACCATTTACATAAATGTTCTTCCACATCTTCTCTTTAGCTTGCTGTGGAATATTAGCCGATTTCTTCACCAGCTTTGGTGCATTACCAGGAGTACTCAAAACTATTCCACGTAACATGGCAAAAGACTTAGTATTCTCTCCAATTGGTTGCCCCTCTGCATTGAACTCTACAACTAGCTTGTCATCAGGCTGCCTGTTGAATAGCTTAACGCCTCACGTGGGCCCTTGAGTCTTCTTCTGCCCAACATAAGAATTAATTTTTTAAGTTTGAGAGGCAAAAAAATAAAAGAGAAAACATGTTAGCAAGTATATAAGAGTTGCAACCCCATACTATACTAGCCATTAATCATGTATAAATTAATTAACAATTTAAGACATCTTACTAGAGATGCCGGCAGGCCCCCAACCTCAGTAGGGAAGGCTGACTTTGGGTTTCAAATGCCTCTTCCGGTGGAGGCACAGAAGAACTTGAACCAGATCTATGATGTCCTCGACATATCATGACTATTTAATTAATTTTCTAAAGAATGTAATCAAATATACGTTATTAATAATATAGATTTGAATTAAACAATAGTCACCAAATCTATACGAATGTGATAAAAAAAGAAACAGATTCAAGAAAGTGAGTGAACAAGCAAGTAACCATATTTTTTCACTTATAATTAAGATGATATAAAACAAATTCAAACTCAATAGTGCTATCTACTACCAATCTCAATCATCATCATCAATAAAGATTTCATCTCCATCACATCATCAGTAACAGTATCAAAGATTAAAGCCTAGGGAACAATCCAGTCCCAGTGGCAATCAGAATCCAGATGATAGTGGTCGGGTGATCTTTTGAAAACCCAATCTAACTTCAAGACAGAAAACAGCCATAAAAATTAACGAAATCCACAAGAAATATAGATATACGTGTGAAATCCAAACCTGGAATGAATGATTGGATGTTAGTAAGGTTAAAGGAAAGCGGAGCAAATATGATGCGGTAGGTAGGATGGGTTCTGTGAGAGTGGTTTTCCCGGTGAAGAGAGACGAGTGATAGGAAGAGGACTATGAAGAGAGAGCAATAGATGAGAGAGAGATTATAGGAAATCGTATGGCCCGCATGCCACGGGTCCCACGTCAAATCAAGCAGGGCATATGCTAACAGATATTGCAATCCCACTTTAGTGTAAGACTTGATCTGGATCCCATAATAAGACTCCCAATAGGATCAGTGGATGTGGGCTTCTGGTAGAAGATGTCTCTAGTAAGTGTGACTCTTTGGGACTTATCTATATCAGGATAAGAGAGCCTTAGGGTTTGGATTATTATTATTTTCTCCATTCCCGTAGGAAAGACAAAAGGCGAAGAGATCTATGGAGCTTCCCATCACCGGAACGCACATAGATCTCCAGCCACGTGACGGAGTCTCCTCATCCGGATCTATCAATTGGTATCAGAGCTCGGAGCAGTGCATTCTACCGGTTCAGATTTTGCAGAAGCACTGTGGATTAGAGTAGATTTGGAATTTTTTTTTGGTTCGTAAGTTTCAGATCCCCTTCTCATTTCTGCAACGTGCAAGAGGAGGAAGAGGAAGACTACTTCCTATCTTTTTTTAAGTTGCGCACGTGAATCGAGAATCACAAGGTTCTTTTTGTCTTACTCTATAAACGCAAATGAGAAGGAGCTTGTCCCAATGAGCATAGACAGTACTTCGGCCATTTCTACGGTGAATGGCAAAGGATTAACAGCCGATCAAAACATGTTGAAATAAAATATCACTTTGTTAGATAGATGACAAAAAAAAAATGATACAGAAATTTTCTATGTGCCTTCAGAAAAATTGATGGCTGATGCTCTCACCAAGGCTTTGCCTGCAGAGGTTTTTGCAAGGCATGTGATGCGTATGGGACTGAGAAATGTTTGATGTACATGGCATTCGTGCAAAGTAGGAGATTGTAGGAAATCGTATGGCCCGCATGCCACGGGTCACACGTCGGATCAAGTAAGGCAGATGCCAGTAGAAATTGCAACCCCACTTTAGTGTAAGACTTGATCTGGGCCCTATAATAAGACTCCCAATAGGATTAGTAGATGTGGGCTTCTGGTAGAAGATGTCTCTAGTAAGTGTGACTATTTGGGACTTGTCTATATAAGGATAAGGGAGCTCTAGGGTTTGGATTATTATTATTCTCTCCATTCCCGTAGGAAAGATAAGAGGCGAAGAGATCCGCGGAGCTTCTCATCACCAGAACGCACATAGATCTCCAGCCGTGTGACGGAGTCTCCTCATCTGGATCCATCAGAGATCGGGTTCTAGAGATGATTGAGGTTAGCCTCGTGGATGTTGCGAGTTGCTTTGGCCAGATTTGGGGTGAAGAGAGAGAGAGAAAGAGAGAGAGAGAGAGAGAGAGAGAGAGAGAGAGAAAGGTGGGTTAGGGCATTGCCTTAACCACTAGTTTGTGTGCATACCCTTTTCGTGGAAAGAGAAAATTGTTACATCAGCAAAGTCCATGGAAATGAATTCCATAGGAAAAGAGTTATGCGAAAGTACAAAAGTTGGTGTTTGGTACAAAATATTTTTCCTTGGTAAATTATAGATAATATTATTTGGTGTGGTTGCAGAATATTTGGTAAACATCATAGAAAGAGGGGCAGAAGGGTGGGTGGAGGGTTCAACGAGGGGCAAAGAGTGTAGAAATAGAAAGAGAGGAGAGGGGCATCGTAGTAGATAAAAAGAGAAGAGCCTGGATATAGGGTTGCAACCTAAGGTGAAATGGGAAGAAGGTGAATATTTCTACAGAAACGGAAGTCCGATGGTCCCCCATAGGAATTCTGTTTCTAACTTTTTCAAAGAAAAGTTTGACGTGGCAGTGACGTAGTGGAAAAGTCATTCAGATGAATTATTCTGCACCAAATGCATTAAAAATAATTTTTCCAAAGAAAACCATCTCCTTTTCCATAAAAAAGTGTTACACAAACATGCCCTAAGAGTTTTAGTGGGTGTCGCCAATTGTCACCACTAAAAGTAATTTTTAATGGCAACCAATGCATGATATCCTTTAAAAATAACTTCTACCCTTATAATATTGTGAAATTCTCAGGTGTTAGGTGCCTAGCACCCGGCACAACCACTCCTTTATGGTTGTACTTGTACAAATGAGTGGCTGCGGTTGCTGCCTAGCACTAAAATTGATGGGTGGTTGTGATTGGTGCCTAGCACAAAAATGGTGCTAGTTACCTGGCGCCTGAAAACTACTCCGAAATATTGGCCACCGTCAAATGTTTAGATGATAAAAATCAAAACCTTACCACGAGAAAAATTATGCCATCATAATGTATGTTTTTACCGGCAACCAAACCAATGGCCACCACTATAAGTTATTAGAAACCGACTTTTAGTGGGGGCTAGATTTGGCTATCGCTGTAAGTACCATTTAGCTGTGCTTATATCCTCCCCCACTAAAAGTTCACCACTAAAAATAGTGTTGACCCATAAAAAATTACAAATGTTGCAGTAAAGATATTACAAGCAAATTCCAAGCCAAGGGCACATAAACCCTAGGATTGTAGAATGCCGGGTCATGTGCTGCATCTAGATGTTCAAAACTGATGTAGCTCACTCAGAAGACTTCAGATGAGCTCAAGGTGCAACTGTTCAAAATTTAGAGTTAGCAGACTTCATTTGGTCATTTAACTCACCGAACATCAAATTCAAGGTTCATTAGCTCAAAGTAAACCCCTAATCCATTCTAAAATGATGCATAAATATGGAAATTCATGAACTTAACACACACCCCAACCAGCATTTTGCTAGTTCCTTAACAAAAGTTATGAATGAAAAATTTGAAGTTCTTTGACCTACTCTAAAAAAACAAGTAAAAATGAAAACAAAATTACTTTTGCCTGTATTCTCGGTTGTATTTAGCATATGCAAGAAGCTCTTAAACCCCTCGGGCCCCCTTAGTGGACGAGTTGTGTCTCGTAAGAATTTGCAGTAAATCTACCAACAAAATTTCTTTTCAAACATAGCAAAGGTAAAAGAAATTTCTCAAAAGAAAATCCACTCCTATCGGATATTTTCGAAATTAGGAATGATTGAAAATTCAGACTTTTCAAAATCCGGTCCACTAATATATTTTCAAAAACTTTCTCAAATTCATACCAGGACTTGCATATACAGTGAGAAATGTATACATTACAACCAGTTTCAAATATTCCACACCAATGCCACTTAAATAGAAATTTTCTTTAAACCATTTAATCGTCCAAAAATCTAGCCAAATCTCATAAGGTTACTATGACAGCTTCACACTGCTGTTAAGGGCTACATACACACAAAGGTAATTACATCTAAACTATGCAATGCCTAGGTCCTTTAAATTTTCTAATTAACCCATGTAATGAGCGTTAAGCCAATGACTCGCAAACCAGATGTCTTTAGGGCTATAGGTATGGACATAGCCCTATGGTCTTACTAGCTCGAGTTAAAAAGGTTACGAATCCAAATTAGTCACAAACATTGTTCTTCCCAAAACTTTTCACTTACTGCTTACTTGGTAATAACATAATTTTTTTTTAAACTCTGGCAAAAGAATGAGGAGAAGCACTCTAATCCACGAACAAAAGGTAGCCTTTTCCAGTTTGCTAGAATTAATTCACTTTAAGGAACTAAGAAAGAAAAATATTTAAAGACTAAATCTCATGTTCTCAACAAATCCTTTGAAGAAATTTTATAAGCAATCATTTTAACTCCCTATCCAAACTTCTAGAAATGTGAAGTGTGTATAGTGGGGACAAGTTTAGGTACTCCTTTGATAAGCTTTGTCAATAGAAAAAGTGCACTTTCTTTTTACTTTCTTCCAGAAGTTTGAAAATTCCAACTTCCTTATATATTCTCAATGTGCTTCAATTCCTTTAAAAATTTCATTTTCATGAAAACTTTTTTTTTTAAGAAATAAAATAACCTAAGACATAAAAGAAAAAACAGTCTTAAATGGCCCTCCTTGTACCGACATAGGGGTCTTTTAATGTCAGATTCCTAACAAGTTGACTATCATGGCCATGTTTCTCCTTGCCTCATTAAGTAATCGTTTTGGTCTCTACTGATGTAACCCGTATTAGACCAAATTTCTTTGCTCTTACTCAATGGTTCCCTAATCAATGGCATCCTATTTCCTTTCCTTTTAAAGTTTCAACTCCTAAACTTTTTTTTTTGTGAAAATCAAAACAAAATTCCAAAAAATATTTCCTAAAGACTAAACATAAAGAGAAAACTAAAAAAAATGGTTATCTTAAAATGGACAACTATGCTTGTTCCTCCCCCACCCACCACCCCCCCCCCCCCCCCCCCCCCCCCCCCCCCACCCAAAAAAAACCTAAACTAAACATTGTCTTCAATGTTATGCATGGAATGCAACACCTAAATGAATAAATAAAATAAGGAATAATTAAATGATGGAGGAAAATGTAATCATGAAAATATTAGGCCCAATGAACATGAGGACCACATGCTCCTTGTGATTTGTTGAAGAAAATACTACCATAGAAAATTTCTCCTCCTCCCCTAAGAATGGATCTTTGAATTTTATGAAAGGAAGGAGTAATGAAAAATAGAGTGGTGTTTGGTCCTCCCATGCAACAATCTCTTAAAATCAATTTCCCCAATTTCCTTTGGCACAGCTATACAAATGCCACTGGCAACATCTTGATTTGAAAGTGTAAACAAAGCCACATGTGTCTTGAAATTTCAGACTTGGGGATCTAAATCGGGCCAATTTCCTCAAGTTCTAAAAATTGTTCTAAACAATGGGTTTCCTTGTCTTTAGGCAATTTATATAACTCAAGACTTTGATGTGCGATTTCCTTAAGAATGATGACATCTATATGGACATTCACTGGCACATGATTCCTTTTAGATACAAATATTTCATTTTCAAGAATGCACAAAATTGGATCATCTAATGGTGGCTCATGTAGAACCTCGTAGTTTGGGAAACCTAGAGAAGAATCAAATAAATCATTGTTTTGAAAGGGTTCATTGTTTTCATTTAGAAAATACAGATTCTTTTAATAGATTTAGTTAAACTATGTAAGTATTGGGGGGCATAGGCTCATATGAGTCAAAGTCATGATCAATCTTCACACCATCATTCACAGGCACAATGTTATCCTTAGATATCCAAATAATATTTGTGTAGTCTATATATGTAGGATTTTCAATAATTGTCGGATCATGTCTTTGAAATTCTACTTCACTCCTAAGGATATCATTTATTTTTTCTCCAAGTTAACTAATTGAATTTAGTCTTTCCGTGGCTTGTTTATCCATGTTTTGCATGGATTCCATGACTTGATTGTGGGTTTTTAGGAATTTGATGGCGTTTTGCTTGATCTCGGAACTAAGGTCCTCCAAAAATTCCTTCGAGGGTGGTGGTGGTTCATATGTCCATTCGGGTGGAAGGAGGTTAAGTGGTGCATATGACCACGAAGATGGGGTGCATATGGCATATCCTGGGAGGGATATTCATACAACCCACATGAAGTAAATTCGCAGGGACAATACTCTCGATCCATAACAAGCTCATTTTGCCAATTGTAAGGAGAGTGATTATACTAACATGGGTTATACATGTTACCCATTTCATAGGGCCCATTTCCCCACATGTCCATATTAGTAGTGAAGGATTGTGTGGGATATAAGCAAACATCTGGGACCCTTATCGGTTGATCATTATCAAATTCATTTCCATTGGATTGTCTATTATCTCCAAAAAATCCAGCCATGTTATTCCATGCATGATCATAATTATTAAGTCCCCCCTTGTTCATTTATTCACATTGGTTCATACTGTAAGAGGAAAGGTTGGCCAATTTTTTTTTTAAACAAAAAGAAACAACTAAATCTAACTATATGTAGTGTCCTAATGGTCCTAGTATGATGCAATAGGTAGTCAAGCGCAAAATTTGAGCATGAGAAATGGTCGTAGGGTTAGCCTAAATTTGTAGACAACTGCTAATTGGTTGAAGAGAACATGTGGGCTTCCAATTCAGTTTTATGAAATCCTAATCAACCAAATAAGTCACCGGGAGTGTTGGGGATGAATTTGCTTAAGAACTAGTACCTTGAACAAACAAGTTATTGCACTGTCAAGAGCAAAGGCTTTCTCGGCCATTAAGAGCGCAACTAGTGCAATCGTTAGTGGCCTTTGTCTTACTAAGCTCAAGTCTATGATCTCGTTCATGCTTGATTTTAATTAATGACTAGGTTCTCATGTGAGAGATTATTAGACCTAGGTGTGCAAGGAATTGGTGATGAAATCTAGTCCTTATCTTGTTGGGGTAAGTTGCTGTTATCTAAGTGTATGGATCCAATTTCATTGATGTGACAAGCAAGTAATCATAGTATTGCAGAAATTAAACAACCAAGCCCACTTACAGATGAAAGACTCATGAGTTAAGGATAGAAAATCTTACAGTGGATCCATACAACCATTATCCTTTTTTTATAGTAATTTTTTGCAAGTAATTTTAGCAATTCCACGCAGTTCCCTGTTAAGCAAGCCACTTGTGCAAGTCTCTTTCTTTGCAAAGAAACCTATGAAAAAGAAGCTATTGATAATAAATCTTAAGTTAGCAAAAAAAAAAAAATTCAAACACTATCTAAAAAAATTGCTATCTTAAAATAATCTAGGAAAGAGATAAAATTAAAATTTTCTAGGTTAACCAAATTAGTCAAAACTCTATCAAAGATAAAATCTAAGTTAAAATCTAAGTTACAAAGAAAGTCAAAACTCTCTCTCAAAAATGAACAACTAGAAATCCTAAAGTATCCAATTCAAATTTGAGATTTTAACACTATAATTAATCTAAACAACTTAAAGGAGAGAATTAAAAATTCTAACTAATCTAAGTTAAGAGATTAGAGGTTAGCAAACTAATTAAACACTTGAATAAAATTTAGAAAAAAAATATTTTTTTGTGATTATCTAATGAAAATAAAAAAGGATCCCTAAGAATTTAAAACCAATCTAATCAAACTCCAAAATCAACAAAAGATCAATTTTTTTTTACTAACTAAAATTCAAAATTAAAAGAAATCTAAAAAAATTATTTTTGTTTTTTATTAATTAAAAAGTTTGAAAATTCAACAAAATAATAAAAAAATCAGATTTTTTCCTTTTTCAATTAGAAAAAAAAACTAAATAAAAACTAATAACATAAAACACAATTATATGGATGATGCAAACTAATGCAACTTACGTATGCTCATGAACCTAAATATGATTAAAATACAAAAAAAAATCAGATTTTAATAAAAAAATTTAGAATTGGTAACCCGGCAATGGCTCCAAAAACTTGATGTGAATTTAATCCAATCTATTAAAAATTCCAAGTACACAATTGTCTTATTAAGACAGTGGCAAATACAAGTCGATCCCATAAGGAGCGCTTTTGAACTTTTAATTAAAAATCTGAAATTTCTTTTAAAAGCAATAATAAAAGAGAGATGAATGATATGTGAATCAAAAACTAAATTAAAACTAAATCTAAGTACAAAGATAAAAATAATGATAAACTTATTAGAATATCATGAATTTATTAAATAACATAATCAACCAAAATATACTCTTAATTTAACTGTTTTGTCTCAAATTTACTTAGATCAGAAACAATTCGATGTTTCTAATCCAAATAATTTGTCTATCAAAAGATTAATATTTCAGATTTAATTAAAAAGCCAAAACCCATTCACCTCATTTATCAAGTAAACATATATAGACTATCAAATAAATGTAATCATAAGCATAATCTATTAACCAAGCATGTATGATCAAAGTGAAATCAATAGAACTAAGAATAGAGGTAAGTCATAGACTTGAAAAGAGATTTATTTTTATGATAAAGTGTGCATAATATAGAGACAAACAAACTATTAAATTAAAAGGCATAAAAAGGAAGAAATATGCTAACTTAACTTCATCAAGACATTTTGATCCAAAGGACTACTTCATAACAAAAGAACTTTTGAACTCTATTAAAATCTCCATGATAATTATAATGATATTCTCAGATTTTCTCTCTTTTAATCATAGTTTCTGGAACAAGGCTCTAAAATGCCCTAAACACTTTTCTATAATTTCTACACTAGAGAGAGAGAGAAGAGAAAAAAAGAGACAAAGGAGAGGAGAGAGAGAAGTTTCTCTCTTGGAGAGGATGATGTCATTGGACATCCAACATGGGTTCTTTAAATAGGAATTTGAGCCCCTTGTTGTTTTATGTTTTTTTCCCCTTTTGTAGCTTGTAAAATCTTACTTTTGATAAGGACTCTTGGCTTGGCCTCCAAGTTAGCAAGGAATTAGCAATTGTGGAGAGATTCTTTCTTTCTTTCCTTTGGAAACTAAGCTTTACACAAGCTTTCCCTATTTAGAAGATTTTGCTCTCATGTGTAAATAAATCTTTTAAGTAAGCTTTCCTTCTTAAGATCTCTTGAGGATTTTCTTCAAATCTTCTTGGATTATTTTGAAAGAAATAATGCAAGTAAGGATGGTGAACCCTACTTTGATCTTCAATGTACTTTATTTGAGGAGAAATGGACCTCATCCAAAGGTGTGTAACATGGAGAAAGTTTTCAATTTTTTTTGCAATCCCGCCTAAAAATACATAGCCAATTTCATAAAGCCATAACTTTGTTGTTTCAGTTCCAATTGATACAATCTTAGATCCTACGGACATTTACTTGAAAAGTGCTTTCCAATGGTAGGTAGATTGTCTAATTTTGATACTTGGTTTGAGAGTCATAACCACTTTAATCTATGCAGTCCAAAGAAAAAGGGATTGACTTTTCATTTTTGAATTCCTCTTCGTTTACTTTCCTTTTTTCGAATTCTTACCACCTTAACTTTTTTCTTTTGATTCAAATTTGAATTCTTTCAACAATTGAAGAGTGGGACCCCCCTTTGACCATCCAAGCATTCGTGCACATGTGTGTGGGGGGTTCTTATGAAGCCAATCTTTCAAATTTCTTACATTGTGTGCCCTATACATATCTGCTTTAATAGAGAAGAGATGGGCCTTGGTATTTGAATTATGTGCATTGAAGTGAAGTGGGTCTCACATCTTCTTGCACATTCTAAGCAAGCCGATAAAATACTGAAAAGCTCACATTGAAGCGAGACCTGTCTGGACAAAGTTTTACTCCAATTGGGACTCTTTAGAGAAAATTTGTAAATTTCTAAATTAATGCAGAAAGTGTGTGAAAAATATGAAACTTTAAGTTCTTGGGTGAAAATGTATGAAATGATGAAATTTGATAAATAATGGTGCAATTCACCTACTTAAACCCCTAATCCATTCTAAAATTATGCATGAATATGCAAATTCATGAACTTGACAATTTGCCTAATTTTCCCTTTACATGCACTCTGTTAATTTTCAGCATATTTATATTCCATTTGTTCCAAACATGTTATATTTTTGTTATTAATTACCTGCTAGATCATCGTATTTGACTTTGTTATTTAGGTGTTCAGGTAACAACACATTTGCCATTGACGCTGAGTGTGGGGAGGGTGCAAAGGAGCCGTAACCCCTAGGTGATTGGTGTGTAGACCGCATCATTTAGATGTCAAGGATTGCCAATAGCTAATGGTCACATTTTGGGGGAGTGTTATTTTGTATTTTGGGTTTATTTTGGGGTAAACCAGTCTATGTTGACCGCTTTATTTTTGAATTGTTTATAAAGCTAGCTTTTGTTTTAAATATTGAATGTAAATGAATGGGAATGCCATTTTGGAATATGTTGCACTCTGATATCTGTCTCTATTATTTATTTATGCCTTATTATTACTTAGACCCTATTTGCTAAATGCTTCCACCATGGTTGAAAATTAAACTCTCCTAGTTCACTCTTGACTCTCCCAAGTCATCTTATTTTGACAAAGAACTGAGTCAAAAATAGGGGAGACTTGACCGTGTCATCTCATTTTAAAGTTGTTTGCATTCCAATTTATTAGTAATTATGTATGATGTTTGAAGTTAGTAATTAAAAAATGATGATTGGAAAGTAATCTGAAACTTATATTTGATCTTTTTACATTTGATATTTTGACTAACAAATGATAGAATATACAATATCTTTTCTTTTATTTGCTCATTGTAGTACTTTTCCTGCATATATAAATTTATTAAATTGAATTGATTATTATGAATGCATGTAAATAAATTTGTTTTATATTTTATAAATAATGGATTTATTTTTAAATAATTTTGAAATTATATTAAAAAAACATGAATAATCCGAGTCTTTGTGTTGACTCTATTTGAGTTAGTTTTTCTTTTTTCTTTTTGGGCATTGGACGAATTGAGACTGAGTGATGAGTTTTCCAACCTTGGCTTTTGCAAAATATTTCAATTTACATATGAGGTTACTTTGTTAAGCATCGCAATGGAAACCTGTGGAAAATCGTCGTGCCGTGCGCCTCGGGTCTTTTATCTCTAATTCGTTCAGGAGTTGCGACAAGGCTACCTCAAATTGGGTTTGTATGCTCATGCAGATTAGTGTTAATAAAAGAAATAACCAATAAATTTGTATACATTTGGGAGAAAAAATGGAAAAAGATGTTGCATCGAGAATATTTAATAAGAGATGCGGAATCCAGAGATCTAGAATTCCTCACTACTCATCAAATAGGAATACCTTGGTGAGGATTTATATGGCTAAGGATTCCACATAGATATAGGTACATATCAATGCATATAGGTGTGCATATCCAACAAGGGATGGTGGTTGGGGCGGGTAAAAATCTTTTCCTCGATGATTTGGTTGCCAAACTTGACTAATATGTTGGTTTATTCAGCACCAAGGAGAGGACAAGAGGCATAAAAAAGGGCATGATCTAATTGTCTCATATTGCTTGGATCAAAGAAGTAAAGTGAAAAGTAAAGCAGTGATCTAACGATTTTACTTCATTGATATTTGGGTGGAAAAGGGAATGGGAAAGTAAACATTGTTGTAACAATACTAGTGCCTTTTTCTCTGCTTCTACCTTTTTCTTTTCTTTTTTTTTTAATGTTAGCCGAGTATTATTACATTAGAAGGAATAAATTTTTGTCTTTTAGTGTTTTTTTACTTCAATGAGTAATAAATGTTAGCCGAGTTCTAATGTTTTTTTACTATTTTACCCTATTCATGTTTTGACCCTCTCTTTCCTTTTAGTCCTCCTGACATGTAAATAAATAGGCATCTTTATCTAAAATACTTTCTTCGTAGATTTTTGTTCTTTTCCTTTTTTATCTTTTATTTTATCTTTTGCTCTAGTAAATACTTGGGATGCACTCTACACAGTTTCATCACCAACATGGCAATAATCATGGGTGGATCCTTGATTTTCTCTATAGAAAGTGAGTGAGATGTAATAGTAGTGAATCATCATATAAAATTTTACTCGCTCACACCATCTGTTTTTCATGAATCCCATTGCTTGTAGGAGATCATCTTCCTATATATACCAAGATTTGTATGCTGGATGCTCCCCTACAAGCAAAATGCATATTGCCAATGGTGGACCAAGATTTTTGCTTGAGTTGTGTGGATCCTAATAGGTAGTTTGGATTTTGGGGCAAACTGAGTATTTTCATTTGGATTTTGAAAATAGTTTTTATTGAATTTTTTAAGTGGACCCAAAATTTTCATAAGGTTTTTGAAGTGCATCGTGGCTTGACGGGTGCGACCGCACCTGTATAGCAATACCTAGGTCCGTCCTTGCATATCGCCCATATGCAGTGCAGCTCATGGGGTCCAATTAGACGGATATCTATCCATTGGGGGGGGGGGGTGTTGTACATGGAATGTCTCATTTTGAGCAATGTGGCAAAAAATAAAATGCCTCACCAAATTATCCTTGCCCTTGTTTTAATACCCTTAAACTTTAATACTGTAATCCAACGACGAACGAATGAAAGTTCAATGCAGATCACATTATGTTTGATGCCAAATCATATGATGGCTAGACTATCAAGGGGGTTGTTGCGCTGATGAATGTGGGATTAAGTGGGCCCCACATGTAAATCTGCTCCGGGCCCTAAACCGGAACACAATCCAAGTGGAAATTGTAATGCTCCATATCATATGGATGGCAATGAGTTGAGTTTAAACGTGGACTTGCCGCGACCCATTTCTATTAGGGGCAAGTTTGATAGCATGTTGGATAGATTTCATGCCGGGTGTGATTATCGTTAAATTAACCCAAGTCGGGCTTGGCGTAGGCCCATTTAACGTCCGAGAAGGGCCGGACCCCAATCTTTACAAGGGCTTCGGCTCCCTGTTATAATAAAAACAACCCCTTCTCATTTCTAGGGTATTCGTGCATTTCAAAACCCTAGAGAGGCATCAAGGAGCCGCGAGCCAGCCATGGGTAGAAGTAAGAATTTCTCTCTCTCTCTCTCTCTTTCTTTTTCTCTCATCTGACTGAAATATGATGCTTATGATACATTGGTGATTTCATTTGATTTTAGGTTTTCATATGATTTCATTTCATTCCAATGTTTTTGTTGTTAGGGGTTAATAGTATTTTGAGTTGTGTTGTAGAATTGTGATATGATATATTAGTTGCATGCCTTTCCTTTGTACTCATTTGATGTGGAATGACAACTGTAAAGAAATATATATTGCTTACCGTGAGGTTTCTATGTTTTAGATCTTTGTCTTAATGTAAGACACGCTGGATATTTGAGCTGTTTTGCCACAGGAGCTTGATTACATCTCATGTATTGTTTTCCAGCTGCTGTTTTGATTTAGAAAAGAAGGAATGGCTGATTGAGAAATGTATGTTTGTGTGTAGTAATATGGCTGATAGGGCGTATTAGGGTCGGTTATTAGTCGATTTGTCCTGCGTTATCGGGGGAAAGTTGCACTAGTCTTGGAGGGAGAATGGGGTTGTTAGCAATGTAGGAAAGAAAACCCAATGCACTAGATCAATCTTTTAGGTACACAGTCATTTGGTTTTTATGGTAAAGATTTTTCTATTTTTTATGTTTTGCTGGCTATATGATATGGCGGGGGTCGTAGTTATTTGGAATGATGGGGAATGCAAATAAATTTGCATGTTAACAGTGTGTCTCATTGCTCAAGTTTTTGGTTCATGGATTTCTTTAAACTTGCAATTTTGGAAAATTTTAAGATGATATTTGTTCTATTTTGAACTTATCTAAGGATTTGGCCCAAAATAGAATAGAATTGAGAAACAGAATCAATGTAGCCGACCCGAACATGGTTGGGATAAGGCTTTGATGATGATGATGATTTGATCTATTTTGCCTTATTTCCAGTTTTGAGTGTTGGTTTGTTTTAATTTTTTTTTCCATCTAATTGCTAGTCAGTTCAGCCTATTTCATTCATTTCTCAAAAATTTTGCATATTTATCTTTGGTGCAAGTAGTGGTGACAGGGTGTTTCACCTTCTTGATGTTCATTGTATTCCCAAAGCTGTAGTTTGCACTTTGAAATTTGGTTTAGCTTTCGATTGACTTATTGGTTGAGGGGATTTTTGTTTTTGTTTTTCGGATTTTCTGCCCTTCAACAATTGGATTGCTTTACTAGTCTCAATTTTCTTAAATGTGTTCATTGTCACAACCCAGAACTGCAGATCTGGGTTTTGAATCATGTTACCAATAAAAAGAAGGATTTGTGTCAAAAAGTTGCTACTTTTTATTAATCTCAATGTATTGATATATATATATATATATAATGAATTTATGAGAAATTAATTTTTAAAATAGTATTTATGAGAAATGAATTACAGTTTGGTATCTGCTGTATTCATCTGAATTCTCTTTGGTTTTTATCAATTGCTATTAAAGAAGTGTCCATAAAACCAATAAAAAATGAAAACTCAATATAATTGATATGCATAATTAGGATTTTAATAACAGGTTTAGATCCCTTGAAAGAATCCTCAAAGTTCTTCAAACAGCTTAATTGCACTACTATCCATATCCAGATATTGGATACTCATTAAAATGTGTCGCATATCCTAGTGTTTATATGTAATAGTCGTGACTAGCTACTTCTCGTCTAAACAGGACCCGCGAGATGCTATCGGCAGATAAAAAACAAGCCATACCCAAAGTCACGTTATTGCCGTGGTGTCCCTGATCCAAAGATCAAGATTTATGATGTTGGAATGAAGAGGAAAGGAGTTGACGAGTTCCCATTCTGCGTTCACCTAGTGAGTTGGGAGAAGGAGAATGTGTCCAGTGAAGCTCTGGAGGCTGCCCGAATTGCTTGTAACAAATACATGACAAAGTTTGCAGGAAAGGATGCCTTCCATCTGAGGGTGAGGGTGCATCCATTCCATGTTTTACGCATCAACAAGATGCTTTCCTGTGCTGGTGCTGATAGGCTCCAGACTGGGATGAGGGGTGCATTTGGAAAGCCTCAAGGTACATGTGCACGGGTGAGCATTGGTCAGGTCCTTCTTTCTGTCCGCTGCAAGGATAACAACAGCAACCATGCACAGGAAGCCCTCCGGCGTGCCAAGTTCAAGTTCCCTGGCCGTCAAAAGATCATTGTCAGCAGGAAGTGGTACGTATTATCCTCCCCATCTTTAGTTGTCTCATATTGTCATTGTTTTGGTTGTACTTTGGATGTCTTTGCTTTCCATGCATCACATCCGTTGCCTCTATCAGAGTGGCTATGTTTTGTGCACTCACCAGTCTTGTTTGTGCATTTGGCATCCCTACAATTAGGGAAACAGTACCATTAAAAAAAACTAGGGAAATAATCGCATATAAAATGTCTTGTTTCCTTCACCATCACAAGTCAACAGTAAAAAGATGGTTTCTTACAGCAAAATAGTGTTCATTTGCAATTTGAGTTACCCTCCCTATTTTATAAGGCTGATGAAGCGTTCAGAGTGCATGAATATTTGACTTCTGGATGGATTATGTAGTACAATCCTACCCACGCCATGATAAGCTGCAGGCCTTGTTCGACCCACTTGAAATCCTACCACCCTGTTATGTGCACACCTCATGCTGCATCTCACTGAAGTCGAGTTCCTTCCTCCTATCAGGGTCCAGGGTGAGATGGTAACATCTCATCAAGTATGAGGTTTGGGTTCAAGCCCATCCTTGTGGAATGAATCAGACTATATAGATTTAAGGGACCCAAAGAAGCTTTTAGAGTGTAAACTAAGGGTGTTCCAATCCAGCGGTAAGTATGACTGAGTAGGATAAAACTTGGACCAGTTCCTATATGCTTGGGTTTTCGAGTGTGTTGTGTTTGTATTGATCACCAATGAGCCCCATGGAAAGCTTGTATATGCAGGTGGTCTGCACTGTATTGTATTCCAAGACTTTGGTACGTTTTGGCTGAGGTACCTCTGACTGTTTGATCTGAGTTCAGGTTCAGCATTGGAAACCTGACTATACATTGTGTTGATTCTCACCATTAAGAAAAAATAAATTATATTGATTTTCTAAGTTCCTAGACAATCCATTTATTTATTTATTATTTTTTAAGTTTAGCATCAATAGCTATGCTATTGGCTGATATTTGTCATGTCCATGGCTACCACCAAGTGCATTTTTTAATTCCCACTGGATGGGAAAGAAAGAAAATGGTTAGGTACCTATCACCTATCAAAAAATAAAAAATACAAGTTTTTATGTTTGAGTGCCACATCTTTATCTGCTAAAACTTTAGTGTAACTTGACCGTGTTCGTTTCTTCTCAGGGGTTTCACCAAATACAGCCGCACCGATTATCTGAAATGGAAGGAGGAGAATAGAATTGTCCCAGATGGTGTAAATGCAAAGGTTTGTTGATGCTGCATTTGAGTTTTTTCTATTTCCAGCTTTCAGTTCTCATGAAGGACTATTCAATGCACCACCAAATTTTAGTGATTTATTTATCTAGCCATTGTTTGTTGATCCACATAATTTATCTGGTGGTGGCAATGTGAATGAGAATTCAGCCAATTGGCACTGTAAAATTCTCCTTATTTTAAGTTGTATCAAACAAAACGTATTTTTATTTGTTGTTTGTGGACCACGGATTAAACGATCTATTTGCATTAATGGTGCTTTTCCCGGGACAGCCATCCCAAGATGATCAATCTGTACAATGTGTTCCACATGCCCATTTATTAACATAAAATTCATGTTTTTATGCCATTGTACTTCTTATGCTATTATCCAAAAACTAATTGATTCTAGTCTCAAACTGTGTTTTTTTTTTTTTTTTTTGCTAGAATTCTAGTCTTAGACTTTCAATCAGCCACTCTAGTTGTGTACTTGATCCTGCTCTTGAAACTTACTGTACTATTAATGTGAGATCCTCACAATATATTTGCTTTTGTTTGCAGCTTCTTGGATGCCATGGCCCTCTCGCAAACCGGCAGCCTGGAAGAGCATTTTCACCTGCAACTGCTTAATGCTATTTCTTGCAAGGAGCAATTTTCAGCATCATCTGCTCAGTTTTTTTGTGCTTAGAAATAGAGGACTCGTTTATCTGTTCCCGCTAGTTTAAGTTTAAAGTAACTTTCATTTTGTTTTGCATATTGAACTTAGTTGCGACTGGATGCCATTTATTATGAACATTTTCAAATTGGGCATGGTTTATGTTTAGCTGTTTTGGGAATTTTTATCATATGCGAAGTTTTGGGCAGTGCAGTCACTCTACTGAAATGGCGGTGGAATAACTTTAATCTACTGAAGTTGTGCCCAGAAATTCTATTTTTCGGGCTTGTTTTCGGGACGAGCTAAAATTGCTGATTGCTTTTTTTTTTTGTGCATGTGCAATGGCAATGGAACTACAAAATAGGGGATTTTAAAGTATTACACCTAATTTTAATGAATTGGGGATTTTTCATGAAAAAATCCCTTAAAATGGGTTCTACACCGAAAAGACTGTAGTCCTGACATCACGAGATTAATCTGCAGATTTTGGTGTGAAAAAAGGGGTGGAGTGGCTGTACCGTTGCTTATCCACAGAAATTTAAAAAAAAAAGGAAGAAAAGGTTTTTCTGTTTCAAAAATGTTAGTATCTGTGCCTTTTGTGCCCTCTGCTGCATTTATGTCGTGTATCGATATATAGCAAAGCAAAAGGGTTTATAGTTGTGTTTTCATATTTTTGTTTTTTTAAATCTTTCATTTGAGATTGTTTATTGAAGAATTAATAAGTTTTTTGTGGGTGCTGCAAGAAATTGGGATTTTGGTGAAAAAGAAGATATTTGGTGCTTTTTGGATGTTTTGGAATTTGTTCTTGAAAGAAATGCATTGCATGTGATAGATTAGAATAAAAAAATGATCAAAGGTCTTCGAAACCCAACAAGAAAAGGTCAGGGTCTTTTTTCCTTTATTGGGCGATGATATCGTTGCTCCCTTGAGATTCAATATGGTGCTGTCAGAACTTTATAGTCCTTTTCGGTATAGGATCCATCTAAGTGGTTTTTTCTTATAAAATCCTATCTAAGTGGTTTTTTCATATAAAATCCTATCTCAAATGTTTTAAAAAAACATGACTCTACTTAGTGATCCAGTATTTGACCTAATTTTTAGAGCTGAAAGAGTAGAAAACAAGTCACAAATTTCCAACCCATAGTTCAAATGGATGGAAAAGGTTAAGGCATATGTTATGGAGTGACACAACATTATTTTTCTCCCCATTCTTGCTCTTGAGATTGTTTGAGTTCTATCCCAAGCATTAAGTGGTAGCCCATCAGGCCAATAGGCACAAATTAAAATCTGATGATCTCCCTGCCACAATGATTTTGGGGTGATTACTACCCATAATGCTTGTCACTGAGGGTGAGTGGAAGCCTTTTTCTTCGTCAGCTGCCGATCCTTAAGTGCAGACATAATGCCAATCATGTTAGGGGTAGAGGGGGTCCAAGAAACAATGCAGGATTTAAGCATGTAACTCGGTCATCCAGACGCAAGACCTGTGAAGTTATTTTGGCAAAGAAAGAGCCTTGTGCCTGCTTGCCATCTCCATCACTCGTGCGGCAAGCTCAGGATCAAGGGATATTTCATCATCAAGGCGAGTGCACGTGAGTTACTGCCTTTGGATAACCTAAGTTAACTCTGACAGTTAATTTAAACACTTACTGGTAAACCAAGTGCAATCTACGAACTCTCAGGATCCATCAAAACAGGGACTACAGAAAGAATAAAAAGAGCGAAGATGTTCCCCTTGCATCCCCTACATGAAATGGTATTGATCCACCTGAACCCACAAAGCGGCTCTCGCTGCATTTTTCTGCGAAGAAATGTATGCTTCAGCTTGCAAAACTGAAAAGATCAAAGATTATTCAACCTAGAGAGGCATGATACTGCTGCCATCTACAGTGGAGATTCATTCCCACCGGACAATCTGTGACGACCGCGTCATTTAAGGGATTAAGGAAGCTAATTAAACCCATTTGAGTGATAAAAACCCACACACTGTAACATTTTATTTTACATAATTAATCCGAATCTGGAGCTGTGACAGATTGATTTATCAAAAGATCTAACCTATGGATCAACCAATCTAATCCTATATCATTGATGAAATGGTAAGTTAACCCAGAAACCCAAGCCAAAAGCTTTTTAAGATTGCTGACGAGAAAAAGATGGACACACAATCCATTTGTGAAGCCTACAAGTTTTAGGTATCATTGTTAGATATCAAACCATGAATAGGAAAACATCCATGGAAAGCAACAAAATTCTGCTCATGGAGGACAAGTTGGTGAATTTAATAGATTCCATCCTGTTTACAATGTTTCAAGTCTTGAGCTGGGTCTAAATCAACCCAAATCACAATCAGAACATTTCAGGAGAATCAATGGTTAGCTATTCTAATACACAGTTGGGCCCATACGGAAATGGGGAGATGCATTAGGTAAGATATGTCATTCCAATTTCTTAAACACTAGAATCAGTTGTGGCATTAGGGCATTTATAGTTATTTAGGGCCAAAAGGAAAACCACTAAAATAACAATTAATAAAGTTCCAATCCCCCATTCTAAACCAAATAAAAAAATTTTAAAAAAAATAATAGTAATCCTGCCCCATTCACCTTGCTTTGTGAATTCTTGGGACACCCAAATGTACCCTAATAGAAATTATTTTGAAGCTGAATGCAAAAGCATTCGGCAGCACCAAATCTTTCCAAGACTTCCGGACCACCAACTTGCAAGCGCATGTGGTACCTTGTGACACGCAAGATCAAAGCCCCTTTGAAAACAGGGTCCACTGTTATGACCTTCAATCACAGTAGATTGGCCATTTCCATGTAACCATCCATCAGATTATAGTTTCTCGTAGACATCTTGGTCACATTGGAATTGAACTAGGCTGATTTAAATGCCAGAACTTCACAGCAGGCCCCACCAAAAGGTAGCATCACTGTTGGATGTGAGGTACCAAGTGACATGCAACTTGGAGGTCCAGGCATGAGGCACAAAGGCTTGGCAGATCCCAACATATAAATAGCAATGAAGCAACACCAGTTGGTGAATAATCTCCTTAGGTGCAATGTTGACTGGACAGCCGCTGTCACCCAAAACCAGGAGGAACATCAGGGTCCTCATCACTACCATCATCGCTTCGTTTGTTATCTACAAATATGGAAGAAAATCCGGGTGGCCCACCATCTATGACACCTGATACCTCACAAGGCAGCTCTTCCACAACTTCTAGCCGCTGCTTTTTGGCTGCTGACTCCTGCTGTTCCTCCTGACCATCATTTGATGGCTGATGATCACACGTAGAAAAGCTCGGGGAATCCTTATGTTCATTCTGAGAGGCATTGGCTTGCAAATTATCACATGGCGGAAACCCTGGTGGTACTGCTGGCTCTTCATCACAAGCACTTCCATTACAGGTTAGGCTTAGGGACCCATTAGCTCCCTTATCATTGGGAGCAGATGCATTCTCATCAATTTCCTTCTCTTTTGGGTTCACCAATTTATTATACACAGATTGTACTGTCTCTGTTATTTCATTTTTCATGCCATTACTTGAACGAATTACCTCCCACAATCCATCGGATATCTGCCCCATCACTGTACTCCTGCAATATAAACAATAGCTTCAATTTAAATAGAACAACTATTTGTAAAGAGATGGTTTAAAATTGGTATCTTTAAGTTATGCCCATCCACCCAAGCTGGACTTCTAAGGGATGATGAAAACAAAGCTTATATAATAGGCACAAACTTAAATGTGCAAGGACATGTATAGTTTGTTTTGCTCAGGCACAGGGCACAGGGCACAAGGCACAGGGAATTTGGCCCTGGAAGTGGCTGAGACTGTTAATCTGATGGGAACCGCAATGCATGAACTGGATGGAAAAAAAGGGAATGAATGGAAGAAAGGAAAAGAGGGAACCAAACAAGAAAAATGGATGGGTTAACATCTTCCAAAAGTGAGAAAGAGAATTCCCATCAAATCAATAGTCTAAATTAAATAGTTTAAACCTCAGACTCGGCGCAACACATCATCGTCAAGTTAGGTTGACTTGGCCATGTTGGACTGAGTTGATCCTAGAGATCGCTCAGACTCACAACCACCTATTCAAGTCAGCCTCCAAGTCAGGACTTAGGCCGAGTCAACTTAAATTCCGACAAATTTTAAAACCATACTCTAAATCACTTAACCATGGAGCGCACATGTGCTAGGGGTGCAAGGGGATCGCCAGGTCGGTCAAGCTTAGGCCAACCCAAGTTTGATATGAATTTTGGATTTTGGGGGGCCAACCCAATCCGATCTCAGTACAAATTGAGGAATTTCAGGTCCAAGATCGAGTCACAAGTCTCAACCCAACCTGACAAAACACTTATGGTTAAAAAGTTTGGGTTCAGGTGGTCCCAAACCAAGTTGCACCTCTGACATGTTTACGTAGTCTACCCCGTTGTATTTGCTGAAGATCCTAAAAGAAAATACAAAAGCATAATGCTAGAGGCATCTTAAACCTACCCAATCTCTTCATGAATGGCATCTGAAAGTTGTCTTGGTTTCAAGTTCTCAGATCCAGGACGATTAAGCGCTGCTGACTGCTTCACTGCTGAGATAATGCTGCTACGCAGGCCATCCTGCAGTAAAATGCTGAATTCACTGACCATGTGTTTATACTTAAAAGTTGTACTCATTTACCTGTTTGAGAAATTATGACCTCCTTTTTTTTAATGGTCGGAGAAATTAACTATAGAATAGAAACTACAAATATTCATTATCAAAAGGTAATGAAGAAGAATAAATTACTTCCTTTTTTTAAGTAGAGATATATAATAACTAAAAAGGCAGAATTTGGTCATCAGTCTTTTCACAGGTGAAGTGATAATTGATTTAGTTTGTTTGGTAAAAGCATATAGAACAGGATTTGGAGTTCTCTCAGCTTAGGGGATTGTGCAGAAAATGATAACTTCTTGTCTTTATTTCTTCCTTTTTACACAGTGATTATCAATCATTGGGAAAGGAAAAAATAAAATCATATCAGTAACATCAAGAAGGCATCAAAGAAAAACAAAGGAAACATACTGTGCATGCAAGAGAAGGTGTATCCACCCTATCTTTAGTTTAGCCTACCAATGCATGTCCATTTTAGTCATTATATGTCTTAACAACAGTGCTCCTTGTTTTTAACAAGAAGAAACCCAATGGAAAAGTTTTTCCATGCAAGTTGATGGCGCCAAGGAGAGGTGTAGGATGAAGAGGGTGAAAATAGTAACGATAGACCTGAAGAAGTGCAACCTATTCGGGGATTTGTCCTAGGATAGATCGAAATCGAAAAAGAAAAATTCATGTAGCCAACACCAACATAGTTTCGACAAGATTTTCATGATGAAGAAGAAAAACCCCAATAGCTCTACGAAAGCTTTAATCTCCTCAATCCAACAACCCATCCTCTAGGGGCAAACCAACTCACAGAAAGCCCACTGGATGGGAAGAAAAGGATCATGTTCAATGATACACCTGCCAAACTCATCCTATCAAGTTCTCCACAAACAGGTAGCAAAGCAAGCACCTCTTCATCATAATAGCAACACCACCACACCCACGCAAAAATTTTCATATAACCAGTACATCACAATTAGGTATGCTGACTGGGCCTAGGCTTGGGAAGACATGGATTTTGAATACCCAGCCCAAAACCCTACCATGGTCGAATCAAAATGTAGGCCTGCGGCCGGCCATACTCTTATCATGCTGATGTAGAAAACTCAAATACACATATCCTCTGAGGTGAAAACAGCCATTCACATTGCTATTCTCACCGTCCTCATATGAGAAGAGGCATCCAATAACTCCAAATAAGATATCATTTACTAGAGTCTACAAATTATTGGCAAATGTTCCAATGAACCATCCACCTTTTTGTCTTTATCGCTAAACCATTAACCATACCAAATAGTCCTAAATCTATAATCATTCCTTTCTCTGATGGGACCATAAAACATTAAATAACCCCACTAAAGAATTGCCTCTACCTAAATCAATAGTAGGGTACCACAAGGCAATAAGCAGATCTCCCTAAGAAAGCAGGATGTAAGTATGTAACCTATAAAACACCAAAGTGTTGCATAAAGGCAGCTTAAACTACCTCCTCTTTTGCATGGATGAAGAGGACAACAGTATTTGAAAGTACCTTCTGAGGCTTTTCTTCCTTGGGAGAGATTCGATGGGCTTGCTTGTCTAGAATGGTTTGGCTGCTCCTTGGATTCAGGCATTCTGTCAGCTAGCTATCTCCAGTTAGGTGCATATGATGGAGGATATGATGAGGGTTGCAAAGTTTTCATATGGATCCATCCTTTTGGCCTTTCGTGAAGTGGAATAATTTTCTGAGTGTCAATTTTCAAAAATTTTATGTTAATCATTTTTTTTTTTGGGGATAGTTGAGTCTTTGGCCAGTACTCTTCAGGTTATGGTTCAAAGTTGGAGCTCTGGAACATAAGAATGATTAAGTGTTCAAGTGAAGAGAATTCAGCAGTGAAGGTATTTGACCTAGGCACCTAACTAGAGTGAGGTTGGCTAGATGAGTTGTAGTGAGGAAATAATCTTATGGTGTTTTCAACTCTGGTCATATAGAGGAATTGGAAATGGGGCAAATATTCAAAAAAAAGAAAAAACAAAAACCCTTTAATGGAACCTTCCCCGTTTGGCATCCTAAAGTTCAATGGTGATGGTGTGGCTAAAAGAAAGCAGTTCTGGAAGAAATTGGAGGTGTTCTTAGGGATTGTAAGAAGTGTCTTTGGGCCTGTTGGGAATAATGGAATGCAAAGAGATGGAGTTCTTATCCTCTGAAGAAATTTGTTAAGAATTTTTTTTCTAAGGAATTTATACGAAGTCATGCAATTGGAGGGAGAAAATCAAATGTCATAGGGTGAGAGCTAAAACTGGAAGGGATCATTCCCTGGTATTTAGCTTTTGTAATGAAATCAAACATTTGATGGAAACTAGTAAAGTCTCCCGGGTTCATGTATACAGGACAGCAAACTAGCTTGAGAATATTTCAATAAAGTCAGAAAGTGGCTGTGAAGAAATTTTTTTGAGTTCTATTCCTGGAGAGCAAGTTGAGTTAGGTTCATTTTTTCTTGACTACTGTTTTAGGACTGCATATATTTCCTATACTGTGTAGGCTTTTTATTCGAACTTGTGACTTGTGAGTCCTCTATACTGTGGAGACATTTTTGTCTTTCTCTCTTATATAAATGTTATTTTGTTACAACCAAAAAAGATCAGAAGATTAAGCTGTCAACAACAAGCATCCTCTGCATCATCAAGACAGCTAGTTTGTGAAAGAAGATGGTTGGTGGTTAAATTCTCATCCAAGCAGTCACCACGCAAAAACTATCGGACGAATTCAAATACAACCAGAGTTTACAACAACGGCATGACAGTTGGTAAGATAACCAAAAATTACATTAGAAAGAATGAGTTGATTGGATCTAGCCACCAAAGATGACCATCTTACCATCAATGAGATAAGAATACCTTCTCGGGATGGTAAGAAGTAGTGACTGAATCAGCCTCCTCCTCAGTTGTGACCAAGTCATGGTGACTAAACTACTTTTTCTCCAACTTGCACAAAGCTTTCTTCACGATGAATGTCCTGTCAACAACTGCGTTATAGAATGAAAAGATTTAGCAAAAAAGCCCATTTGCAAATCAGACATCCTCAAAGTTTCTGGCTGAAGACCATCATGGACTCAGTTATCTAACACTAGCTGAAATCTCACCAGCACTTCCATGATAAACTTTGAAGTCCTAAAGCACAATAATTAGGTTGCAGTACATGCCATCTCAGGCTGCAATTACAAATTAAAACTTTTTACTAAACCACAATCAATAGTTTTCGTCACCAATACATCATAACCATTTTCTTATTAGAGCTAGTTAACCTCCTTGAGAAAATTCATACATGCCACTCCTTTCTCTGGCTTACACACTTGTATCCAATCCACCAAGTGGTGATGTCATTGTCTTCTAAATCATTCCAAAAGGGCAAAATGTCATGCTGAGTTCTCACCATTGTCTCTACACTCATCATACATGGGAAAGTCTAACAGATTGACAAGCAAACTAGAATGTACTGGCTTTATAATTCTTCCCCCTGAGAATGCTTTCTATCATACCATTCAATCATCAAATTCAATAAAGACTTTGGACGTAGCCAATGGCATAACAGGAAGCCCACATAAGTAGATGGAAAGCTCCCTCCAAGATAGCGAAAAAGTATCTGGAAATGATGAAATTCTATTAATCTCAGTGTAAATTCCTAGAATCTCACATCCAGCATAATTATTCTTCAACCCTAAAACAGCCTCAAACCAATAAACAAACACCTTTATATTCACCGACTCCCTTCTGTATCACCAAAGTATCATTGCATTGTCCTTGGGTTGATAATGAGTAGCCTTTTTTCCTTTGTTAACAAGTAACCTCATACAAACCCCAGTCATTAGAACATCTAGCCACAGCCTTCTTTTTAAGAAAAAGTTTCTCTTTTCTTTTGAAACAATCAAACCAACAACCACGCGGTTGCAGCAATGAACAGCATCCAAGTATGCAACAAGCTCCTGTTAAGCAACCATTACAAATAGAAAAGGGAAGCGTAGCCGACTTGGCAAAATATCGTTCTATTGTGGGTTCTATTAAAAGAGCATTATTGTAATTTCACAATATGGCCCCATTTTTATATTTGTATTATCACCACAACCTAGTCATGCAATATGAGTGTACTCTATTTCTTCTTCACTATCTTCTCATATTTCAATTATGATTATTCATTAGTAACACACACCGACTAAATGTGCAGGCATCACAAATGTGAATCTGAAATCTTCTCATAACAGATGAATTGATTTACATGCACTGCCAAGGACAGAGTTGTTGGGTCAGAACAAAGGTGGGTACAATGGTACATCCCTCTCGCCTAAAAAAAAACTACTTTGATTTAGCGTCAGCCTGCGGCATAGCCTCAAAGGAGGGTTCTGGATCTCAGATCAGCCAGGTTCAAGGCCAATATGCAGTGACCAATTCCCTAATTTATGAATGTATGGCTACATTCACAACATTTAAACCAAACTTTTGGTACAAGTTTGGCACAATTTGAGGTTGGAAATAGCAAAAGTTTGAAGATCTGATTGGTGATTCTAGCCCTAAAAAGATGTTTTTTTTTAGGGATCCCTAATTCCCTTCAGACAGTTGTACTAATAATAATTCACTAGTCCAATTCTCAGTGGAGTCATGCAATCTTTTTCTCCCGTTTTGATTGGTGATTCAATAGGCAAACATTCACGATCTAGGTCTTAAAAAAAAGGGGACAATACATCAGATTGATGTACATCCAAACGCGCATCTTGATTCAAACCCTAAAACAAGATTCAGAATCGTTTCGAGCAAGAAATTTTCTAGAGAGAAAAAGAGAGAGAGAGAGAGAGAGAGAGAGAGAGAGATTACGTTTTCTTTGAGCTTGCGGATGATTTTGAGGCGGAGAGTGTCGAAATCGCCGTCGTCTTTGAGCTTTGAGATCACATCCTCTGCTGTGATCTTCGCCTTCCCTTCGTTTTTCTGCATCTTCTTCTTCTTCTTCTTCTTCTTCTCCGTATTCTTCTTCGTATTGCCTGCTGCCTTCTCACGCACCTTACCTTCTTCTTTCTTCACTTTGAATTGCATTGGATTGGATTGGATTGGAATGGATTGCTTAAAAGGAAGGAGAAGTGGACCCGGTCTAGGAAAGAAGTTTGGAGGTAGAACTATAATCTTCGTAGGACGAATTGCAGGCGACTCCGCAGTTCCTTCCAAGTTATCTAAGGTAGCGTTTGGTTCGCTGGAATGATTGCCGGGAGGAATGGAATGGAGGTTGAAATGCGCCTGGAATGGAATGAGGCAGGAATGGTAATTCTTATTCCAACGTTTGGTTAGACGGAGGAATCAATCCAGTAATAGGACTCTCATTCCGATTCCTGTGTTTGGTATGATGGAATGATACCAGGAATGGAATAAAATTTATATTAAACTGACCAAATATAAAATTTATATAAAATTTATATTTTATTAAAATATTAAAAAATTAATAAATTTAGCTTTTTAAAATAAAATTTAATTTTTTTATGTGACCAAACATTGTATATAATTTTATTCTTAAAATTTTGATATTTTAAATTTAATTTCAACTATGTTTATTTTATGATTTATATAATAATATTTATTTATATTTTATTAAAATATTAAAAAAATTAATAAATTTAGCTTTTTCAAATAAAATTTAATTTTTTTATGTGACCAAACATTGTATTTAATTTTATTCTTAAAATTTTAATATTTTAAATTTAATTTCAACTATGTTTATTTTATGATTTATATAATAATATTTATTTATATTTTATTAAAATATTAAAAGATTAATAAATTTAGCTTTTTCAAATAAAATTTAATTTTTTTATGTGACCAAACATTGTATTTAATTTTATTCTTAAAATTTTGATATTTTAAATTTAATTTCAACTATGTTTATTTTATGATTTATATAATAATATTTATTTATATTTTATTAAAATATTAAAAAATTAATAAATTTAGCTTTTTAAAATAAATTTTAATTTTTTTATGTGGCCAAACATTGTATATAATTTTATTCTTAAAATTTCGATATTTTAAATTTAATTTCAACTATGTTTATTTTATGATTTATATAATAATATTTATTTATATTTTATTAAAATATTAAAAAATTAAAAAATTTAGCTTTTTAAAATAAAATTCGTCAAAAATAAAATTGGGAAAGGAATGGAATGGCCATTCCTCTGCCCCCCCTGCGGAATGGTGATTCCCTTGTATAAAGGAATGGTGATTCCTGAAGTAATGGTCATTCCGCCGTTTTTTCACGAACCAAACGTGGGAATGGCCATTCCATTCCAATGGAATGGCCATTCCATTCTGGCCTTCATTACAGCGAACCAAACGCTACCTAAGTTTTTAGACTAATTGGTTTAGTCCACTTGGTAGATTTTTTTTTTGGCATTATTTAAATACATAGGGCGCTCATGGGCCCAAACTATGGGAACCACTAAATATTCGGGCCTGCCATTAGTAATAGAAAGCCTAGCCTGACCTAAATAAGGAATGCTTATTTTATATATTATAGAGGATTTTACCTGAAAGTTTTCCTTAGATGGCACCTATACTGTATTGATCCTGGTAATTCTCAACACACGAGATTGTTTCCCAGGGCACTATATCGTGGTTTTTTTTTTTTTTTAACTTGTAGATTGCTAGTGACACTTTCCGTTTGTTTTTGTTTTTTTGGTTTTTTTTAACCATTTTCAACAGAACAACTTCTCCATTATAAATACAAGACTTCGAGGATGGAGAGAACCTGCTTATATTAGATTGAGATTTTGTTAGGTGTTGCTGAAGGCGCCAAAGCGAAGAAGCTGCCATTGGTGATAAGATGTCTAATCTCCATTTACATTCGATATCTATTGGAATATTTTATTTTAAACTTTGCTTAAAACACTATCGTTTCCTTTCAAATCTTAAAATATGTTGAATGGGAGATAGGAGTACATAAATGGGTATTTTGGATAGCTTTTACATTTGATGATAGAATGTGTGTTACAATCATCGAATAAATTTGATCATTAGATATGGATCACTAAGCAAAATGTCAAAAAAAAAAAAAAAAAAGGGTGCAGCTGGGGCTTTGTCTAGAAAATTGCACCCATTTTGTTGAGATATTGTTTAGAGATTCACATATGATGATCAAATATTAAATGATGGTAGCATCCATTCTCATGCCAAGGGATAGATAAACAAATCATCATTTCTTATATTCTCATCTTGTCACGACCCGAGCCCAGAAACCGGGGGTTAGCGAAAAGCTAAACCGGTGACACACGTACTCCCGTGCACGTGCATCCAAACCCAGTCCAGATGCACACACACAAGGGATCTAACACGTGCGAACTAAGCGTACGCGGAAGCTGTATATATCATAGCAAGCAACAAAGGAGAATAGCGGAAGCCAAACAATTGCGGGACGGAAAAGACAAGGTAAATACAATACTGAAAAACCAAATTCGAGTCTGAGTACACGACAAAATAAAGATGCACAAATATACAGAGTATAGATTACAAGGTCCAAAGTCCAAAGTGCCAAAAATACAAAATCTCAGAAAAACCAAAATCAAACAACTAGGCCACTGATATGCATGCACGCACTCGGCAGAGGTGATCAGGCCCACTCTGCCAACCTGGAGGGTGCCTCTACACTCGGCCCTGCAGCCTCCTCGACCGCCGGGGAGCTGGGCAAGGGATGTGAGCCTGCAACACCACAGACAACACAAATGAATATAACGATCCAGCAAATACAAGTAACAGGGATGAAACACTCATAGTATCAAATAGAATAAGGACAATTTAGTAATTTCAGAGTTTCATCTTAATATACTAAGCAAATAGTACGTAGAAGTAAAGCATGATATGTGAATCAAAGCATAGAATTACTGAACTAAGTGGCTACTACGTTAACCATGTTCTCTCAAAGAGAGCAGAGCAAAGCAGATGAGAACACCACTGACCGGGCCAAGGGTACAAGTGGGTCTCGGTTTCCTGGGTTCCGGGGTCCCAAGACAAAGCGACACTGCAGTTATACAGAGATACAGAGATCTAAGCCAGATATAACCCCGTCGGGCATCCTAGGGCTGAGGCTGAGTAGAGCCAGACTAATACCAATCAAATCAAATCCATAGAAAGGGAGATTATCCGCTTTGGACTCACCGATGACAAAGACCGGATCTTATCCTCACGTATTAACCTCTGGGTAGAGCCACCAGGGAATACCCAAAATCAGAGATAGACAAAGCCAACAAAGCATAAATATTACGTCAAAGCACAGCATAGATCAAAGCTTAGTGCATAACGAAGAATAAAACAGATATACAGAACGAAAGCAAAAATGACCGCGGAATGCATATACATAAATTGGCAGAACAGAGGGCAAAACTATAAACAATATGCAATGCATCTCAGATTAATACGGAGTCAAGGTTCATTACAAGCCAATACTAATCTAGTTGTTCACTGTCACTAACCTTGCATGTTGAGGTAGTTTTAAGTTATTCGATGCACCGTTGCCATCCTAGTGTTGCAATGTAATCCTTATGTGCATCGAAGTCCCTTAAACCAACCCCCATGGGGAGGTGCTTAACAGTGATCAACGCTCACATGAATAAGTCACAGCCTAACAGACTCTTCATGCGATCCAAAGAATCCATTGGGCCTGTTTACATGGGTGGTTAACCTGTATTTGAGCCCTACAAGTCTCACCATTATCCTAAGTTATATTTCCGAATTGCCATGCCTAACGGTTTAGCCATGAGGGACCTATGGTTGAGCCAAAGACATCTTACGCGCTCGTCGTAATATGCACTACGGCTTCACCTTGGTTCCATTCAAAACACAGCTAAACGGGTCATCTTCCTCCTCTGATCTGAGACCTTTTTTGGCTGAGCTACAGTCAGTATACGGCTTAGCCGTAGACCAATCCACGGCTTGGCCGTAGCATTTCACGGCTTAGCCGTAGCCACACCGTAGGAGTACTGTATTGGAAAAGTTTCGACTGATCAGAGATTTAATTCACGGCTGGGTTACGGTTGGGTCACGGCTAGCTTACGGCTCAGCCGTAAGACAATTTACGGCTCAGCCGTAGCCTAGCCGTAGAACAAAATCGAAATTTCAAGTCTCTGGAATGTGAGCCGTAGAAACTTACGGCTTAGCCGTACAATACAGAACACGAATTCGGGATAGTTACAGAAACTGAAATTTTGGTACAGAAGCTGAACAAAACAAACTCAACTGATCTCTACATCTTAGAAATTGGCTGTAAAACATTCTATACAAGGAATAAGAAGGAATCAAAGCAATCAAACAAAACACCCATATGTGTTATCAAATCCTGTACTTATACTTGCCTCAAATTCTGACAATCCACTGAATCAAGCTCCAATCAACTAAAATCAAGACAAATCAAAGAAATAAACCATGCATGAGATGAAGGAAAACACACAGAGCTTGGAGAAGGAATCCAATTGGAGAGGAAGAATTCAAAACCCACTTACCCAAAGCAAAGACAGAGATGAGAGGAGGGATAGAACCCAACCAAACGGAGGATAGCAAAACCCAATCGAAAGAGAGAGAGAGAGAGAGAGAGAGAGAGAACGTGGAGCTTCTCCTGGAGATCTCTCTTGCATGCAACGTTGGAGACAAATGGGCAGAGATGAGGACATCTGTAAGATGACTCAATATATATGTTTGGAGTTTAAAACAAGATCCAAGGAGTTTAAGCTATTTACAGTTCAAGTCACACGAAGGTCCAACTTCTCCAATAGACTCCGAACGGGTCTGACACAGTTATGGAATATAACGAGCTCAACAAAATACACGTGCTGACATCAAGATGATGCAAAGATGATGCGAGCAAAGCAAAAGCAAAATTACGAAAAAGGGCTTAGAACTACCTATTCAAGGTCAAAGGTTACTCAACTACCTATCCAAGGCCCAAAACCAAGTCCGAAAGAATAAAACAACAGAAACACACACTAATGAGCCACTAATCCGGCTCAAAGGGGATCGGAGTGTTACATCCTCCCCCACTGAGAATCATTCCGTCCTCGGAATGACTACCTACCTGCGCAAAGAGCTGTGGGTACTGGCGTGCTAGCTGCTCCTCTAGCTCCCATGTAGCCTCATCTGGACCATGATGCTCCCACAACACTTTAACCCATCTGATAGTCCTGGTACGGAGAATCTGTTCTCTGGTACCAACGATGCGAAGCGGACGCTCAACGTAAGTTGCATTAGGCTGAATCTGAATATCATCGTAGCGAATCACATGGCTCGGATCTGGCACATACTTACGGAGCGTCGACACATGGAATACATCGTGAACACCGGAGAACTCAACTGGAAGTGTCAACCGATAGGCTAAATCTCCAACTCGGCTCTTGACTTCAAACGGTCCTACATATCTCGGAGCTAACTTGCCCTTCTGACCAAACCGTACCGTGCCCTTCATCGGAGAAACTTTAAGGAACACCCAATCTCCGACTTGGAATGCCAAAGGTCTCCTCCGAGTATCCGCATAGCTCTTCTGCCTGGATCGAGCAATCTTCAGATTCTCTATCACTTTCTGCACTTTCTCTGTCGTCTCAGCAATGATTGTCGGACCATGGAAACTTCTTGTTCCAACTTCTTCCCAGCACACTGGAGTCCTGCACTTGCGTCCGTATAGAGCCTCATAAGGTGCCATACCAATGCTCTCGTGGAAGCTGTTGTTGTAGGCAAACTCACACAATGCCAGATGCGTATCCCATTCCTTTTCAAAGTTCAGTACACTAGCTCTGAGCATATCCTCCAACGTCTGAATAGTACGCTCCGACTGTCCATCAGTCTGGGGGTGGTATGCCGTACTAAAGCTTAACTTCGTGCCCATAGCTTCCTGAAATGCTCTCCAGAATGAAGACACAAAACGACTATCACGATCCGACACAATCGATACTGGGGTGCCATGCAATCTGACTATCTCGTCGACAAACTTCCTGGCCATCTCTGTGAATGTCATCCCTTTCTTGAACGGAATGAAATGTGATGACTTCGTCAATCTGTCCACTATTATCCAGATCGCATTGTTCTTTCTGCTGGTCGGCGGAAAACCGGAGACAAAATCCATGGTAATGTGCTCCCACTTCCACTGCGGAGTGTGCAATGGATGCAATGAGCCTGGAGGTCGCTGATGGTCAACCTTTACCCTCTGACAGGTCAAACATCGAGCTACGAACCCTGCGATCTCCCGCTTCATATTATTCCACCAAAATCTATCCTTCAAGTTCCGGTACATCTTCGTACTCCCTAGGTGCATCGCATATCGGGCATCGTGCGCATCTGTCATCAACTTATCTTTCAGCTCATCCACAGCAGGAACACACAATCGATTCCTAAAGTACAAAACTCCGTCTACCAGGCTGAAATCAGGTCGATCTGTAATCCGATCTCTAAACTTCACCAGGAGGGGGTCCTCAAACTGGCGATCCTTAATCTGTTGAATCACCTCAGGCTGAAACACGACGGTAGTAGTTAATGTCACCAATCCACCTACCATCCGAACCTCAACAGGCTGGTCATGCACAAGCATATAGAATCCTGCCAACACCTGAAGACTGTCTGTCCTCCTGCTGAGTGCATCTGCAACTACATTCCCCTTGCCTAGGTGGTACTTGATCGGAAAGTCGTAATCCTTGATGAACTCCAACCACCTTCGCTGCCTCATATTCAAGTCATGCTGATCGAACAAATACTGGAGACTGTGATGATCGGAATGAACCTCGAACTTTACACCGTACAAGTAGTGTCGCCACAACTTCAGTGCAAATACAATGGCTGCTAGCTCCAGGTCATGTGTGGCATAGTTCTTCTCATGCTCCTTCAGCTGTCTGGATCCATAGGCAATCACTTTCTGATTCTGCATCAGTACACAGCCTAGTCCAACTCGAGAAGCATCGGAATAAATCACGAATCCCTCACTACCATCCGGGAGAGTCAATACTGGCGCCGTAGTGAGCTTTTCTTTCAACATTTGAAAACTACGCTCACACTTCTCTGTCCACTCATATGGGACCTTCTTCCGAGTCAACTGAGTTAGCGGGGCTAAGATCTTTGAGAAGTCCTGCACAAACCTGCGGTAATATCCTGCCAATCCCAGAAAACTCCGAATTTCTGTCACTGATCTAGGACGGGGCCAATGGACTACTGCCTCAATCTTAGCGGGATCCACCATCAATCCATCTCTAGAAATCTTATGACCCAGAAATGCAACTTGCTCTAACCAGAAATCACACTTGGACAACTTGGCATACAGCTTGTGATCTCTAAGTAGCTGCAATGCTTTCCTCAGATGGTCTGTATGTTCCTCAGCAGTCTTCGAATAGACCAATATGTCATCTATGAAAACCACAACAAACTGGTCCAAGAAGGAAGTAAACACCCTATTCATCAATGCCATAAAAGCTGCGGGTGCATTTGTCAAACCAAATGGCATGACAAGGAACTCGTAGTGTCCATACCGAGTCCTGAAAGCTGTCTTAGGAACATCCTCATCCTTCAACCTGAGCTGGTGATATCCTGACCTCAAGTCGATCTTCGAGAAGTAAGCTGCACCCTGAAGTTGATCGAATAACTCATCGATCCTAGGTAATGGATATTTGTTCTTGATAGTCACTTTGTTCAACTGCCTGTAGTCAATGCACATCCGGAAACTGCCATCCTTCTTCTTGACAAACAATACAGGAGCTCCCCAAGGCGAAACACTTAGGCGTATGAACCCTTTATCCAACAGATCCTGCAACTGTTTCTTCAATTCCAACAATTCTGCAGGTGCCATACGATATGGAGCTCTACTGATAGGTGCTGTACCTGGCATCACGTCGATCGAGAACTCTACCTCTCGAACTGGTGGTAACTCTGGCACATCCTCCGGAAAGACATCCGGGAACTCGCTGACTACTGGGATCTCACTGAGCTGTCGCTGATCCTTCTTCTCTGAAATGAACGCAAGAAATCCCTCACATCCCCTACGAAGCATCCTGTCTGCTTTACAAGCAGAGATCACACGCCTTGGGCACTTCGTCTGGCTGCCCTCAAATCGAAATCCGCTGCCCAAATCAAAGTAGATAGCCTTGCTGTAGCAATTGATACACGCATGATATCTCGCAAGCCAGTCCATACCAAGAATCACATCAAAATCCAGTGTCGTAAGCAACACGAGGTCTACCGGGAGCTGATGACCAGCTATCCGCACATCACACTGAGGGTAGAAGACACTGCACTCCACCCGTTTACCAACCGGAGTGGATACTAGCAACAAGTATGGGAGCGGTGTGGGTCGCTGTCGAAGCTGCACAACAAAATGGGGTGCTACGTACGAACGCGTAGACCCGGAGTCAAATAAGGCTAAAGCTTCAGCATCAGAAATTAAAATTTTACCTTCCACGACAGTAGCTTCCTCCGCGCCCTCATGCGTAGCAGCATAGGCTCGGGCTGTCTGGCGGTTCTGTTTCTGGGCTGGGCGAGCTGGCTGGGATTTGCCCTGCGCTGGAGATCCTGCCGATCTTGTCTGTGGAGAGGACTGAAACTTTGGGCATTGGGCCCGCTTGTGATCCGTAGAGCCACAACCGAAACAGGCTCCACTCTTCCTCCAACATCTGTCTGTTGGGTGATCCTTCCCACAGTGACCACAAATCACCTGAGCACTGCTCGAACTGCCCTGCTTACCCTTGAACTTCTTCTGAAACTGACTTCTGCCACTGGAACCTGCTGCCCTCTTAGCCTCTGTTCGCTCCTCCTCAAATATGGCTTCTGCATCATAAGCCCTGTCAATAGCGTCATCCAAGGTAGCCGGCCACATGCAAGCAACCACGTGGCGTTTATGTCTCGGATTCAGGCCGTTGACGAAGCGAGTCACCTTCTTATGCTCAGTGTTCACCATGTCCTCTGCAAAATGGGACAGCTCTGTAAACTTGTGCACATAATCTGCAACCGACATCTGTCTCTGCTGAAGGTTGAAGAATTCCACTTCCTTGGCTCGCTGAATATGGAGAGGCATGAACTTCCGACGGAATTGCTGCTTGAAGGTCTCCCAAACTGTGGCACTGGGCATAGTCTGAAATGAGCTCTTAACACTCCTCCACCATGTCTTGGCTACACTCCGAAGCATAGAAGCTGTGAGAACTACATTCTGTTTGTTACTGCACACAATCGTATCAAATAACTCTTCAGTCTGCTCCAACCATTGCTCAGCCTGCAATGCATCCTCTATCCCATGAAACTCGGTCGCCCCTCGCTTACGGAACTTGTCAAAAAGAGCATTAGGATCTGATTCCTTGGGCTGGAAAATCACTTGCTGATCTATACGAGGGGATGCTGCTGCGGTAGCCTGACTCTGTCTATCTACCATGGATGCCATCTATGCCTGTAATGACTGCATAGACTGCATCATCATCATCATGCGCTCCTCACTACTGATATGTGGGGGCAAAGATCCACTATCACCGTTATGGCCCTGTTGATTCTCATCCCGAGATCCTGATCCTGATGCCATCCTGCAAAAGGAAAAGAAACACAGTACACAAATATAAAATGCCCTGAGTTAGTCAAATCCCAACGATCAACATATTAGACTTCGAGTCAAATAGTTGATAGCGTTATCTCACCACGATCTTAGATGCTACATGCTTATAACTAGCATGCTCTGATACCATACAATACGTATGTCACGACCCGAGCCCAGAAACCGGGGGTTAGCGAAAAGCTAAACCGGTGACACACGTACTCCCGTGCACGTGCATCCAAACCCAGTCCAGATGCACACACACAAGGGATCTAACACGTGCGAACTAAGCGTACGCGGAAGCTGTATATATCATAGCAAGCAACAAAGGAGAATAGCGGAAGCCAAACAATTGCGGGACGGAAAAGACAAGGTAAATACAATACTGAAAAACCAAATTCGAGTCTGAGTACACGACAAAATAAAGATGCACAAATATACAGAGTATAGATTACAAGGTCCAAAGTCCAAAGTGCCAAAAATACAAAATCTCAAAAAAACCAAAATCAAACAACTAGGCCACTGATATGCACGCACGCACTCGGCAGAGGTGATCAGGCCCACTCTGCCAACCCGGAGGGTGCCTCTACACTCGGCCCTGCAGCCTCCTCGACCGCCGGGGAGCTGGGCAAGGGATGTGAGCCTGCAACACCACAGACAACACAAATGAATACAACGATCCAGCAAATACAAGTAACAGGGATGAAACACTCATAGTATCAAATAGAATAAGGACAATTTAGTAATTTCAGAGTTTCATCTTAATATACTAAGCAAATAGTACGTAGAAGTAAAGCATGATATGTGAATCAAAGCATAGAATTACTGAACTAAGTGGCTACTACGTTAACCATGTTCTCTCAAAGAGAGCAGAGCAAAGCAGATGAGAACACCACTGACCGGGCCAAGGGTACAAGTGGGTCTCGGTTTCCTGGGTTCCGGGGTCCCAAGACAAAGCGACACTGCAGTTATACAGAGATACAGAGATCTAAGCCAGATATAACCCCGTCGGGCATCCTAGGGCTGAGGCTGAGTAGAGCCAGACTAATACCAATCAAATCAAATCCATAGAAAGGGAGATTATCCGCTTTGGACTCACCGATGACAAAGACCGGATCTTATCCTCACGTATTAACCTCTGGGTAGAGCCACCAGGGAATACCCAAAATCAGAGATAGACAAAGCCAACAAAGCATAAATATTACGTCAAAGCACAGCATAGATCAAAGCTTAGTGCATAACGAAGAATAAAACAGATATACAGAACGAAAGCAAAAATGACCGCGGAATGCATATACATAGATTGGCAGAACAGAGGGCAAAACTATAAACAATATGCAATGCATCTCAGATTAATACGGAGTCAAGGTTCATTACAAGCCAATACTAATCTAGTTGTTCACTGTCACTAACCTTGCATGTTGAGGTAGTTTTAAGTTATTCGATGCACCGTTGCCATCCTAGTGTTGCAATGTAATCCTTATGTGCATCGAAGTCCCTTAAACCAACCCCCATGGGGAGGTGCTTAACAGTGATCAACGCTCACATGAATAAGTCACAGCCTAACAGACTCTTCATGCGATCCAAAGAATCCATTGGGCCTGTTTACATGGGTGGTTAACCTGTATTTGAGCCCTACAAGTCTCACCATTATCCTAAGTTATATTTCCGAATTGCCATGCCTAACGGTTTAGCCATGAGGGACCTATGGTTGAGCCAAAGACATCTTACGCGCTCGTCGTAATATGCACTACGGCTTCACCTTGGTTCCATTCAAAACACAGCTAAACGGGTCATCTTCCTCCTCTGATCTGAGACCTTTTTCGGCTGAGCTACAGTCAGTATACGGCTTAGCCGTAGACCAATCCACGGCTTGGCCGTAGCATTTCACGGCTTAGCCGTAGCCACACCGTAGGAGTACTGTATTGGAAAAGTTTCGACTAATCAGAGATTTAATTCACGGCTGGGTTACGGTTGGGTCACGGCTAGCTTACGGCTCAGCCGTAAGACAATTTACGGCTCAGCCGTAGCCTAGCCGTAGAACAAAATCGAAATTTCAAGTCTCTGGAATGTGAGCCATAGAAACTTACGGCTTAGCCGTACAATACAGAACACGAATTCGGGATAGTTACAGAAACTGAAATTTTGGTACAGAAGCTGAACAAAACAAACTCAACTGATCTCTACATCTTAGAAATTGGCTGTAAAACATTCTATACAAGGAATAAGAAGGAATCAAAGCATTCAAACAAAACACCCATATGTGTTATCAAATCCTGTACTTATACTTGCCTCAAATTCTGACAATCCACTGAATCAAGCTCCAATCAACTAAAATCAAGACAAATCAAAGAAATAAACCATGCATGAGATGAAGGAAAACACACAGAGCTTGGAGAAGGAATCCAATTGGAGAGGAAGAATTCAAAACCCACTTACCCAAAGCAAAGACAGAGATGAGAGGAGGGATAGAACCCAACCAAACGGAGGATAGCAAAACCCAATCGAAAGAGAGAGAGAGAGAGAACGTGGAGCTTCTCCTGGAGATCTCTCTTGCATGCAACGTTGGAGACAAATGGGCAGAGATGAGGACATCTGTAAGATGACTCAATATATATGTTTGGAGTTTAAAACAAGATCCAAGGAGTTTAAGCTATTTACAGTTCAAGTCACACGAAGGTCCAACTTCTCCAATAGACTCCGAACGGGTCTGACACAGTTATGGAATATAACGAGCTCAACAAAATACACGTGCTGACATCAAGATGATGCAAAGATGATGCGAGCAAAGCAAAAGCAAAATTACGAAAAAGGGCTTAGAACTACCTATTCAAGGTCAAAGGTTACTCAACTACCTATCCAAGGCCCAAAACCAAGTCCGAAAGAATAAAACAACAGAAACACACACTAATGAGCCACTAATCCGGCTCAAAGGGGATCGGAGTGTTACATCCTCCCCCACTGAGAATCATTCCGTCCTCGGAATGACTACCTACCTGCGCAAAGAGCTGTGGGTACTGGCGTGCTAGCTGCTCCTCTAGCTCCCATGTAGCCTCATCTGGACCATGATGCTCCCACAACACTTTAACCCATCTGATAGTCCTGGTACGGAGAATCTGTTCTCTGGTACCAACGATGCGAAGCGGACGCTCAACGTAAGTTGCATTAGGCTGAATCTGAATATCATCGTAGCGAATCACATGGCTCGGATCTGGCACATACTTACGGAGCGTCGACACATGGAATACATCGTGAACACCGGAGAACTCAACTGGAAGTGTCAACCGATAGGCTAAATCTCCAACTCGGCTCTTGACTTCAAACGGTCCTACATATCTCGGAGCTAACTTGCCCTTCTGACCAAACCGTACCGTGCCCTTCATCGGAGAAACTTTAAGGAACACCCAATCTCCGACTTGGAATGCCAAAGGTCTCCTCCGAGTATCCGCATAGCTCTTCTGCCTGGATCGAGCAATCTTCAGATTCTCTATCACTTTCTGCACTTTCTCTGTCGTCTCAGCAATGATTGTCGGACCATGGAAACTTCTTGTTCCAACTTCTTCCCAGCACACTGGAGTCCTGCACTTGCGTCCGTATAGAGCCTCATAAGGTGCCATACCAATGCTCTCGTGGAAGCTGTTGTTGTAGGCAAACTCACACAATGCCAGATGCGTATCCCATTCCTTTTCAAAGTTCAGTACACTAGCTCTGAGCATATCCTCCAACGTCTGAATAGTACGCTCCGACTGTCCATCAGTCTGGGGGTGGTATGCCGTACTAAAGCTTAACTTCGTGCCCATAGCTTCCTGAAATGCTCTCCAGAATGAAGACACAAAACGACTATCACGATCCGACACAATCGATACTGGGGTGCCATGCAATCTGACTATCTCGTCGACAAACTTCCTGGCCATCTCTGTGAATGTCATCCCTTTCTTGAACGGAATGAAATGTGATGACTTCGTCAATCTGTCCACTATTATCCAGATCGCATTGTTCTTTCTGCTGGTCGGCGGAAAACCGGAGACAAAATCCATGGTAATGTGCTCCCACTTCCACTGCGGAGTGTGCAATGGATGCAATGAGCCTGGAGGTCGCTGATGGTCAACCTTTACCCTCTGACAGGTCAAACATCGAGCTACGAACCCTGCGATCTCCCGCTTCATATTATTCCACCAAAATCTATCCTTCAAGTTCCGGTACATCTTCGTACTCCCTAGGTGCATCGCATATCGGGCATCGTGCGCATCTGTCATCAACTTATCTTTCAGCTCATCCACAGCGGGAACACACAATCGATTCCTAAAGTACAAAACTCCGTCTACCAGGCTGAAATCAGGTCGATCTGTAATCCGATCTCTAAACTTCACCAGGAGGGGGTCCTCAAACTGGCGATCCTTAATCTGTTGAATCACCTCAGGCTGAAACACGACGGTAGTAGTTAATGTCACCAATCCACCTACCATCCGAACCTCAACAGGCTGGTCATGCACAAGCATATAGAATCCTGCCAACACCTGAAGACTGTCTGTCCTCCTGCTGAGTGCATCTGCAACTACATTCCCCTTGCCTAGGTGGTACTTGATCGGAAAGTCGTAATCCTTGATGAACTCCAACCACCTTCGCTGCCTCATATTCAAGTCATGCTGATCGAACAAATACTGGAGACTGTGATGATCGGAATGAACCTCGAACTTTACACCGTACAAGTAGTGTCGCCACAACTTCAGTGCAAATACAATGGCTGCTAGCTCCAGGTCATGTGTGGCATAGTTCTTCTCATGCTCCTTCAGCTGTCTGGATCCATAGGCAATCACTTTCTGATTCTGCATCAGTACACAGCCTAGTCCAACTCGAGAAGCATCGGAATAAATCACGAATCCCTCACTACCATCCGGGAGAGTCAATACTGGCGCCGTAGTGAGCTTTTCTTTCAACATCTGAAAACTACGCTCACACTTCTCTGTCCACTCATATGGGACCTTCTTCCGAGTCAACTGAGTTAGCGGGGCTGAGATCTTTGAGAAGTCCTGCACAAACCTGCGGTAATATCCTGCCAATCCCAGAAAACTCCGAATTTCTGTCACTGATCTAGGACGGGGCCAATGGACTACTGCCTCAATCTTAGCGGGATCCACCATCAATCCATCTCTAGAAATCTTATGACCCAGAAATGCAACTTGCTCTAACCAGAAATCACACTTGGACAACTTGGCATACAGCTTGTGATCTCTAAGTAGCTGCAATGCTTTCCTCAGATGGTCTGTATGTTCCTCAGCAGTCTTCGAATAGACCAATATGTCATCTATGAAAACCACAACAAACTGGTCCAAGAAGGAAGTAAACACCCTATTCATCAATGCCATAAAAGCTGCGGGTGCATTCGTCAAACCAAATGGCATGACAAGGAACTCGTAGTGTCCATACCGAGTCCTGAAAGCTGTCTTAGGAACATCCTCATCCTTCAACCTGAGCTGGTGATATCCTGACCTCAAGTCGATCTTCGAGAAGTAAGCTGCACCCTGAAGTTGATCGAATAACTCATCGATCCTAGGTAATGGATATTTGTTCTTGATAGTCACTTTGTTCAACTGCCTGTAGTCAATGCACATCCGGAAACTGCCATCCTTCTTCTTGACAAACAATACAGGAGCTCCCCAAGGCGAAACACTTAGGCGTATGAACCCTTTATCCAACAGATCCTGCAACTGTTTCTTCAATTCCAACAATTCTGCAGGTGCCATACGATATGGAGCTCTACTGATAGGTGCTTACCTGGCATCACGTCGATCGAGAACTCTACCTCTCGAACTGGTGGTAACTCTGGCACATCCTCCGGAAAGACATCCGGGAACTCGCTGACTACTGGGATCTCACTGAGCTGTCGCTGATCCTTCTTCTCTGAAATGAACGCAAGAAATCCCTCACATCCCCTACGAAGCATCCTGTCTGCTTTACAAGCAGAGATCACACGCCTTGGGCACTTCGTCTGGCTGCCCTCAAATCGAAATCCGCTGCCCAAATCAAAGTAGATAGCCTTGCTGTAGCAATTGATACACGCATGATATCTCGCAAGCCAGTCCATACCAAGAATCACATCAAAATCCAGTGTCGTAAGCAACACGAGGTCTACCGGGAGCTGATGACCAGCTATCCGCACATCACACTGAGGGTAGAAGACACTGCACTCCACCCGTTTACCAACCGGAGTGGATACTAGCAACAAGTATGGGAGCGGTGTGGGTCGCTGTCGAAGCTGCACAACAAAATGGGGTGCTACGTACGAACGCGTAGACCCGGAGTCAAATAAGGCTAAAGCTTCAGCATCAGAAATTAAAATTTTACCTTCCACGACAGTAGCTTCCTCCGCGCCCTCATGCGTAGCAGCATAGGCTCGGGCTGTCTGGCGGTTCTGTTTCTGGGCTGGGCGAGCTGGCTGGGATTTGCCCTGCGCTGGAGATCCTGCCGATCTTGTCTGTGGAGAGGACTGAAACTTTGGGCATTGGGCCCGCTTGTGATCCGTAGAGCCACAACCGAAACAGGCTCCACTCTTCCTCCAACATCTGTCTGTTGGGTGATCCTTCCCACAGTGACCACAAATCACCTGAGCACTGCTCGAACTGCCCTGCTTACCCTTGAACTTCTTCTGAAACTGACTTCTGCCACTGGAACCTGCTGCCCTCTTAGCCTCTGTTCGCTCCTCCTCAAATATGGCTTCTGCATCATAAGCCCTGTCAATAGCGTCATCCAAGGTAGCCGGCCACATGCAAGCAACCACGTGGCGTTTATGTCTCGGATTCAGGCCGTTGACGAAGCGAGTCACCTTCTTATGCTCAGTGTTCACCATGTCCTCTGCAAAATGGGACAGCTCTGTAAACTTGTGCACATAATCTGCAACCGACATCTGTCTCTGCTGAAGGTTGAAGAATTCCACTTCCTTGGCTCGCTGAATATGGAGAGGCATGAACTTCCGACGGAATTGCTGCTTGAAGGTCTCCCAAACTGTGGCACTGGGCATAGTCTGAAATGAGCTCTTAACACTCCTCCACCATGTCTTGGCTACACTCCGAAGCATAGAAGCTGTGAGAACTACATTCTGTTTGTTGCTGCACACAATCGTATCAAATAACTCTTCAGTCTGCTCCAACCATTGCTCAGCCTGCAATGCATCCTCTATCCCATGAAACTCGGTCGCCCCTCGCTTACGGAACTTGTCAAAAAGAGCATTAGGATCTGATTCCTTGGGCTGGAAAATCACTTGCTGATCTATACGAGGGGATGCTGCTGCGGTAGCCTGACTCTGTCTATCTACCATGGATGCCATCTATGCCTGTAATGACTGCATAGACTGCATCATCATCATCATGCGCTCCTCACTACTGATATGTGGGGGCAAAGATCCACTATCACCGTTATGGCCCTGTTGATTCTCATCCCGAGATCCTGATCCTGATGCCATCCTGCAAAAGGAAAAGAAACACAGTACACAAATATAAAATGCCCTGAGTTAGTCAAATCCCAACGATCAACATATTAGACTTCGAGTCAAATAGTTGATAGCGTTATCTCACCACGATCTTAGATGCTACATGCTTATAACTAGCATGCTCTGATACCATACAATACGTATGTCACGACCCGAGCCCAGAAACCGGGGGTTAGCGAAAAGCTAAACCGGTGACACACGTACTCCCGTGCACGTGCATCCAAACCCAGTCCAGATGCACACACACAAGGAATCTAACACGTGCGAACTAAGCGTACGCGGAAGCTGTATATATCATAGCAAGCAACAAAGGAGAATAGCGGAAGCCAAACAATTGCGGGACGGAAAAGACAAGGTAAATACAATACTGAAAAACCAAATTCGAGTCTGAGTACACGACAAAATAAAGATGCACAAATATACAGAGTATAGATTACAAGGTCCAAAGTCCAAAGTGCCAAAAATACAAAATCTCAAAAAAACCAAAATCAAACAACTAGGCCACTGATATGCACGCACGCACTCGGCAGAGGTGATCAGGCCCACTCTGCCAACCCGGAGGGTGCCTCTACACTCGGCCCTGCAGCCTCCTCGACCGCCGGGGAGCTGGGCAAGGGATGTGAGCCTGCAACACCACAGACAACACAAATGAATACAACGATCCAGCAAATACAAGTAACAGGGATGAAACACTCATAGTATCAAATAGAATAAGGACAATTTAGTAATTTCAGAGTTTCATCTTAATATACTAAGCAAATAGTACGTAGAAGTAAAGCATGATATGTGAATCAAAGCATAGAATTACTGAACTAAGTGGCTACTACGTTAACCATGTTCTCTCAAAGAGAGCAGAGCAAAGCAGATGAGAACACCACTGACCGGGCCAAGGGTACAAGTGGGTCTCGGTTTCCTGGGTTCCGGGGTCCCAAGACAAAGCGACACTGCAGTTATACAGAGATACAGAGATCTAAGCCAGATATAACCCCGTCGGGCATCCTAGGGCTGAGGCTGAGTAGAGCCAGACTAATACCAATCAAATCAAATCCATAGAAAGGGAGATTATCCGCTTTGGACTCACCGATGACAAAGACCGGATCTTATCCTCACGTATTAACCTCTGGGTAGAGCCACCAGGGAATACCCAAAATCAGAGATAGACAAAGCCAACAAAGCATAAATATTACGTCAAAGCACAGCATAGATCAAAGCTTAGTGCATAACGAAGAATAAAACAGATATACAGAACAAAAGCAAAAATGACCGCGGAATGCATATACATAGATTGGCGGAACAGAGGGCAAAACTATAAACAATATGCAATGCATCTCAGATTAATACGGAGTCAAGGTTCATTACAAGCCAATACTAATCTAGTTGTTCACTGTCACTAACCTTGCATGTTGAGGTAGTTTTAAGTTATTCGATGCACCGTTGCCATCCTAGTGTTGCAATGTAATCCTTATGTGCATCGAAGTCCCTTAAACCAACCCCCATGGGGAGGTGCTTAACAGTGATCAACGCTCACATGAATAAGTCACAGCCTAACAGACTCTTCATGCGATCCAAAGAATCCATTGGGCCTGTTTACATGGGTGGTTAACCTGTATTTGAGCCCTACAAGTCTCACCATTATCCTAAGTTATATTTCCGAATTGCCATGCCTAACGGTTTAGCCATGAGGGACCTATGGTTGAGCCAAAGACATCTTACGCGCTCGTCGTAATATGCACTACGGCTTCACCTTGGTTCCATTCAAAACACAGCTAAACGGGTCATCTTCCTCCTCTGATCTGAGACCTTTTTCGGCTGAGCTACAGTCAGTATACGGCTTAGCCGTAGACCAATCCACGGCTTGGCCGTAGCATTTCACGGCTTAGCCGTAGCCACACCGTAGGAGTACTGTATTGGAAAAGTTTCGACTGATCAGAGATTTAATTCACGGCTGGGTTACGGTTGGGTCACGGCTAGCTTACGGCTCAGCCGTAAGACAATTTACGGCTCAGCCGTAGCCTAGCCGTAGAACAAAATCGAAATTTCAAGTCTCTGGAATGTGAGCCGTAGAAACTTACGGCTTAGCCGTACAATACAGAACACGAATTCGGGATAGTTACAGAAACTGAAATTTTGGTACAGAAGCTGAACAAAACAAACTCAACTGATCTCTACATCTTAGAAATTGGCTGTAAAACATTCTATACAAGGAATAAGAAGGAATCAAAGCAATCAAACAAAACACCCATATGTGTTATCAAATCCTGTACTTATACTTGCCTCAAATTCTGACAATCCACTGAATCAAGCTCCAATCAACTAAAATCAAGACAAATCAAAGAAATAAACCATGCATGAGATGAAGGAAAACACACAGAGCTTGGAGAAGGAATCCAATTGGAGAGGAAGAATTCAAAACCCACTTACCCAAAGCAAAGACAGAGATGAGAGGAGGGATAGAACCCAACCAAACGGAGGATAGCAAAACCCAATCGAAAGAGAGAGAGAGAGAGAGAGAGAGAGAGAACGTGGAGCTTCTCCTGGAGATCTCTCTTGCATGCAACGTTGGAGACAAATGGGCAGAGATGAGGACATCTGTAAGATGACTCAATATATATGTTTGGAGTTTAAAACAAGATCCAAGGAGTTTAAGCTATTTACAGTTCAAGTCACACGAAGGTCCAACTTCTCCAATAGACTCCGAACGGGTCTGACACAGTTATGGAATATAACGAGCTCAACAAAATACACGTGCTGACATCAAGATGATGCAAAGATGATGCGAGCAAAGCAAAAACAAAATTACGAAAAAGGGCTTAGAACTACCTATTCAAGGTCAAAGGTTACTCAACTACCTATCCGAGGCCCAAAACCAAGTCCGAAAGAATAAAACAACAGAAACACACACTAATGAGCCACTAATCCGGCTCAAAGGGGATCGGAGTGTTACATCCTCCCCCACTGGGAATCATTCCGTCCTCGGAATGACTACCTACCTGCGCAAAGGGCTGTGGGTACTGGCGTGCTAGCTGCTCCTCTAGCTCCCATGTAGCCTCATCTGGACCATGATGCTCCCACAACACTTTAACCCATCTGATAGTCCTGGTACGGAGAATCTGTTCTCTGGTACCAACGATGCGAAGCGGACGCTCAACGTAAGTTGCATTAGGCTGAATCTGAATATCATCGTAGCGAATCACATGGCTCGGATCTGGCACATACTTACGGAGCGTCGACACATGGAATACATCGTGAACACCGGAGAACTCAACTGGAAGTGTCAACCGATAGGCTAAATCTCCAACTCGGCTCTTGACTTCAAACGGTCCTACATATCTCGGAGCTAACTTGCCCTTCTGACCAAACCGTACCGTGCCCTTCATCGGAGAAACTTTAAGGAACACCCAATCTCCGACTTGGAATGCCAAAGGTCTCCTCCGAGTATCCGCATAGCTCTTCTGCCTGGATCGAGCAATCTTCAGATTCTCTATCACTTTCTGCACTTTCTCTGTCGTCTCAGCAATGATTGTCGGACCATGGAAACTTCTTGTTCCAACTTCTTCCCAGCACACTGGAGTCCTGCACTTGCGTCCGTATAGAGCCTCATAAGGTGCCATACCAATGCTCTCGTGGAAGCTGTTGTTGTAGGCAAACTCACACAATGCCAGATGCGTATCCCATTCCTTTTCAAAGTTCAGTACACTAGCTCTGAGCATATCCTCCAACGTCTGAATAGTACGCTCCGACTGTCCATCAGTCTGGGGGTGGTATGCCGTACTAAAGCTTAACTTCGTGCCCATAGCTTCCTGAAATGCTCTCCAGAATGAAGACACAAAACGACTATCACGATCCGACACAATCGATACTGGGGTGCCATGCAATCTGACTATCTCGTCGACAAACTTCCTGGCCATCTCTGTGAATGTCATCCCTTTCTTGAACGGAATGAAATGTGATGACTTCGTCAATCTGTCCACTATTATCCAGATCGCATTGTTCTTTCTGCTGGTCGGCGGAAAACCGGAGACAAAATCCATGGTAATGTGCTCCCACTTCCACTGCGGAGTGTGCAATGGATGCAATGAGCCTGGAGGTCGCTGATGGTCAACCTTTACCCTCTGACAGGTCAAACATCGAGCTACGAACCCTGCGATCTCCCGCTTCATATTATTCCACCAAAATCTATCCTTCAAGTTCCGGTACATCTTCGTACTCCCTAGGTGCATCGCATATCGGGCATCGTGCGCATCTGTCATCAACTTATCTTTCAGCTCATCCACAGCGGGAACACACAATCGATTCCTAAAGTACAAAACTCCGTCTACCAGGCTGAAATCAGGTCGATCTGTAATCCGATCTCTAAACTTCACCAGGAGGGGGTCCTCAAACTGGCGATCCTTAATCTGTTGAATCACCTCAGGCTGAAACACGACGGTAGTAGTTAATGTCACCAATCCACCTACCATCCGAACCTCAACAGGCTGGTCATGCACAAGCATATAGAATCCTGCCAACACCTGAAGACTGTCTGTCCTCCTGCTGAGTGCATCTGCAACTACATTCCCCTTGCCTAGGTGGTACTTGATCGGAAAGTCGTAATCCTTGATGAACTCCAACCACCTTCGCTGCCTCATATTCAAGTCATGCTGATCGAACAAATACTGGAGACTGTGATGATCGGAATGAACCTCGAACTTTACACCGTACAAGTAGTGTCGCCACAACTTCAGTGCAAATACAATGGCTGCTAGCTCCAGGTCATGTGTGGCATAGTTCTTCTCATGCTCCTTCAGCTGTCTGGATCCATAGGCAATCACTTTCTGATTCTGCATCAGTACACAGCCTAGTCCAACTCGAGAAGCATCGGAATAAATCACGAATCCCTCACTACCATCCGGGAGAGTCAATACTGGCGCCGTAGTGAGCTTTTCTTTCAACATCTGAAAACTACGCTCACACTTCTCTGTCCACTCATATGGGACCTTCTTCCGAGTCAACTGAGTTAGCGGGGCTGAGATCTTTGAGAAGTCCTGCACAAACCTGCGGTAATATCCTGCCAATCCCAGAAAACTCCGAATTTCTGTCACTGATCTAGGACGGGGCCAATGGACTACTGCCTCAATCTTAGCGGGATCCACCATCAATCCATCTCTAGAAATCTTATGACCCAGAAATGCAACTTGCTCTAACCAGAAATCACACTTGGACAACTTGGCATACAGCTTGTGATCTCTAAGTAGCTGCAATGCTTTCCTCAGATGGTCTGTATGTTCCTCAGCAGTCTTCGAATAGACCAATATGTCATCTATGAAAACCACAACAAACTGGTCCAAGAAGGAAGTAAACACCCTATTCATCAATGCCATAAAAGCTGCGGGTGCATTCGTCAAACCAAATGGCATGACAAGGAACTCGTAGTGTCCATACCGAGTCCTGAAAGCTGTCTTAGGAACATCCTCATCCTTCAACCTGAGCTGGTGATATCCTGACCTCAAGTCGATCTTCGAGAAGTAAGCTGCACCCTGAAGTTGATCGAATAACTCATCGATCCTAGGTAATGGATATTTGTTCTTGATAGTCACTTTGTTCAACTGCCTGTAGTCAATGCACATCCGGAAACTGCCATCCTTCTTCTTGACAAACAATACAGGAGCTCCCCAAGGCGAAACACTTAGGCGTATGAACCCTTTATCCAACAGATCCTGCAACTGTTTCTTCAATTCCAACAATTCTGCAGGTGCCATACGATATGGAGCTCTACTGATAGGTGCTTACCTGGCATCACGTCGATCGAGAACTCTACCTCTCGAACTGGTGGTAACTCTGGCACATCCTCCGGAAAGACATCCGGGAACTCGCTGACTACTGGGATCTCACTGAGCTGTCGCTGATCCTTCTTCTCTGAAATGAACGCAAGAAATCCCTCACATCCCCTACGAAGCATCCTGTCTGCTTTACAAGCAGAGATCACACGCCTTGGGCACTTCGTCTGGCTGCCCTCAAATCGAAATCCGCTGCCCAAATCAAAGTAGATAGCCTTGCTGTAGCAATTGATACACGCATGATATCTCGCAAGCCAGTCCATACCAAGAATCACATCAAAATCCAGTGTCGTAAGCAACACGAGGTCTACCGGGAGCTGATGACCAGCTATCCGCACATCACACTGAGGGTAGAAGACACTGCACTCCACCCGTTTACCAACCGGAGTGGATACTAGCAACAAGTATGGGAGCGGTGTGGGTCGCTGTCGAAGCTGCACAACAAAATGGGGTGCTACGTACGAACGCGTAGACCCGGAGTCAAATAAGGCTAAAGCTTCAGCATCAGAAATTAAAATTTTACCTTCCACGACAGTAGCTTCCTCCGCGCCCTCATGCGTAGCAGCATAGGCTCGGGCTGTCTGGCGGTTCTGTTTCTGGGCTGGGCGAGCTGGCTGGGATTTGCCCTGCGCTGGAGATCCTGCCGATCTTGTCTGTGGAGAGGACTGAAACTTTGGGCATTGGGCCCGCTTGTGATCCGTAGAGCCACAACCGAAACAGGCTCCACTCTTCCTCCAACATCTGTCTGTTGGGTGATCCTTCCCACAGTGACCACAAATCACCTGAGCACTGCTCGAACTGCCCTGCTTACCCTTGAACTTCTTCTGAAACTGACTTCTGCCACTGGAACCTGCTGCCCTCTTAGCCTCTGTTCGCTCCTCCTCAAATATGGCTTCTGCATCATAAGCCCTGTCAATAGCGTCATCCAAGGTAGCCGGCCACATGCAAGCAACCACGTGGCGTTTATGTCTCGGATTCAGGCCGTTGACGAAGCGAGTCACCTTCTTATGCTCAGTGTTCACCATGTCCTCTGCAAAATGGGACAGCTCTGTAAACTTGTGCACATAATCTGCAACCGACATCTGTCTCTGCTGAAGGTTGAAGAATTCCACTTCCTTGGCTCGCTGAATATGGAGAGGCATGAACTTCCGACGGAATTGCTGCTTGAAGGTCTCCCAAACTGTGGCACTGGGCATAGTCTGAAATGAGCTCTTAACACTCCTCCACCATGTCTTGGCTACACTCCGAAGCATAGAAGCTGTGAGAACTACATTCTGTTTGTTGCTGCACACAATCGTATCAAATAACTCTTCAGTCTGCTCCAACCATTGCTCAGCCTGCAATGCATCCTCTATCCCATGAAACTCGGTCGCCCCTCGCTTACGGAACTTGTCAAAAAGAGCATTAGGATCTGATTCCTTGGGCTGGAAAATCACTTGCTGATCTATACGAGGGGATGCTGCTGCGGTAGCCTGACTCTGTCTATCTACCATGGATGCCATCTGTGCCTGTAATGACTGCATAGACTGCATCATCATCATCATGCGCTCCTCACTACTGATATGTGGGGGCAAAGATCCACTATCACCGTTATGGCCCTGTTGATTCTCATCCCGAGATCCTGATCCTGATGCCATCCTGCAAAAGGAAAAGAAACACAGTACACAAATATAAAATGCCCTGAGTTAGTCAAATCCCAACGATCAACATATTAGACTTCGAGTCAAATAGTTGATAGCGTTATCTCACCACGATCTTAGATGCTACATGCTTATAACTAGCATGCTCTGATACCATACAATACGTATGTCACGACCCGAGCCCAGAAACCGGGGGTTAGCGAAAAGCTAAACCGGTGACACACGTACTCCCGTGCACGTGCATCCAAACCCAGTCCAGATGCACACACACAAGGAATCTAACACGTGCGAACTAAGCGTACGCGGAAGCTGTATATATCATAGCAAGCAACAAAGGAGAATAGCGGAAGCCAAACAATTGCGGGACGGAAAAGACAAGGTAAATACAATACTGAAAAACCAAATTCGAGTCTGAGTACACGACAAAATAAAGATGCACAAATATACAGAGTATAGATTACAAGGTCCAAAGTCCAAAGTGCCAAAAATACAAAATCTCAAAAAAACCAAAATCAAACAACTAGGCCACTGATATGCACGCACGCACTCGGCAGAGGTGATCAGGCCCACTCTGCCAACCCGGAGGGTGCCTCTACACTCGGCCCTGCAGCCTCCTCGACCGCCGGGGAGCTGGGCAAGGGATGTGAGCCTGCAACACCACAGACAACACAAATGAATACAACGATCCAGCAAATACAAGTAACAGGGATGAAACACTCATAGTATCAAATAGAATAAGGACAATTTAGTAATTTCAGAGTTTCATCTTAATATACTAAGCAAATAGTACGTAGAAGTAAAGCATGATATGTGAATCAAAGCATAGAATTACTGAACTAAGTGGCTACTACGTTAACCATGTTCTCTCAAAGAGAGCAGAGCAAAGCAGATGAGAACACCACTGACCGGGCCAAGGGTACAAGTGGGTCTCGGTTTCCTGGGTTCCGGGGTCCCAAGACAAAGCGACACTGCAGTTATACAGAGATACAGAGATCTAAGCCAGATATAACCCCGTCGGGCATCCTAGGGCTGAGGCTGAGTAGAGCCAGACTAATACCAATCAAATCAAATCCATAGAAAGGGAGATTATCCGCTTTGGACTCACCGATGACAAAGACCGGATCTTATCCTCACGTATTAACCTCTGGGTAGAGCCACCAGGGAATACCCAAAATCAGAGATAGACAAAGCCAACAAAGCATAAATATTACGTCAAAGCACAGCATAGATCAAAGCTTAGTGCATAACGAAGAATAAAACAGATATACAGAACCAAAGCAAAAATGACCGCGGAATGCATATACATAGATTGGCGGAACAGAGGGCAAAACTATAAACAATATGCAATGCATCTCAGATTAATACGGAGTCAAGGTTCATTACAAGCCAATACTAATCTAGTTGTTCACTGTCACTAACCTTGCATGTTGAGGTAGTTTTAAGTTATTCGATGCACCGTTGCCATCCTAGTGTTGCAATGTAATCCTTATGTGCATCGAAGTCCCTTAAACCAACCCCCATGGGGAGGTGCTTAACAGTGATCAACGCTCACATGAATAAGTCACAGCCTAACAGACTCTTCATGCGATCCAAAGAATCCATTGGGCCTGTTTACATGGGTGGTTAACCTGTATTTGAGCCCTACAAGTCTCACCATTATCCTAAGTTATATTTCCGAATTGCCATGCCTAACGGTTTAGCCATGAGGGACCTATGGTTGAGCCAAAGACATCTTACGCGCTCGTCGTAATATGCACTACGGCTTCACCTTGGTTCCATTCAAAACACAGCTAAACGGGTCATCTTCCTCCTCTGATCTGAGACCTTTTTCGGCTGAGCTACAGTCAGTATACGGCTTAGCCGTAGACCAATCCACGGCTTGGCCGTAGCATTTCACGGCTTAGCCGTAGCCACACCGTAGGAGTACTGTATTGGAAAAGTTTCGACTGATCAGAGATTTAATTCACGGCTGGGTTACGGTTGGGTCACGGCTAGCTTACGGCTCAGCCGTAAGACAATTTACGGCTCAGCCGTAGCCTAGCCGTAGAACAAAATCGAAATTTCAAGTCTCTGGAATGTGAGCCGTAGAAACTTACGGCTTAGCCGTACAATACAGAACACGAATTCGGGATAGTTACAGAAACTGAAATTTTGGTACAGAAGCTGAACAAAACAAACTCAACTGATCTCTACATCTTAGAAATTGGCTGTAAAACATTCTATACAAGGAATAAGAAGGAATCAAAGCAATCAAACAAAACACCCATATGTGTTATCAAATCCTGTACTTATACTTGCCTCAAATTCTGACAATCCACTGAATCAAGCTCCAATCAACTAAAATCAAGACAAATCAAAGAAATAAACCATGCATGAGATGAAGGAAAACACACAGAGCTTGGAGAAGGAATCCAATTGGAGAGGAAGAATTCAAAACCCACTTACCCAAAGCAAAGACAGAGATGAGAGGAGGGATAGAACCCAACCAAACGGAGGATAGCAAAACCCAATCGAAAGAGAGAGAGAGAGAGAGAGAGAGAGAGAACGTGGAGCTTCTCCTGGAGATCTCTCTTGCATGCAACGTTGGAGACAAATGGGCAGAGATGAGGACATCTGTAAGATGACTCAATATATATGTTTGGAGTTTAAAACAAGATCCAAGGAGTTTAAGCTATTTACAGTTCAAGTCACACGAAGGTCCAACTTCTCCAATAGACTCCGAACGGGTCTGACACAGTTATGGAATATAACGAGCTCAACAAAATACACGTGCTGACATCAAGATGATGCAAAGATGATGCGAGCAAAGCAAAAACAAAATTACGAAAAAGGGCTTAGAACTACCTATTCAAGGTCAAAGGTTACTCAACTACCTATCCGAGGCCCAAAACCAAGTCCGAAAGAATAAAACAACAGAAACACACACTAATGAGCCACTAATCCGGCTCAAAGGGGATCGGAGTGTTACATCCTCCCCCACTGGGAATCATTCCGTCCTCGGAATGACTACCTACCTGCGCAAAGGGCTGTGGGTACTGGCGTGCTAGCTGCTCCTCTAGCTCCCATGTAGCCTCATCTGGACCATGATGCTCCCACAACACTTTAACCCATCTGATAGTCCTGGTACGGAGAATCTGTTCTCTGGTACCAACGATGCGAAGCGGACGCTCAACGTAAGTTGCATTAGGCTGAATCTGAATATCATCGTAGCGAATCACATGGCTCGGATCTGGCACATACTTACGGAGCGTCGACACATGGAATACATCGTGAACACCGGAGAACTCAACTGGAAGTGTCAACCGATAGGCTAAATCTCCAACTCGGCTCTTGACTTCAAACGGTCCTACATATCTCGGAGCTAACTTGCCCTTCTGACCAAACCGTACCGTGCCCTTCATCGGAGAAACTTTAAGGAACACCCAATCTCCGACTTGGAATGCCAAAGGTCTCCTCCGAGTATCCGCATAGCTCTTCTGCCTGGATCGAGCAATCTTCAGATTCTCTATCACTTTCTGCACTTTCTCTGTCGTCTCAGCAATGATTGTCGGACCATGGAAACTTCTTGTTCCAACTTCTTCCCAGCACACTGGAGTCCTGCACTTGCGTCCGTATAGAGCCTCATAAGGTGCCATACCAATGCTCTCGTGGAAGCTGTTGTTGTAGGCAAACTCACACAATGCCAGATGCGTATCCCATTCCTTTTCAAAGTTCAGTACACTAGCTCTGAGCATATCCTCCAACGTCTGAATAGTACGCTCCGACTGTCCATCAGTCTGGGGGTGGTATGCCGTACTAAAGCTTAACTTCGTGCCCATAGCTTCCTGAAATGCTCTCCAGAATGAAGACACAAAACGACTATCACGATCCGACACAATCGATACTGGGGTGCCATGCAATCTGACTATCTCGTCGACAAACTTCCTGGCCATCTCTGTGAATGTCATCCCTTTCTTGAACGGAATGAAATGTGATGACTTCGTCAATCTGTCCACTATTATCCAGATCGCATTGTTCTTTCTGCTGGTCGGCGGAAAACCGGAGACAAAATCCATGGTAATGTGCTCCCACTTCCACTGCGGAGTGTGCAATGGATGCAATGAGCCTGGAGGTCGCTGATGGTCAACCTTTACCCTCTGACAGGTCAAACATCGAGCTACGAACCCTGCGATCTCCCGCTTCATATTATTCCACCAAAATCTATCCTTCAAGTTCCGGTACATCTTCGTACTCCCTAGGTGCATCGCATATCGGGCATCGTGCGCATCTGTCATCAACTTATCTTTCAGCTCATCCACAGCGGGAACACACAATCGATTCCTAAAGTACAAAACTCCGTCTACCAGGCTGAAATCAGGTCGATCTGTAATCCGATCTCTAAACTTCACCAGGAGGGGGTCCTCAAACTGGCGATCCTTAATCTGTTGAATCACCTCAGGCTGAAACACGACGGTAGTAGTTAATGTCACCAATCCACCTACCATCCGAACCTCAACAGGCTGGTCATGCACAAGCATATAGAATCCTGCCAACACCTGAAGACTGTCTGTCCTCCTGCTGAGTGCATCTGCAACTACATTCCCCTTGCCTAGGTGGTACTTGATCGGAAAGTCGTAATCCTTGATGAACTCCAACCACCTTCGCTGCCTCATATTCAAGTCATGCTGATCGAACAAATACTGGAGACTGTGATGATCGGAATGAACCTCGAACTTTACACCGTACAAGTAGTGTCGCCACAACTTCAGTGCAAATACAATGGCTGCTAGCTCCAGGTCATGTGTGGCATAGTTCTTCTCATGCTCCTTCAGCTGTCTGGATCCATAGGCAATCACTTTCTGATTCTGCATCAGTACACAGCCTAGTCCAACTCGAGAAGCATCGGAATAAATCACGAATCCCTCACTACCATCCGGGAGAGTCAATACTGGCGCCGTAGTGAGCTTTTCTTTCAACATCTGAAAACTACGCTCACACTTCTCTGTCCACTCATATGGGACCTTCTTCCGAGTCAACTGAGTTAGCGGGGCTGAGATCTTTGAGAAGTCCTGCACAAACCTGCGGTAATATCCTGCCAATCCCAGAAAACTCCGAATTTCTGTCACTGATCTAGGACGGGGCCAATGGACTACTGCCTCAATCTTAGCGGGATCCACCATCAATCCATCTCTAGAAATCTTATGACCCAGAAATGCAACTTGCTCTAACCAGAAATCACACTTGGACAACTTGGCATACAGCTTGTGATCTCTAAGTAGCTGCAATGCTTTCCTCAGATGGTCTGTATGTTCCTCAGCAGTCTTCGAATAGACCAATATGTCATCTATGAAAACCACAACAAACTGGTCCAAGAAGGAAGTAAACACCCTATTCATCAATGCCATAAAAGCTGCGGGTGCATTCGTCAAACCAAATGGCATGACAAGGAACTCGTAGTGTCCATACCGAGTCCTGAAAGCTGTCTTAGGAACATCCTCATCCTTCAACCTGAGCTGGTGATATCCTGACCTCAAGTCGATCTTCGAGAAGTAAGCTGCACCCTGAAGTTGATCGAATAACTCATCGATCCTAGGTAATGGATATTTGTTCTTGATAGTCACTTTGTTCAACTGCCTGTAGTCAATGCACATCCGGAAACTGCCATCCTTCTTCTTGACAAACAATACAGGAGCTCCCCAAGGCGAAACACTTAGGCGTATGAACCCTTTATCCAACAGATCCTGCAACTGTTTCTTCAATTCCAACAATTCTGCAGGTGCCATACGATATGGAGCTCTACTGATAGGTGCTTACCTGGCATCACGTCGATCGAGAACTCTACCTCTCGAACTGGTGGTAACTCTGGCACATCCTCCGGAAAGACATCCGGGAACTCGCTGACTACTGGGATCTCACTGAGCTGTCGCTGATCCTTCTTCTCTGAAATGAACGCAAGAAATCCCTCACATCCCCTACGAAGCATCCTGTCTGCTTTACAAGCAGAGATCACACGCCTTGGGCACTTCGTCTGGCTGCCCTCAAATCGAAATCCGCTGCCCAAATCAAAGTAGATAGCCTTGCTGTAGCAATTGATACACGCATGATATCTCGCAAGCCAGTCCATACCAAGAATCACATCAAAATCCAGTGTCGTAAGCAACACGAGGTCTACCGGGAGCTGATGACCAGCTATCCGCACATCACACTGAGGGTAGAAGACACTGCACTCCACCCGTTTACCAACCGGAGTGGATACTAGCAACAAGTATGGGAGCGGTGTGGGTCGCTGTCGAAGCTGCACAACAAAATGGGGTGCTACGTACGAACGCGTAGACCCGGAGTCAAATAAGGCTAAAGCTTCAGCATCAGAAATTAAAATTTTACCTTCCACGACAGTAGCTTCCTCCGCGCCCTCATGCGTAGCAGCATAGGCTCGGGCTGTCTGGCGGTTCTGTTTCTGGGCTGGGCGAGCTGGCTGGGATTTGCCCTGCGCTGGAGATCCTGCCGATCTTGTCTGTGGAGAGGACTGAAACTTTGGGCATTGGGCCCGCTTGTGATCCGTAGAGCCACAACCGAAACAGGCTCCACTCTTCCTCCAACATCTGTCTGTTGGGTGATCCTTCCCACAGTGACCACAAATCACCTGAGCACTGCTCGAACTGCCCTGCTTACCCTTGAACTTCTTCTGAAACTGACTTCTGCCACTGGAACCTGCTGCCCTCTTAGCCTCTGTTCGCTCCTCCTCAAATATGGCTTCTGCATCATAAGCCCTGTCAATAGCGTCATCCAAGGTAGCCGGCCACATGCAAGCAACCACGTGGCGTTTATGTCTCGGATTCAGGCCGTTGACGAAGCGAGTCACCTTCTTATGCTCAGTGTTCACCATGTCCTCTGCAAAATGGGACAGCTCTGTAAACTTGTGCACATAATCTGCAACCGACATCTGTCTCTGCTGAAGGTTGAAGAATTCCACTTCCTTGGCTCGCTGAATATGGAGAGGCATGAACTTCCGACGGAATTGCTGCTTGAAGGTCTCCCAAACTGTGGCACTGGGCATAGTCTGAAATGAGCTCTTAACACTCCTCCACCATGTCTTGGCTACACTCCGAAGCATAGAAGCTGTGAGAACTACCTTCTGTTTGTTGCTGCACACAATCGTATCAAATAACTCTTCAGTCTGCTCCAACCATTGCTCAGCCTGCAATGCATCATCTATCCCATGAAACTCGGTCGCCCCTCGCTTACGGAACTTGTCAAAAAGAGCATTAGGATCTGATTCCTTGGGCTGGAAAATCACTTGCTGATCTATACGAGGGGATGCTGCTGCGGTAGCCTGACTCTGTCTATCTACCATGGATGCCATCTGTGCCTGTAATGACTGCATAGACTGCATCATCATCATCATGCGCTCCTCACTACTGATATGTGGGGGCAAAGATCCACTATCACCGTTATGGCCCTGTTGATTCTCATCCCGAGATCCTGATCCTGATGCCATCCTGCAAAAGGAAAAGAAACACAGTACACAAATATAAAATGCCCTGAGTTAGTCAAATCCCAACGATCAACATATTAGACTTCGAGTCAAATAGTTGATAGCGTTATCTCACCACGATCTTAGATGCTACATGCTTATAACTAGCATGCTCTGATACCATACAATACGTATGTCACGACCCGAGCCCAGAAACCGGGGGTTAGCGAAAAGCTAAACCGGTGACACACGTACTCCCGTGCACGTGCATCCAAACCCAGTCCAGATGCACACACACAAGGAATCTAACACGTGCGAACTAAGCGTACGCGGAAGCTGTATATATCATAGCAAGCAACAAAGGAGAATAGCGGAAGCCAAACAATTGCGGGACGGAAAAGACAAGGTAAATACAATACTGAAAAACCAAATTCGAGTCTGAGTACACGACAAAATAAAGATGCACAAATATACAGAGTATAGATTACAAGGTCCAAAGTCCAAAGTGCCAAAAATACAAAATCTCAAAAAAACCAAAATCAAACAACTAGGCCACTGATATGCACGCACGCACTCGGCAGAGGTGATCAGGCCCACTCTGCCAACCCGGAGGGTGCCTCTACACTCGGCCCTGCAGCCTCCTCGACCGCCGGGGAGCTGGGCAAGGGATGTGAGCCTGCAACACCACAGACAACACAAATGAATACAACGATCCAGCAAATACAAGTAACAGGGATGAAACACTCATAGTATCAAATAGAATAAGGACAATTTAGTAATTTCAGAGTTTCATCTTAATATACTAAGCAAATAGTACGTAGAAGTAAAGCATGATATGTGAATCAAAGCATAGAATTACTGAACTAAGTGGCTACTACGTTAACCATGTTCTCTCAAAGAGAGCAGAGCAAAGCAGATGAGAACACCACTGACCGGGCCAAGGGTACAAGTGGGTCTCGGTTTCCTGGGTTCCGGGGTCCCAAGACAAAGCGACACTGCAGTTATACAGAGATACAGAGATCTAAGCCAGATATAACCCCGTCGGGCATCCTAGGGCTGAGGCTGAGTAGAGCCAGACTAATACCAATCAAATCAAATCCATAGAAAGGGAGATTATCCGCTTTGGACTCACCGATGACAAAGACCGGATCTTATCCTCACGTATTAACCTCTGGGTAGAGCCACCAGGGAATACCCAAAATCAGAGATAGACAAAGCCAACAAAGCATAAATATTACGTCAAAGCACAGCATAGATCAAAGCTTAGTGCATAACGAAGAATAAAACAGATATACAGAACAAAAGCAAAAATGACCGCGGAATGCATATACATAGATTGGCGGAACAGAGGGCAAAACTATAAACAATATGCAATGCATCTCAGATTAATACGGAGTCAAGGTTCATTACAAGCCAATACTAATCTAGTTGTTCACTGTCACTAACCTTGCATGTTGAGGTAGTTTTAAGTTATTCGATGCACCGTTGCCATCCTAGTGTTGCAATGTAATCCTTATGTGCATCGAAGTCCCTTAAACCAACCCCCATGGGGAGGTGCTTAACAGTGATCAACGCTCACATGAATAAGTCACAGCCTAACAGACTCTTCATGCGATCCAAAGAATCCATTGGGCCTGTTTACATGGGTGGTTAACCTGTATTTGAGCCCTACAAGTCTCACCATTATCCTAAGTTATATTTCCGAATTGCCATGCCTAACGGTTTAGCCATGAGGGACCTATGGTTGAGCCAAAGACATCTTACGCGCTCGTCGTAATATGCACTACGGCTTCACCTTGGTTCCATTCAAAACACAGCTAAACGGGTCATCTTCCTCCTCTGATCTGAGACCTTTTTCGGCTGAGCTACAGTCAGTATACGGCTTAGCCGTAGACCAATCCACGGCTTGGCCATAGCATTTCACGGCTTAGCCGTAGCCACACCGTAGGAGTACTGTATTGGAAAAGTTTCGACTGATCAGAGATTTAATTCACGGCTGGGTTACGGTTGGGTCACGGCTAGCTTACGGCTCAGCCGTAAGACAATTTACGGCTCAGCCGTAGCCTAGCCGTAGAACAAAATCGAAATTTCAAGTCTCTGGAATGTGAGCCGTAGAAACTTACGGCTTAGCCGTACAATACAGAACACGAATTCGGGATAGTTACAGAAACTGAAATTTTGGTACAGAAGCTGAACAAAACAAACTCAACTGATCTCTACATCTTAGAAATTGGCTGTAAAACATTCTATACAAGGAATAAGAAGGAATCAAAGCAATCAAACAAAACACCCATATGTGTTATCAAATCCTGTACTTATACTTGCCTCAAATTCTGACAATCCACTGAATCAAGCACCAATCAACTAAAATCAAGACAAATCAAAGAAATAAACCATGCATGAGATGAAGGAAAACACACAGAGCTTGGAGAAGGAATCCAATTGGAGAGGAAGAATTCAAAACCCACTTACCCAAAGCAAAGACAGAGATGAGAGGAGGGATAGAACCCAACCAAACGGAGGATAGCAAAACCCAATCGAAAGAGAGAGAGAGAGAGAGAGAACGTGGAGCTTCTCCTGGAGATCTCTCTTGCATGCAACGTTGGAGACAAATGGGCAGAGATGAGGACATCTGTAAGATGACTCAATATATATGTTTGGAGTTTAAAACAAGATCCAAGGAGTTTAAGCTATTTACAGTTCAAGTCACACGAAGGTCCAACTTCTCCAATAGACTCCGAACGGGTCTGACACAGTTATGGAATATAACGAGCTCAACAAAATACACGTGCTGACATCAAGATGATGCAAAGATGATGCGAGCAAAGCAAAAGCAAAATTACGAAAAAGGACTTAGAACTACCTATTCAAGGTCAAAGGTTACTCAACTACCTATCCAAGGCCCAAAACCAAGTCCGAAAGAATAAAACAACAGAAACACACACTAATGAGCCACTAATCCGGCTCAAAGTGGATCGGAGTGTTACATCCTCCCCCACTGGGAATCATTCCGTCCTCGGAATGACTACCTACCTGCGCAAAGAGCTGTGGGTACTGGCGTGCTAGCTGCTCCTCTAGCTCCCATGTAGCCTCATCTGGACCATGATGCTCCCACAACACTTTAACCCATCTGATAGTCCTGGTACGGAGAATCTGTTCTCTGGTACCAACGATGCGAAGCGGACGCTCAACGTAAGTTGCATTAGGCTGAATCTGAATATCATCGTAGCGAATCACATGGCTCGGATCTGGCACATACTTACGGAGCATCGACACATGGAATACATCGTGAACACTGGAGAACTCAACTGGAAGTGTCAACCGATAGGCTAAATCTCCAACTCGGCTCTTGACTTCAAACGGTCCTACATATCTCGGAGCTAACTTGCCCTTCTGACCAAACCGTACCGTGCCCTTCATCGGAGAAACTTTAAGGAACACCCAATCTCCGACTTGGAATGCCAAAGGTCTCCTCCGAGTATCCGCATAGCTCTTCTGCCTGGATCGAGCAATCTTCAGATTCTCTATCACTTTCTGCACTTTCTCTGTCGTCTCAGCAATGATTGTCGGACCATGGAAACTTCTTGTTCCAACTTCTTCCCAGCACACTGGAGTCCTGCACTTGCGTCCGTATAGAGCCTCATAAGGTGCCATACCAATGCTCTCGTGGAAGCTGTTGTTGTAGGCAAACTCACACAATGCCAGATGCGTATCCCATTCCTTTTCAAAGTTCAGTACACTAGCTCTGAGCATATCCTCCAACGTCTGAATAGTACGCTCCGACTGTCCATCAGTCTGGGGGTGGTATGCCGTACTAAAGCTTAACTTCGTGCCCATAGCTTCCTGAAATGCTCTCCAGAATGAAGACACAAAACGACTATCACGATCCGACACAATCGATACTGGGGTGCCATGCAATCTGACTATCTCGTCGACAAACTTCCTGGCCATCTCTGTGAATGTCATCCCTTTCTTGAACGGAATGAAATGTGATGACTTCGTCAATCTGTCCACTATTATCCAGATCGCATTGTTCTTTCTGCTGGTCGGCGGAAAACCGGAGACAAAATCCATGGTAATGTGCTCCCACTTCCACTGCGGAGTGTGCAATGGATGCAATGAGCCTGGAGGTCGCTGATGGTCAACCTTTACCCTCTGACAGGTCAAACATCGAGCTACGAACCCTGCGATCTCCCGCTTCATATTATTCCACCAAAACCTATCCTTCAAGTTCCGGTACATCTTCGTACTCCCTAGGTGCATCGCATATCGGGCATCGTGCGCATCTGTCATCAACTTATCTTTCAGCTCATCCACAGCGGGAACACACAATCGATTCCTAAAGTACAAAACTCCGTCTACCAGGCTGAAATCAGGTCGATCTGTAATCCGATCTCTAAACTTCACCAGGAGGGGGTCCTCAAACTGGCGATCCTTAATCTGTTGAATCACCTCAGGCTGAAACACGACGGTAGTAGTTAATGTCACCAATCCACCTACCATCCGAACCTCAACAGGCTGGTCATGCACAAGCATATAGAATCCTGCCAACACCTGAAGACTGTCTGTCCTCCTGCTGAGTGCATCTGCAACTACATTCCCCTTGCCTAGGTGGTACTTGATCGGAAAGTCGTAATCCTTGATGAACTCTAACCACCTTCGCTGCCTCATATTCAAGTCATGCTGATCGAACAAATACTGGAGACTGTGATGATCGGAATGAACCTCGAACTTTACACCGTACAAGTAGTGTCGCCACAACTTCAGTGCAAATACAATGGCTGCTAGCTCCAGGTCATGTGTGGCATAGTTCTTCTCATGCTCCTTCAGCTGTCTGGATCCATAGGCAATCACTTTCTGATTCTGCATCAGTACACAGCCTAGTCCAACTCGAGAAGCATCGGAATAAATCACGAATCCCTCACTACCATCCGGGAGAGTCAATACTGGCGCCGTAGTGAGCTTTTCTTTCAACATCTGAAAACTACGCTCACACTTCTCTGTCCACTCATATGGGACCTTCTTCCGAGTCAACTGAGTTAGCGGGGCTGAGATCTTTGAGAAGTCCTGCACAAACCTGCGGTAATATCCTGCCAATCCCAGAAAACTCCGAATTTCTGTCACTGATCTAGGACGGGGCCAATGGACTACTGCCTCAATCTTAGCGGGATCCACCATCAATCCATCTCTAGAAATCTTATGACCCAGAAATGCAACTTGCTCTAACCAGAAATCACACTTGGACAACTTGGCATACAGCTTGTGATCTCTAAGTAGCTGCAATGCTTTCCTCAGATGGTCTGTATGTTCCTCAGCAGTCTTCGAATAGACCAATATGTCATCTATGAAAACCACAACAAACTGGTCCAAGAAGGAAGTAAACACCCTATTCATCAATGCCATAAAAGCTGCGGGTGCATTCGTCAAACCAAATGGCATGACAAGGAACTCGTAGTGTCCATACCGAGTCCTGAAAGCTGTCTTAGGAACATCCTCATCCTTCAACCTGAGCTGGTGATATCCTGACCTCAAGTCGATCTTCGAGAAGTAAGCTGCACCCTGAAGTTGATCGAATAACTCATCGATCCTAGGTAATGGATATTTGTTCTTGATAGTCACTTTGTTCAACTGCCTGTAGTCAATGCACATCCGGAAACTGCCATCCTTCTTCTTGACAAACAATACAGGAGCTCCCCAAGGCGAAACACTTAGGCGTATGAACCCTTTATCCAACAGATCCTGCAACTGTTTCTTCAATTCCAACAATTCTGCAGGTGCCATACGATATGGAGCTCTACTGATAGGTGCTTACCTGGCATCACGTCGATCGAGAACTCTACCTCTCGAACTGGTGGTAACTCTGGCACATCCTCCGGAAAGACATCCGGGAACTCGCTGACTACTGGGATCTCACTGAGCTGTCGCTGATCCTTCTTCTCTGAAATGAACGCAAGAAATCCCTCACATCCCCTACGAAGCATCCTATCTGCTTTACAAGCAGAGATCACACGCCTTGGGCACTTCGTCTGGCTGCCCTCAAATCGAAATCCGCTGCCCAAATCAAAGTAGATAGCCTTGCTGTAGCAATTGATACACGCATGATATCTCGCAAGCCAGTCCATACCAAGAATCACATCAAAATCCAGTGTCGTAAGCAACACGAGGTCTACCGGGAGCTGATGACCAGCTATCCGCACATCACACTGAGGGTAGAAGACACTGCACTCCACCCGTTTACCAACCGGAGTGGATACTAGCAACAAGTATGGGAGCGGTGTGGGTCGCTGTCGAAGCTGCACAACAAAATGGGGTGCTACGTACGAACGCGTAGACCCGGAGTCAAATAAGGCTAAAGCTTCAGCATCAGAAATTAAAATTTTACCTTCCACGACAGTAGCTTCCTCCGCGCCCTCATGCGTAGCAGCATAGGCTCGGGCTGTCTGGCGGTTCTGTTTCTGGGCTGGGCGAGCTGGCTGGGATTTGCCCTGCGCTGGAGATCCTGCCGATCTTGTCTGTGGAGAGGACTGAAACTTTGGGCATGGGCCCGCTTGTGATCCGTAGAGCCACAACCGAAACAGGCTCCACTCTTCCTCCAACATCTGTCTGTTGGGTGATCCTTCCCACAGTGACCACAAATCACCTGAGCACTGCTCGAACTGCCCTGCTTACCCTTGAACTTCTTCTGAAACTGACTTCTGCCACTGGAACCTGCTGCCCTCTTAGCCTCTGTTCGCTCCTCCTCAAATATGGCTTCTGCATCATAAGCCCTGTCAATAGCGTCATCCAAGGTAGCCGGCCACATGCAAGCAACCACGTGGCGTTTATGTCTCGGATTCAGGCCGTTGACGAAGCGAGTCACCTTCTTATGCTCAGTGTTCACCATGTCCTCTGCAAAATGGGACAGCTCTGTAAACTTGTGCACATAATCTGCAACCGACATCTGTCTCTGCTGAAGGTTGAAGAATTCCACTTCCTTGGCTCGCTGAATATGGAGAGGCATGAACTTCCGACGGAATTGCTGCTTGAAGGTCTCCCAAACTGTGGCACTGGGCATAGTCTGAAATGAGCTCTTAACACTCCTCCACCATGTCTTGGCTACACTCCGAAGCATAGAAGCTGTGAGAACTACCTTCTGTTTGTTGCTGCACACAATCGTATCAAATAACTCTTCAGTCTGCTCCAACCATTGCTCAGCCTGCAATGCATCATCTATCCCATGAAACTCGGTCGCCCCTCGCTTACGGAACTTGTCAAAAAGAGCATTAGGATCTGATTCCTTGGGCTGGAAAATCACTTGCTGATCTATACGAGGGGATGCTGCTGCGGTAGCCTGACTCTGTCTATCTACCATGGATGCCATCTGTGCCTGTAATGACTGCATAGACTGCATCATCATCATCATGCGCTCCTCACTACTGATATGTGGGGGCAAAGATCCACTATCACCGTTATGGCCCTGTTGATTCTCATCCCGAGATCCTGATCCTGATGCCATCCTGCAAAAGGAAAAGAAACACAGTACACAAATATAAAATGCCCTGAGTTAGTCAAATCCCAACGATCAACATATTAGACTTCGAGTCAAATAGTTGATAGCGTTATCTCACCACGATCTTAGATGCTACATGCTTATAACTAGCATGCTCTGATACCATACAATACGTATGTCACGACCCGAGCCCAGAAACCGGGGGTTAGCGAAAAGCTAAACCGGTGACACACGTACTCCCGTGCACGTGCATCCAAACCCAGTCCAGATGCACACACACAATGGATCTAACACGTGCGAACTAAGCGTACGCGGAAGCTGTATATATCATAGCAAGCAACAAAGGAGAATAGCGGAAGCCAAACAATTGCGGGACGGAAAAGACAAGGTAAATACAATACTGAAAAACCAAATTCGAGTCTGAGTACACGACAAAATAAAGATGCACAAATATACAGAGTATAGATTACAAGGTCCAAAGTCCAAAGTGCCAAAAATACAAAATCTCAGAAAAACCAAAATCAAACAACTAGGCCACTGATATGCATGCACGCACTCGGCAGAGGTGATCAGGCCCACTCTGCCAACCCGGAGGGTGCCTCTACACTCGGCCCTGCAGCCTCCTCGACCGCCGGGGAGCTGGGCAAGGGATCTGAGCCTGCAACACCACAGACAACACAAATGAATACAACGATCCAGCAAATACAAGTAACAGGGATGAAACACTCATAGTATCAAATAGAATAAGGACAATTTAGTAATTTCAGAGTTTCATCTTAATATACTAAGCAAATAGTACGTAGAAGTAAAGCATGATATGTGAATCAAAGCATAGAATTACTGAACTAAGTGGCTACTACGTTAACCATGTTCTCTCAAAGAGAGCAGAGCAAAGCAGATGAGAACACCACTGACCGGGCCAAGGGTACAAGTGGGTCTCGGTTTCCTGGGTTCCGGGGTCCCAAGACAAAGCGACACTGCAGTTATACAGAGATACAGAGATCTAAGCCAGATATAACCCCGTCGGGCATCCTAGGGCTGAGGCTGAGTAGAGCCAGACTAATACCAATCAAATCAAATCCATAGAAAGGGAGATTATCCGCTTTGGACTCACCGATGACAAAGACCGGATCTTATCCTCACGTATTAACCTCTGGGTAGAGCCACCAGGGAATACCCAAAATCAGAGATAGACAAAGCCAACAAAGCATAAATATTACGTCAAAGCACAGCATAGATCAAAGCTTAGTGCAGAACGAAGAATAAAACAGATATACAGAACGAAAGCAAAAATGACCGCGGAATGCATATACATAGATTGGCAGAACAGAGGGCAAAACTATAAACAATATGCAATGCATCTCAGATTAATACGGAGTCAAGGTTCATTACAAGCCAATACTAATCTAGTTGTTCACTGTCACTAACCTTGCATGTTGAGGTAGTTTTAAGTTATTCGATGCACCGTTGCCATCCTAGTGTTGCAATGTAATCCTTATGTGCATCGAAGTCCCTTAAACCAACCCCCATGGGGAGGTGCTTAACAGTGATCAACGCTCACATGAATAAGTCACAGCCTAACAGACTCTTCATGCGATCCAAAGAATCCATTGGGCCTGTTTACATGGGTGGTTAACCTGTATTTGAGCCCTACAAGTCTCACCATTATCCTAAGTTATATTTCCGAATTGCCATGCCTAACGGTTTAGCCATGAGGGACCTATGGTTGAGCCAAAGACATCTTACGCGCTCGTCGTAATATGCACTACGGCTTCACCTTGGTTCCATTCAAAACACAGCTAAACGGGTCATCTTCCTCCTCTGATCTGAGACCTTTTTCGGCTGAGCTACAGTCAGTATACGGCTTAGCCGTAGACCAATCCACGGCTTGGCCGTAGCATTTCACGGCTTAGCCGTAGCCACACCGTAGGAGTACTGTATTGGAAAAGTTTCGACTGATCAGAGATTTAATTCACGGCTGGGTTACGGTTGGGTCACGGCTAGCTTACGGCTCAGCCGTAAGACAATTTACGGCTCAGCCGTAGCCTAGCCGTAGAACAAAATCGAAATTTCAAGTCTCTGGAATGTGAGCCGTAGAAACTTACGGCTTAGCCGTACAATACAGAACACGAATTCGGGATAGTTACAGAAACTGAAATTTTGGTACAGAAGCTGAACAAAACAAACTCAACTGATCTCTACATCTTAGAAATTGGCTGTAAAACATTCTATACAAGGAATAAGAAGGAATCAAAGCAATCAAACAAAACACCCATATGTGTTATCAAATCCTGTACTTATACTTGCCTCAAATTCTGACAATCCACTGAATCAAGCACCAATCAACTAAAATCAAGACAAATCAAAGAAATAAACCATGCATGAGATGAAGGAAAACACACAGAGCTTGGAGAAGGAATCCAATTGGAGAGGAAGAATTCAAAACCCACTTACCCAAAGCAAAGACAGAGATGAGAGGAGGGATAGAACCCAACCAAACGGAGGATAGCAAAACCCAATCGAAAGAGAGAGAGAGAGAGAGAGAGAGAACGTGGAGCTTCTCCTGGAGATCTCTCTTGCATGCAACGTTGGAGACAAATGGGCAGAGATGAGGACATCTGTAAGATGACTCAATATATATGTTTGGAGTTTAAAACAAGATCCAAGGAGTTTAAGCTATTTACAGTTCAAGTCACACGAAGGTCCAACTTCTCCAATAGACTCCGAACGGGTCTGACACAGTTATGGAATATAACGAGCTCAACAAAATACACGTGCTGACATCAAGATGATGCAAAGATGATGCGAGCAAAGCAAAAGCAAAATTACGAAAAAGGGCTTAGAACTACCTATTCAAGGTCAAAGGTTACTCAACTACCTATCCAAGGCCCAAAACCAAGTCCGAAAGAATAAAACAACAGAAACACACACTAATGAGCCACTAATCCGGCTCAAAGTGGATCGGAGTGTTACATCCTCCCCCACTGGGAATCATTCCGTCCTCGGAATGACTACCTACCTGCGCAAAGAGCTGTGGGTACTGGCGTGCTAGCTGCTCCTCTAGCTCCCATGTAGCCTCATCTGGACCATGATGCTCCCACAACACTTTAACCCATCTGATAGTCCTGGTACGGAGAATCTGTTCTCTGGTACCAACGATGCGAAGCGGACGCTCAACGTAAGTTGCATTAGGCTGAATCTGAATATCATCGTAGCGAATCACATGGCTCGGATCTGGCACATACTTACGGAGCATCGACACATGGAATACATCGTGAACACCGGAGAACTCAACTGGAAGTGTCAACCGATAGGCTAAATCTCCAACTCGGCTCTTGACTTCAAACGGTCCTACATATCTCGGAGCTAACTTGCCCTTCTGACCAAACCGTACCGTGCCCTTCATCGGAGAAACTTTAAGGAACACCCAATCTCCGACTTGGAATGCCAAAGGTCTCCTCCGAGTATCCGCATAGCTCTTCTGCCTGGATCGAGCAATCTTCAGATTCTCTATCACTTTCTGCACTTTCTCTGTCGTCTCAGCAATGATTGTCGGACCATGGAAACTTCTTGTTCCAACTTCTTCCCAGCACACTGGAGTCCTGCACTTGCGTCCGTATAGAGCCTCATAAGGTGCCATACCAATGCTCTCGTGGAAGCTGTTGTTGTAGGCAAACTCACACAATGCCAGATGCGTATCCCATTCCTTTTCAAAGTTCAGTACACTAGCTCTGAGCATATCCTCCAACGTCTGAATAGTACGCTCCGACTGTCCATCAGTCTGGGGGTGGTATGCCGTACTAAAGCTTAACTTCGTGCCCATAGCTTCCTGAAATGCTCTCCAGAATGAAGACACAAAACGACTATCACGATCCGACACAATCGATACTGGGGTGCCATGCAATCTGACTATCTCGTCGACAAACTTCCTGGCCATCTCTGTGAATGTCATCCCTTTCTTGAACGGAATGAAATGTGATGACTTCGTCAATCTGTCCACTATTATCCAGATCGCATTGTTCTTTCTGCTGGTCGGCGGAAAACCGGAGACAAAATCCATGGTAATGTGCTCCCACTTCCACTGCGGAGTGTGCAATGGATGCAATGAGCCTGGAGGTCGCTGATGGTCAACCTTTACCCTCTGACAGGTCAAACATCGAGCTACGAACCCTGCGATCTCCCGCTTCATATTATTCCACCAAAACCTATCCTTCAAGTTCCGGTACATCTTCGTACTCCCTAGGTGCATCGCATATCGGGCATCGTGCGCATCTGTCATCAACTTATCTTTCAGCTCATCCACAGCGGGAACACACAATCGATTCCTAAAGTACAAAACTCCGTCTACCAGGCTGAAATCAGGTCGATCTGTAATCCGATCTCTAAACTTCACCAGGAGGGGGTCCTCAAACTGGCGATCCTTAATCTGTTGAATCACCTCAGGCTGAAACACGACGGTAGTAGTTAATGTCACCAATCCACCTACCATCCGAACCTCAACAGGCTGGTCATGCACAAGCATATAGAATCCTGCCAACACCTGAAGACTGTCTGTCCTCCTGCTGAGTGCATCTGCAACTACATTCCCCTTGCCTAGGTGGTACTTGATCGGAAAGTCGTAATCCTTGATGAACTCTAACCACCTTCGCTGCCTCATATTCAAGTCATGCTGATCGAACAAATACTGGAGACTGTGATGATCGGAATGAACCTCGAACTTTACACCGTACAAGTAGTGTCGCCACAACTTCAGTGCAAATACAATGGCTGCTAGCTCCAGGTCATGTGTGGCATAGTTCTTCTCATGCTCCTTCAGCTGTCTGGATCCATAGGCAATCACTTTCTGATTCTGCATCAGTACACAGCCTAGTCCAACTCGAGAAGCATCGGAATAAATCACGAATCCCTCACTACCATCCGGGAGAGTCAATACTGGCGCCGTAGTGAGCTTTTCTTTCAACATCTGAAAACTACGCTCACACTTCTCTGTCCACTCATATGGGACCTTCTTCCGAGTCAACTGAGTTAGCGGGGCTGAGATCTTTGAGAAGTCCTGCACAAACCTGCGGTAATATCCTGCCAATCCCAGAAAACTCCGAATTTCTGTCACTGATCTAGGACGGGGCCAATGGACTACTGCCTCAATCTTAGCGGGATCCACCATCAATCTATCTCTAGAAATCTTATGACCCAGAAATGCAACTTGCTCTAACCAGAAATCACACTTGGACAACTTGGCATACAGCTTGTGATCTCTAAGTAGCTGCAATGCTTTCCTCAGATGGTCTGTATGTTCCTCAGCAGTCTTCGAATAGACCAATATGTCATCTATGAAAACCACAACAAACTGGTCCAAGAAGGAAGTAAACACCCTATTCATTAATGCCATAAAAGCTGCGGGTGCATTCGTCAAACCAAATGGCATGACAAGGAACTCGTAGTGTCCATACCGAGTCCTGAAAGCTGTCTTAGGAACATCCTCATCCTTCAACCTGAGCTGGTGATATCCTGACCTCAAGTCGATCTTCGAGAAGTAAGCTGCACCCTGAAGTTGATCGAATAACTCATCGATCCTAGGTAATGGATATTTGTTCTTGATAGTCACTTTGTTCAACTGCCTGTAGTCAATGCACATCCGGAAACTGCCATCCTTCTTCTTGACAAACAATACAGGAGCTCCCCAAGGCGAAACACTTAGGCGTATGAACCCTTTATCCAACAGATCCTGCAACTGTTTCTTCAATTCCAACAATTCTGCAGGTGCCATACGATATGGAGCTCTACTGATAGGTGCTGTACCTGGCATCACGTCGATCGAGAACTCTACCTCTCGAACTGGTGGTAACTCTGGCACATCCTCCGGAAAGACATCCGGGAACTCGCTGACTACTGGGATCTCACTGAGCTGTCGCTGATCCTTCTTCTCTGAAATGAACGCAAGAAATCCCTCACATCCCCTACGAAGCATCCTGTCTGCTTTACAAGCAGAGATCACACGCCTTGGGCACTTCGTCTGGCTGCCCTCAAATCGAAATCCGCTGCCCAAATCAAAGTAGATAGCCTTGCTGTAGCAATTGATACACGCATGATATCTCGCAAGCCAGTCCATACCAAGAATCACATCAAAATCCAGTGTCGTAAGCAACACGAGGTCTACCGGGAGCTGATGACCAGCTATCCGCACATCACACTGAGGGTAGAAGACACTGCACTCCACCCGTTTACCAACCGGAGTGGATACTAGCAACAAGTATGGGAGCGGTGTGGGTCGCTGTCGAAGCTGCACAACAAAATGGGGTGCTACGTACGAACGCGTAGACCCGGAGTCAAATAAGGCTAAAGCTTCAGCATCAGAAATTAAAATTTTACCTTCCACGACAGTAGCTTCCTCCGCGCCCTCATGCGTAGCAGCATAGGCTCGGGCTGTTTGGCGGTTCTGTTTCTGGGCTGGGTGAGCTGGCTGGGATTTGCCCTGTGCTGGAGATCCTGCCGATCTTGTCTGTGGAGAGGACTGAAACTTTGGGCATTGGGCCCGCTTGTGATTCGTAGAGCCACAACCGAAACAGGCTCCACTCTTCCTCCAACATCTGTCTGTTGGGTGATCCTTCCCACAGTGACCACAAATCACCTGAGCACTGCTCGAACTGCCCTGCTTACCCTTGAACTTCTTCTGAAACTGACTTCTGCCACTGGAACCTGCTGCCCTCTTAGCCTCTGTTCGCTCCTCCTCAAATATGGCTTCTGCATCATAAGCCCTGTCAATAGCGTCATCCAAGGTAGCCGGCCACATGCAAGCAACCACGTGGCGTTTATGTCTCGGATTCAGGCCGTTGACGAAGCGAGTCACCTTCTTATGCTCAGTGTTCACCATGTCCTCTGCAAAATGGGACAGCTCTGTAAACTTGTGCACATAATCTGCAACCGACATCTGTCTCTGCTGAAGGTTGAAGAATTTCACTTCCTTGGCTCGCTGAATATGGAGAGGCATGAACTTCCGACGGAATTGCTGCTTGAAGGTCTCCCAAACTGTGGCACTGGGCATAGTCTGAAATGAGCTCTTAACACTCCTCCACCATGTCTTGGCTACACTCCGAAGCATAGAAGCTGTGAGAACTACCTTCTGTTTGTTGCTGCACACAATCGTATCAAATAACTCTTCAGTCTGCTCCAACCATTGCTCAGCCTGCAATGCATCATCTATCCCATGAAACTCGGTCGCCCCTCGCTTACGGAACTTGTCAAAAAGAGCATTAGGATCTGATTCCTTGGGCTGGAAAATCACTTGCTGATCTATACGAGGGGATGCTGCTGCGGTAGCCTGACTCTGTCTATCTACCATGGATGCCATCTGTGCCTGTAATGACTGCATAGACTGCATCATCATCATCATGCGCTCCTCACTACTGATATGTGGGGGCAAAGATCCACTATCACCGTTATGGCCCTGTTGATTCTCATCCCGAGATCCTGATCCTGATGCCATCCTGCAAAAGGAAAAGAAACACAGTACACAAATATAAAATGCCCTGAGTTAGTCAAATCCCAACGATCAACATATTAGACTTCGAGTCAAATAGTTGATAGCGTTATCTCACCACGATCTTAGATGCTACATGCTTATAACTAGCATGCTCTGATACCATACAATACGTATGTCACGACCCGAGCCCAGAAACCGGGGGTTAGCGAAAAGCTAAACCGGTGACACACGTACTCCCGTGCACGTGCATCCAAACCCAGTCCAGATGCACACACACAAGGGATCTAACACGTGCGAACTAAGCGTACGCGGAAGCTGTATATATCATAGCAAGCAACAAAGGAGAATAGCGGAAGCCAAACAATTGCGGGACGGAAAAGACAAGGTAAATACAATACTGAAAAACCAAATTCGAGTCTGAGTACACGACAAAATAAAGATGCACAAATATACAGAGTATAGATTACAAGGTCCAAAGTCCAAAGTGCCAAAAATACAAAATCTCAAAAAAACCAAAATCAAACAACTAGGCCACTGATATGCATGCACGCACTCGGCAGAGGTGATCAGGCCCACTCTGCCAACCCAGAGGGTGCCTCTACACTCGGCCCTGCAGCCTCCTCGACCGCCGGGGAGCTGGGCAAGGGATCTGAGCCTGCAACACCACAGACAACACAAATGAATACAACGATCCAGCAAATACAAGTAACAGGGATGAAACACTCATAGTATCAAATAGAATAAGGACAATTTAGTAATTTCAGAGTTTCATCTTAATATACTAAGCAAATAGTACGTAGAAGTAAAGCATGATATGTGAATCAAAGCATAGAATTACTGAACTAAGTGGCTACTACGTTAACCATGTTCTCTCAAAGAGAGCAGAGCAAAGCAGATGAGAACACCACTGACCGGGCCAAGGGTACAAGTGGGTCTCGGTTTCCTGGGTTCCGGGGTCCCAAGACAAAGCGACACTGCAGTTATACAGAGATACAGAGATCTAAGCCAGATATAACCCCGTCGGGCATCCTAGGGCTGAGGCTGAGTAGAGCCAGACTAATACCAATCAAATCAAATCCATAGAAAGGGAGATTATCCGCTTTGGACTCACCGATGACAAAGACCGGATCTTATCCTCACGTATTAACCTCTGGGTAGAGCCACCAGGGAATACCCAAAATCAGAGATAGACAAAGCCAACAAAGCATAAATATTACGTCAAAGCACAGCATAGATCAAAGCTTAGTGCAGAACGAAGAATAAAACAGATATACAGAACGAAAGCAAAAATGACCGCGGAATGCATATACATAGATTGGCAGAACAGAGGGCAAAACTATAAACAATATGCAATGCATCTCAGATTAATACGGAGTCAAGGTTCATTACAAGCCAATACTAATCTAGTTGTTCACTGTCACTAACCTTGCATGTTGAGGTAGTTTTAAGTTATTCGATGCACCGTTGCCATCCTAGTGTTGCAATGTAATCCTTATGTGCATCGAAGTCCCTTAAACCAACCCCCATGGGGAGGTGCTTAACAGTGATCAACGCTCACATGAATAAGTCACAGCCTAACAGACTCTTCATGCGATCCAAAGAATCCATTGGGCCTGTTTACATGGGTGGTTAACCTGTATTTGAGCCCTACAAGTCTCACCATTATCCTAAGTTATATTTCCGAATTGCCATGCCTAACGGTTTAGCCATGAGGGACCTATGGTTGAGCCAAAGACATCTTACGCGCTCGTCGTAATATGCACTACGGCTTCACCTTGGTTCCATTCAAAACACAGCTAAACGGGTCATCTTCCTCCTCTGATCTGAGACCTTTTTCGGCTGAGCTACAGTCAGTATACGGCTTAGCCGTAGACCAATCCACGGCTTGGCCGTAGCATTTCACGGCTTAGCCGTAGCCACACCGTAGGAGTACTGTATTGGAAAAGTTTCGACTGATCAGAGATTTAATTCACGGCTGGGTTACGGTTGGGTCACGGCTAGCTTACGGCTCAGCCGTAAGACAATTTACGGCTCAGCCGTAGCCTAGCCGTAGAACAAAATCGAAATTTCAAGTCTCTGGAATGTGAGCCGTAGAAACTTACGGCTTAGCCGTACAATACAGAACACGAATTCGGGATAGTTACAGAAACTGAAATTTTGGTATAGAAGCTGAACAAAACAAACTCAACTGATCTCTACATCTTAGAAATTGGCTGTAAAACATTCTATACAAGGAATAAGAAGGAATCAAAGCAATCAAACAAAACACCCATATGTGTTATCAAATCCTGTACTTATACTTGCCTCAAATTCTGACAATCCACTGAATCAAGCACCAATCAACTAAAATCAAGACAAATCAAAGAAATAAACCATGCATGAGATGAAGGAAAACACACAGAGCTTGGAGAAGGAATCCAATTGGAGAGGAAGAATTCAAAACCCACTTACCCAAAGCAAAGACAGAGATGAGAGGAGGGATAGAACCCAACCAAACGGAGGATAGCAAAACCCAATCGAAAGAGAGAGAGAGAGAGAGAGAGAGAACGTGGAGCTTCTCCTGGAGATCTCTCTTGCATGCAACGTTGGAGACAAATGGGCAGAGATGAGGACATCTGTAAGATGACTCAATATATATGTTTGGAGTTTAAAACAAGATCCAAGGAGTTTAAGCTATTTACAGTTCAAGTCACACGAAGGTCCAACTTCTCCAATAGACTCCGAACGGGTCTGACACAGTTATGGAATATAACGAGCTCAACAAAATACACGTGCTGACATCAAGATGATGCAAAGATGATGCGAGCAAAGCAAAAGCAAAATTACGAAAAAGGGCTTAGAACTACCTATTCAAGGTCAAAGGTTACTCAACTACCTATCCAAGGCCCAAAACCAAGTCCGAAAGAATAAAACAACAGAAACACACACTAATGAGCCACTAATCCGGCTCAAAGTGGATCGGAGTGTTACATCCTCCCCCACTGGGAATCATTCCGTCCTCGGAATGACTACCTACCTGCGCAAAGAGCTGTGGGTACTGGCGTGCTAGCTGCTCCTCTAGCTCCCATGTAGCCTCATCTGGACCATGATGCTCCCACAACACTTTAACCCATCTGATAGTCCTGGTACGGAGAATCTGTTCTCTGGTACCAACGATGCGAAGCGGACGCTCAACGTAAGTTGCATTAGGCTGAATCTGAATATCATCGTAGCGAATCACATGGCTCGGATCTGGCACATACTTACGGAGCATCGACACATGGAATACATCGTGAACACCGGAGAACTCAACTGGAAGTGTCAACCGATAGGCTAAATCTCCAACTCGGCTCTTGACTTCAAACGGTCCTACATATCTCGGAGCTAACTTGCCCTTCTGACCAAACCGTACCGTGCCCTTCATCGGAGAAACTTTAAGGAACACCCAATCTCCGACTTGGAATGCCAAAGGTCTCGTCCGAGTATCCGCATAGCTCTTCTGCCTGGATCGAGCAATCTTCAGATTCTCTATCACTTTCTGCACTTTCTCTGTCGTCTCAGCAATGATTGTCGGACCATGGAAACTTCTTGTTCCAACTTCTTCCCAGCACACTGGAGTCCTGCACTTGCGTCCGTATAGAGCCTCATAAGGTGCCATACCAATGCTCTCGTGGAAGCTGTTGTTGTAGGCAAACTCACACAATGCCAGATGCGTATCCCATTCCTTTTCAAAGTTCAGTACACTAGCTCTGAGCATATCCTCCAACGTCTGAATAGTACGCTCCGACTGTCCATCAGTCTGGGGGTGGTATGCCGTACTAAAGCTTAACTTCGTGCCCATAGCTTCCTGAAATGCTCTCCAGAATGAAGACACAAAACGACTATCACGATCCGACACAATCGATACTGGGGTGCCATGCAATCTGACTATCTCGTCGACAAACTTCCTGGCCATCTCTGTGAATGTCATCCCTTTCTTGAACGGAATGAAATGTGATGACTTCGTCAATCTGTCCACTATTATCCAGATCGCATTGTTCTTTCTGCTGGTCGGCGGAAAACCGGAGACAAAATCCATGGTAATGTGCTCCCACTTCCACTGCGGAGTGTGCAATGGATGCAATGAGCCTGGAGGTCGCTGATGGTCAACCTTTACCCTCTGACAGGTCAAACATCGAGCTACGAACCCTGCGATCTCCCGCTTCATATTATTCCACCAAAACCTATCCTTCAAGTTCCGGTACATCTTCGTACTCCCTAGGTGCATCGCATATCGGGCATCGTGCGCATCTGTCATTAACTTATCTTTCAGCTCATCCACAGCGGGAACACACAATCGATTCCTAAAGTACAAAACTCCGTCTACCAGGCTGAAATCAGGTCGATCTGTAATCCGATCTCTAAACTTCACCAGGAGGGGGTCCTCAAACTGGCGATCCTTAATCTGTTGAATCACCTCAGGCTGAAACACGACGGTAGTAGTTAATGTCACCAATCCACCTACCATCCGAACCTCAACAGGCTGGTCATGCACAAGCATATAGAATCCTGCCAACACCTGAAGACTGTCTGTCCTCCTGCTGAGTGCATCTGCAACTACATTCCCCTTGCCTAGGTGGTACTTGATCGGAAAGTCGTAATCCTTGATGAACTCTAACCACCTTCGCTGCCTCATATTCAAGTCATGCTGATCGAACAAATACTGGAGACTGTGATGATCGGAATGAACCTCGAACTTTACACCGTACAAGTAGTGTCGCCACAACTTCAGTGCAAATACAATGGCTGCTAGCTCCAAGTCATGTGTGGCATAGTTCTTCTCATGCTCCTTCAGCTGTCTGGATCCATAGGCAATCACTTTCTGATTCTGCATCAGTACACAGCCTAGTCCAACTCGAGAAGCATCGGAATAAATCACGAATCCCTCACTACCATCCGGGAGAGTCAATACTGGCGCCGTAGTGAGCTTTTCTTTCAACATCTGAAAACTACGCTCACACTTCTCTGTCCACTCATATGGGACCTTCTTCCGAGTCAACTGAGTTAGCGGGGCTGAGATCTTTGAGAAGTCCTGCACAAACCTGCGGTAATATCCTGCCAATCCCAGAAAACTCCGAATTTCTGTCACTGATCTAGGACGGGGCCAATGGACTACTGCCTCAATCTTAGCGGGATCCACCATCAATCCATCTCTAGAAATCTTATGACCCAGAAATGCAACTTGCTCTAACCAGAAATCACACTTGGACAACTTGGCATACAGCTTGTGATCTCTAAGTAGCTGCAATGCTTTCCTCAGATGGTCTGTATGTTCCTCAGCAGTCTTCGAATAGACCAATATGTCATCTATGAAAACCACAACAAACTGGTCCAAGAAGGAAGTAAACACCCTATTCATCAATGCCATAAAAGCTGCGGGTGCATTCGTCAAACCAAATGGCATGACAAGGAACTCGTAGTGTCCATACCGAGTCCTGAAAGCTGTCTTAGGAACATCCTCATCCTTCAACCTGAGCTGGTGATATCCTGACCTCAAGTCGATCTTCGAGAAGTAAGCTGCACCCTGAAGTTGATCGAATAACTCATCGATCCTAGGTAATGGATATTTGTTCTTGATAGTCACTTTGTTCAACTGCCTGTAGTCAATGCACATCCGGAAACTGCCATCCTTCTTCTTGACAAACAATACAGGAGCTCCCCAAGGCGAAACACTTAGGCGTATGAACCCTTTATCCAACAGATCCTGCAACTGTTTCTTCAATTCCAACAATTCTGCAGGTGCCATACGATATGGAGCTCTACTGATAGGTGCTGTACCTGGCATCACGTCGATCGAGAACTCTACCTCTCGAACTGGTGGTAACTCTGGCACATCCTCCGGAAAGACATCCGGGAACTCGCTGACTACTGGGATCTCACTGAGCTGTCGCTGATCCTTCTTCTCTGAAATGAACGCAAGAAATCCCTCACATCCCCTACGAAGCATCCTGTCTGCTTTACAAGCAGAGATCACACGCCTTGGGCACTTCGTCTGGCTGCCCTCAAATCGAAATCCGCTGCCCAAATCAAAGTAGATAGCCTTGCTGTAGCAATTGATACACGCATGATATCTCGCAAGCCAGTCCATACCAAGAATCACATCAAAATCCAGTGTCGTAAGCAACACGAGGTCTACCGGGAGCTGATGACCAGCTATCCGCACATCACACTGAGGGTAGAAGACACTGCACTCCACCCGTTTACCAACCGGAGTGGATACTAGCAACAAGTATGGGAGCGGTGTGGGTCGCTGTCGAAGCTGCACAACAAAATGGGGTGCTACGTACGAACGCGTAGACCCGGAGTCAAATAAGGCTAAAGCTTCAGCATCAGAAATTAAAATTTTACCTTCCACGACAGTAGCTTCCTCCGCGCCCTCATGCGTAGCAGCATAGGCTCGGGCTGTTTGGCGGTTCTGTTTCTGGGCTGGGCGAGCTGGCTGGGATTTGCCCTGCGCTGGAGATCCTGCCGATCTTGTCTGTGGAGAGGACTGAAACTTTGGGCATTGGGCCCGCTTGTGATTCGTAGAGCCACAACCGAAACAGGCTCCACTCTTCCTCCAACATCTGTCTGTTGGGTGATCCTTCCCACAGTGACCACAAATCACCTGAGCACTGCTCGAACTGCCCTGCTTACCCTTGAACTTCTTCTGAAACTGACTTCTGCCACTGGAACCTGCTGCCCTCTTAGCCTCTGTTCGCTCCTCCTCAAATATGGCTTCTGCATCATAAGCCCTGTCAATAGCGTCATCCAAGGTAGCCGGCCACATGCAAGCAACCACGTGGCGTTTATGTCTCGGATTCAGGCCGTTGACGAAGCGAGTCACCTTCTTATGCTCAGTGTTCACCATGTCCTCTGCAAAATGGGACAGCTCTGTAAACTTGTGCACATAATCTGCAACCGACATCTGTCTCTGCTGAAGGTTGAAGAATTCCACTTCCTTGGCTCGCTGAATATGGAGAGGCATGAACTTCCGACGGAATTGCTACTTGAAGGTCTCCCAAACTGTGGCACTGGGCATAGTCTGAAATGAGCTCTTAACACTCCTCCACCATGTCTTGGCTACACTCCGAAGCATAGAAGCTGTGAGAACTACCTTCTGTTTGTTGCTGCACACAATCGTATCAAATAACTCTTCAGTCTGCTCCAACCATTGCTCAGCCTGCAATGCATCCTCTATCCCATGAAACTCGGTCGCCCCTCGCTTACGGAACTTGTCAAAAAGAGCATTAGGATCTGATTCCTTGGGCTGGAAAATCACTTGCTGATCTATACGAGGGGATGCTGCTGCGGTAGCCTGACTCTGTCTATCTAACATGGATGCCATCTGTGCCTGTAATGACTGCATAGACTGCATCATCATCATCATGCGCTCCTCACTACTGATATGTGGGGGCAAAGATCCACTATCACCGTTATGGCCCTGTTGATTCTCATCCCGAGATCCTGATCCTGATGCCATCCTGCAAAAGGAAAAGAAACACAGTACACAAATATAAAATGCCCTGAGTTAGTCAAATCCCAACGATCAACATATTAGACTTCGAGTCAAATAGTTGATAGCGTTATCTCACCACGATCTTAGATGCTACATGCTTATAACTAGCATGCTCTGATACCATACAATACGTATGTCACGACCCGAGCCCAGAAACCGGGGGTTAGCGAAAAGCTAAACCGGTGACACACGTACTCCCGTGCACGTGCATCCAAACCCAGTCCAGATGCACACACACAAGGGATCTAACACGTGCGAACTAAGCGTACGCGGAAGCTGTATATATCATAGTAAGCAACAAAGGAGAATAGCGGAAGCCAAACAATTGCGGGACGGAAAAGACAAGGTAAATACAATACTGAAAAACCAAATTCGAGTCTGAGTACACGACAAAATAAAGATGCACAAATATACAGAGTATAGATTACAAGGTCCAAAGTCCAAAGTGCCAAAAATACAAAATCTCAAAAAAACCAAAATCAAACAACTAGGCCACTGATATGCATGCACGCACTCGGCAGAGGTGATCAGGCCCACTCTGCCAACCCGGAGGGTGCCTCTACACTCGGCCCTGCAGCCTCCTCGACCGCCGGGGAGCTGGGCAAGGGATCTGAGCCTGCAACACCACAGACAACACAAATGAATACAACGATCCAGCAAATACAAGTAACAGGGATGAAACACTCATAGTATCAAATAGAATAAGGACAATTTAGTAATTTCAGAGTTTCATCTTAATATACTAAGCAAATAGTACGTAGAAGTAAAGCATGATATGTGAATCAAAGCATAGAATTACTGAACTAAGTGGCTACTACGTTAACCATGTTCTCTCAAAGAGAGCAGAGCAAAGCAGATGAGAACACCACTGACCGGGCCAAGGGTACAAGTGGGTCTCGGTTTCCTGGGTTCCGGGGTCCCAAGACAAAGCGACACTGCAGTTATACAGAGATACAGAGATCTAAGCCAGATATAACCCCGTCGGGCATCCTAGGGCTGAGGCTGAGTAGAGCCAGACTAATACCAATCAAATCAAATCCATAGAAAGGGAGATTATCCGCTTTGGACTCACCGATGACAAAGACCGGATCTTATCCTCACGTATTAACCTCTGGGTAGAGCCACCAGGGAATACCCAAAATCAGAGATAGACAAAGCCAACAAAGCATAAATATTACGTCAAAGCACAGCATAGATCAAAGCTTAGTGCAGAACGAAGAATAAAACAGATATACAGAACGAAAGCAAAAATGACCGCGGAATGCATATACATAGATTGGCAGAACAGAGGGCAAAACTATAAACAATATGCAATGCATCTCAGATTAATACGGAGTCAAGGTTCATTACAAGCCAATACTAATCTAGTTGTTCACTGTCACTAACCTTGCATGTTGAGGTAGTTTTAAGTTATTCGATGCACCGTTGCCATCCTAGTGTTGCAATGTAATCCTTATGTGCATCGAAGTCCCTTAAACCAACCCCCATGGGGAGGTGCTTAACAGTGATCAACGCTCACATGAATAAGTCACAGCCTAACAGACTCTTCATGCGATCCAAAGAATCCATTGGGCCTGTTTACATGGGTGGTTAACCTGTATTTGAGCCCTACAAGTCTCACCATTATCCTAAGTTATATTTCCGAATTGCCATGCCTAACGGTTTAGCCATGAGGGACCTATGGTTGAGCCAAAGACATCTTACGCGCTCGTCGTAATATGCACTACGGCTTCACCTTGGTTCCATTCAAAACACAGCTAAACGGGTCATCTTCCTCCTCTGATCTGAGACCTTTTTCGGCTGAGCTACAGTCAGTATACGGCTTAGCCGTAGACCAATCCACGGCTTGGCCGTAGCATTTCACGGCTTAGCCGTAGCCACACCGTAGGAGTACTGTATTGGAAAAGTTTCGACTGATCAGAGATTTAATTCACGGCTGGGTTACGGTTGGGTCACGGCTAGCTTACGGCTCAGCCGTAAGACAATTTACGGCTCAGCCGTAGCCTAGCCGTAGAACAAAATCGAAATTTCAAGTCTCTGGAATGTGAGCCGTAGAAACTTACGGCTTAGCCGTACAATACAGAACACGAATTCGGGATAGTTACAGAAACTGAAATTTTGGTACAGAAGCTGAACAAAACAAACTCAACTGATCTCTACATCTTAGAAATTGGCTGTAAAACATTCTATACAAGGAATAAGAAGGAATCAAAGCAATCAAACAAAACACCCATATGTGTTATCAAATCCTGTACTTATACTTGCCTCAAATTCTGACAATCCACTGAATCAAGCACCAATCAACTAAAATCAAGACAAATCAAAGAAATAAACCATGCATGAGATGAAGGAAAACACACAGAGCTTGGAGAAGGAATCCAATTGGAGAGGAAGAATTCAAAACCCACTTACCCAAAGCAAAGATAGAGATGAGAGGAGGGATAGAACCCAACCAAACGGAGGATAGCAAAACCCAATCGAAAGAGAGAGAGAGAGAGAGAGAGAACGTGGAGCTTCTCCTGGAGATCTCTCTTGCATGCAACGTTGGAGACAAATGGGCAGAGATGAGGACATCTGTAAGATGACTCAATATATATGTTTGGAGTTTAAAACAAGATCCAAGGAGTTTAAGCTATTTACAGTTCAAGTCACACGAAGGTCCAACTTCTCCAATAGACTCCGAACGGGTCTGACACAGTTATGGAATATAACGAGCTCAACAAAATACACGTGCTGACACCAAGATGATGCAAAGATGATGCGAGCAAAGCAAAAGCAAAATTACGAAAAAGGGCTTAGAACTACCTATTCAAGGTCAAAGGTTACTCAACTACCTATCCAAGGCCCAAAACCAAGTCCGAAAGAATAAAACAACAGAAACACACACTAATGAGCCACTAATCCAGCTCAAAGGGGATCGGAGTGTTACACATCTTTTATCCATTCTATGCTCAGGCTTAATAAGAAATGGGTAATGTTTAAGTAGGAGCATCACTAGCGGTGCTCTCACTAAATGTCATAAATGATTAAGTGTCGCTAGCGGCCCTTAAGAATAAGTGTCACTAGCGGCTTTGGTGTAATATATATAAACACATAACCAGGAAGGAATCCAACCAGCTTTATTTACTGATTCAGTGTCCCATCAATTTAGCTCTTGCACTGGAAATTTCCTTTTGGAACTTATATACATTTATCTAACACCCTTTAATCCACTAAAGGTTTGGTAGTTGGCCTCATTTATCAGGTTCTTAATTTATTATGGCTTACAAAACATAGACTTGTGTATCATCCTAGTTCTAATAGTGTGGTCCAAACTTATCAATATTGGTATATTAAGGTTTTAAGGTTTAGGGTTTACAGTTTAGGGTAAATAAAGTTCTATACACATTTTGCCACACAAATAACGCCATCCACTGTATGTTTTGTCCAGCCATATTGTATAGTTAACCATGTTATATAAAATATTGTTTTAAATGATCGTGTTTTGATTTATCTCAGTTTTTCATTAATATAGGTTTTAGATAATAGCATGTATGGTCATTAAAGGTGTGAATGTATACTAATATTCTTCTTTAAAAATAGGATGTTGGATGATTAGTTAATATTTATATTCTATTATGATGGTGTATTCAAATTCGATATTTTTTGTCCATCTACAAAGGCGGTAAACAAAGAATGAAGAATGTTTAAAGAGATATAACATTTTTCAATTTAGAAAAACTAGCTAAGGAATCATCAAATTGGCAATCCACAAAGAAGATAAGCATTAATTATTTACATCACAATGGTCAATTGTTTACATTTATTTCTATTGAGAATGATGATGATATCAACCGCATGTTGAACTTATGGGGGGATAATACAAATGGAATTTTGTTGTACATTGTTAGATGAAATGTAAATGTTGAAGATATATGTAGAAAATAGTAGACTAGAAGTTCATCTTTGTACTTTTTGGATTTACAAAATCCTAAGAAGCCATCCAAAAGAGTATGCTCATCCTCGGTTAGAACGTACTTAGAGTGTTTCAGCCCATCCATATAATCATCTAGTTGACTTGACAGCTTTCTTTTTCTATGTAGATGTTTAATTCTATTAATCAAGCTCTATATGTCCAGCAAAGGCCTGCCAATTTCCATCGTGCTTGGCTCATTCGTGCTTCATATATTAATTGGACTGTTCAAGATAGTTTCGATTGGTGGATTGTGTAGAGATGCAAAATGTGTCCGCAAGATCCTGACAAAGTTAGACTAGCTACAGTGATAACTGTTGAATCACTAAAATCGATATCTATTATAGGACTCCCCATCGATCTCGTGCCTTCATTTTCGTTGGCCTTTTCTTTGGCTTCACACTAGGTGATTAGGGAGATGCCTCCTGATTCGGAGTTGCATAAATATTCTCAAAACTTGACTGAGAACTCATTATTCTTCCATTTGGTAATTGACAAAGGAAGTTGACATAACAACTTTGAAAGTGTTAATCTTTTGCTGCAAACAAGATGCGAACACATCAAAGCTCATACTCTTTTTGCGAACACATTGAAGTGTTTCTCTGGATAGGTGGTCCAAAAAAGAAGGCATTCGTAATAAAGAAAAGACCAAATATTATCGTCGTGATTGAGAACTATAATGTGAACTGTAAATCAATAAAATTAAATATACTTACATATTTTTCCATGCTATCATCAACTTGGATTCCCTCATCGTCTTCTCTCCTTAATCCTCGATTGAAAAAGACTATATTTATTCCATACCAAGCAAGGTATGCTTTGTTGTGCCCATGGGAAGTATCTTTCTTCCCCTTTACTACCAACTTCCTCCTCCAATTCCATATGTCAATTAGATTATCATCATAATTTCCATAATTACAAGTTGCCTACTCAACATGCTCTACGCGATTTATACATTCGCAAACCATAGGAGGGATGTGTTGCTTTATTCCGAACTATTTCATTACACGTCTTGTATGGTTTCTTTCAACAATCCAAAAATAAACGAGGATCATAGATGAAGTAAACAACTCGCGATCAGCCCTTGGAACTTGGGAGAGGAACTTTTTAATACAAATTGGCATATGGTTGCCAATTAAACTACAAATTAAATGAAAAGTGAAGCGATATAAGGATACACACATTAAAAACAAATCAATGGTAAATGAATAAAGAGGAAACATTGATTACCCCATCCTGAGGAAAATTATTTATTTCTTCTCTTAGCTTTGATAGGGTGGGTCTTTTCGTACTTAAAATTATTTCTTTCTTCTCTTAACTTTGATAGGGTGGGTCTTTTCATACTTACTTCAAGATATGATGCCCTTGTCTTAAACAATGAAAATTGAATGTCATTTTAATTTGGTAGGGGGCACCTTCCAATTGTCATTAGGGTATATGCCTATATCTGCAAAATTATTAAAGCACGTTAGTTTAAAATAAGTGAAAATGATATGACACATTATGAAACAATAGAAACTTAATCTCATTTAAAGGTTCTATAACAATTGCGTAGGACCTAACAAAGTGTGAAAGACTGTAATTTTTTTCCTATCTTTCCCATTGCTATATCACTTCAAATGATCTTCCTTCAACAATGTAACTACTTTTGTTAGAGTTCTGTACAAATTTGCAAGGCCACCAAGACCTAAGGTTTGAAGTTCTAAATAGTTCAAGTATCCATGGCTGGCCTCTCAAACCACTAGCATTGGACACCGTTTGACCATTTATTAAGAAGAATAAGTATGCCCTTGTCTTGTTAGTCTCATCATTCTTTTTTGATGACTTAAAATTATCTTCTAGCCACTTGAACTCAATAGTCACTCTAACTATATCTTTATCGGGAATTGGAGCCATTTCCAACAACTATTCACAAGTTGATTTAACCTTGTGCTTTGATAATGTAGGCCCCATTACGATGGGACCTTCAATGGACAAGTTAAAAATGTAGGCAACATCTTCTAAAGTGATAGTTGCCTTGCTACAAGGGAGATTAAATGTGTTCGTCTCCAACTGCCATCTTTCAACTAAAACAGTGATGACAACGTGATCAAGTCTCATATAATCTATCTCTGATATATGTCCTAACCCACATTGTGCCACCAATTCTTTTTGTCGTTTTGGAAGCACCCATATGTCTCTATCTGAATTATTAGTAATGACTCTATAATTTCCATGCTCCACACTATTTGCAATAGTTGTACTTATGTGATTCTTTTGTTCATGCAACAAGCGTGAATTCTCTTTGAAAATTTGAGATTATTTAGCCATCTATAAACTTAGATTTCAATTTAGATTACATTACTTGCCATTGAAAAGTACATAACATTGTCAATACCATTCAAACGATATATGTAACTCAAATCACTTCAACAGCAATAATGACTAATAACTTATAATTACGCCAACTTAAACCTAAAAGGTCATTATACAAGTAACAAAGTAGTATTTTACTATAAAAAATAGAGGATATTTAGCTTGAACTAGTGTCAAATAACTTGTTATTAATTATTTTACAATCCTTAAAGCATGCGCTATCAAAATGAAGATGTTGACATAAATAACACAATACATGCAATCTTCACAACATTCAACATAAAATAATTAACTTTCATGTTACAATCACATACAACAAAGGGACACGACAAGAGCATCTCCTATGTGTGTATATATATATATATATGAGAGAATATAGCAATTTACCCCCTGTACTTAGACTTGATTCCAAAGTGTCCCTTTGCAGTTTAAACTTTTGCACTAAACTTACATAAACTCACAACTAAAATGCAAAATGGATTTCTGCTAACGGAATTGATTAATGTACCAAATTACCTTTTTTTCTCTTTTTGGTCTTTTCAGCCCCTTCTTCCCTCTCTCATCCATTTGAAGCCCCCAAACCCACCTCATGAGTCCCACTGACCTTAATACTAAATAAAAAAACAAATTGTGGCATGGGTATTAGATTGTTTGATATCTGGCCTAAAAAAAAGTGCTCAACTATTGGGTCATGTGGCAGAGCAACTATCGTGTGGTGTTTTGGAGGCCAGTTTTGACAGGTTTGGGTGCTTTGGCTGGTGCAAGAGGTGCAAGAGCGCACAAACAATAGCTCCTTCTCCCATTTCTCTTTTCCTTTCAATTTTGTTCATCTCACTAGCTTTTAATCCCCTATATAACCATCTAATCACATGTGGGTCAGACTCCATCACAAAACATTGATGGTAGGGATTTCACCTTAGATTCCAACACCCACTCAGCCCTCTAATCTGCACCCCCAATGATCTCCATCAGAGACCCAAACCCATCTCCAGATTCCACCCCTCTCTACCACAATGCAAGAATTCTAGTGTTCTAATTAATTAGGTGTTAGAAACTGTTCATAGGATCAATGTTGGAGGACTTAAAATTCAACTCACAGCAATGATAAGAGTCCCAAAATATAGAAAGAAAGGAATACCTATAATGGAAATAAAAATAGATATCCAACGTCATTGTTGTATACCTAAAACTTAGGCAACAAAGGACACCTTTATGCAAAGTCTATATGAGAATGTCTAGGAGAAATTTTTCTCTAGTTTGTAATAAGCACATGATTAGATAAATTTAATGTAAAATACACAATAGGGAGCAAAAATAATAAATATAAAAATATAATAAAAATAGAATATAGAATCTAAATATCCAACTCAATTGAGTTGGAAAGCACTTTAAGAATCAAATCATGTCATAGGTCTTAATCAGTTTTTCTATTAGTCTTCTCAATCACTAGAAACCTTAAATGTCTTAAATATGCATACTTATATAGAGACAATCCTAGGTATATACTAGGGGGATTTACCAAAAAAATCCCCCTAATGAGGGTTAACATAGGTGAGACCCCCAAGTTTATGAAATATCAGCAAAGGACTTCAAGCCAAACTTCCAAATTTTTATACCAAAATTGCCCCTATTATGTTTTGTCAACAATAAGTTAGGGATGAAACCATCCAACGCACGAAGGGGAAAGAAAAAAAAGGAAAGAAGGTAGTGAAAGAAGAAGAAGAAAAACCAAAAGATGCCTTGCATATGCTCTCTTCTGCATTTTCTTCATAGCACGGTATGTCTCTACACCTTAAGTTATTTTTGCACGCCCCTCTTCCAAGTTATGTCCAATCTTCCATGTTTTATTTTTCTTCCACGTTTTTGTGTAGACAGCTGACATTTTTGTCCATATGTTCATCTTCTCTTCACGTTTGTAGGAGTCCCATAATCCCAACAAGCTATGGTTTTGTTTTGTTGTAAATAACATCCAACATGTGCAAATATTTCTATAATTGTTTGAGATTGTTTTATTTAGGGCTTTAGATTGTACTAACTTTACCTGTCTTTGCTTTTAGTTAATTGAAATAGTGGTTCTTAATAATGGTTTCTTGTACTTTTTTTATCAAGCGATAGCTAATCTCAGCATCCTCATCATAGTAAGTCGGCCAAATATCAAACAATGGAGACAATACAAGAAGTTAGATTTTGAATATAAAATGATGATGCTAAGAACTGAATAAGTAGCTAGATTGATGTAACCTTCAGAACTTCTTTCCCACTGAATCAATCCAACAGAAATTGTTGGTTTAGAGACACCTGATCGGCGATTTTGTCATGGGCATCAACAATGAAGGAGCCTAACTCTTGCTTTGTAACCCGTACCTCATGCCAATGCAAAATGAGCCTACATTCAACAATGTCTTGCAGTTTATATAATGGAAGAGCCATGTTTTACTTCTTTAAATACTAGTGTGCCTTGATAGTTGGGCAAGCTTATTAAAGGCATTGCATTTTCCATTATCCATTACTTGTTTGTCCTTTTTCTGATTTATTAATAACATTTGTTGTTATTTTTTCATATATATATATATATGTTTCGTTATATATAGGATGTCCGAGGATGGGATATTTGTGATATTTCACTTCAATGGAGAATTTGATTAGAATTTTACCAATCCGGTCTACATGGGAGGTAAAAAAAAAGTGATGAATCTTAGCAACTTGACAAATTACGGTTTATTGGTCCAAAGTGGAGTACAAGCAACAAATTGGGTGGAGAAAGATGCCAATCTTAAAATTCAGTACCTCTACAACCATAACTAAGCATTCACATTGATTGCAATAGCTAATGAAGATGATGTAAAGACAATTGTTAAAGTCTCATGTGATAATGTAAATGGCCTATATTTATACTTGACCAAAATATCTGTCGCTGCAAAAGATGTACGTGGAAGACATTCTAGGTATTGAACCATGTTCTAGTAACTGTATATAGTTTTTATATGCTATGCAAGAGTATTTAACATTCTTTTTTAATGAATGTTCATTTAAGACTTAGAGGGTTAAATGCACGTGCAAATAATGACAACGGCGTTCGTTTGAAGGGAAAAGATGTTGTACATCCTTTAGAGCATCCATCAAAGTCAAGCCAGTATGTTATTATTTTCTTCACTTGATTGGTCATTGATTTTATTCTCTGAATTAGATGGACTAATATTCAACTCATTGGATGCAGTGAGTCTCATCTTAGTCCCTCTAAAAGTCATAGGCCTAATGTTTTGAATTCTCTGGAACATGAAGATATACAAGGGGAAAGTTTCCGTTCTGGTGATACCATTTATCCCACTGTTAATCTTAATGAAGACATTGCTGGCATCTTGTCCTTGTCACTACCCCATTTGCCATTGGAATAATTTCAGACGCATGGTATTACTGATGTTCCTCCTCTATAGGATGATATGCAATTTGAGAAAAATAGCATTGATGTCGAGTCATTATACATTGGTCATGATACTAATTTTGAAGATACTCTAGTACCCATGGACGACTTCACCAACGAGTTACTGGAGAATACAGTGAAAGACTTGTGGAAAGGAAAATTGTTTCTAGATCATGTCACATTTAGAAAAACTCTAGCAAAATTTGCAATGTACAAGAATTTTGAGGTGAAGCATCTGAAGACAAATAAGTATGAGGTTACTGCACGGTGTGCTGATGCAGCATATCCATGGTGTATACATGTTTTAATGGTGGATTCGGGTCCATAATTTAAGGTCCAGACATACAACCAAATTTATTCATACTCCAAACCAATGATGGGGATGGCACACAAAGAAGCGACCGCATCTTTGATTGCAGAGTTTGTCAAAGATAGGCTTCAGATGAATCAAATGTAAACATCAAAGGAAATAATGCATGACTTCCAAATGGAGTTTGATGCTTTGATATTCTACAGAAAGGCATATTTGGGAAAAGATATTGCAATGCAAGAAATACAAGGTTCATTCCAAAAGTCCTTTGAAATCCTTCATCATTATTACACGAAGTTAAAAATGACAAATTCGAGAACAATAACTAATTTGATGAAGTATGATATGATTCGTTTAAAATAATTTTTTGGGCAATTGGAGTATACATTGAGTTTTTCCGTACTTCCTTGAGGCCACTGTTAGTTGTAGATGGGGCATATCTTCATGATATGTACCCTGGTGTTATATTGACAACAACTACATTTGATAGAAACTCTCAACTTTTCCCACTTAGTTTTGCCATAGTCGAGGTAGAACGACAAGATAAATGGTCATGGTTATTTGGTAATCTTCATGTTGCTCTTAGTGAACCTCAATTTCTAATAATTGTCTCTGATCGCAAGAAAGATCCAGTTCCTGCAGTTGAAAAAGCTATTCCAAATGCTCAGCATTGTTATTGTTGTCACCATTTTGTGAAGAATGTACAATCAAGATTTAAAAATGATGCCATTGTTAGGAAATTCTGGTTTGCTACAAAATCCTATAGACCATGTGATTATGAGGCTCATATGAATGATATTAGGGCTATAAATGAAGAACCTTTTAACTATATTCATGGAATCGGAAAGCAACATTGGGTTAATGCTTATGTGGAGGGTCAGATGTATGACATGTTGACTCAAAACATTGCTGAATGCTGTTTTGAAACATAATAGAGAGCTTCTGATAACAAAACTAGTAGATGGCATTCATGGAAAATTAATGAAGTTTTTTCATCTCAGGAGAAGTACGTCCATGCAATTATTGACACAGCTAACTCCGTGGGCAGAGTCAATTCTAAGAAGATCTACAGAAGCAACCCGACGATTGAGTTGTGAACAAGTTGGTTTTGAGAAATTTTAAGTTCAATCTTGGGAGTTCACTGATGTTGTTCACCTAGATAGAAAGAGTTTCACATGTTAGATATGGTCAATGCTTGGTGTCCTTTGTGAGCATGCCTTAACTGCTATCAATAAAAGAAGCTTGAATCCATATGATTATTGTAAGGACTGGTACAGAACTGATACATATCGAATGACTTATAGTCATGTCATCCATCCAACTCGTGATATACAACAGTGAGAGCACATTTTTCACGATATGGTCAAACTTCAAAGGCTAGTAGACAAACTAGAGGACTCAAAACGAATAGGCTTCGTACGGAATAGCATAATCGAGAGAGAAGACAAGTAACATGCTCTATTTGTAAAGAAAAGGGTCATAATCGACAAAAGTGTCGCAATCCACGTATATGAATGAATGTTTCATTATAGTGGTGGAGTCTTATCCTGTTGTCATGCTAAATCTCAGAGTTTTTGTTTATATGAAGACAAGGCCTTTTTTTGACATGATGAATCCCATACTTTTTATTGATATGGAAACAAGTTATTTTTTTCACATGGTGGATCCCAGAGCTTTTGTTGATTTGTAAACAAGTTCTTCCCTTCACATGGTAAATCGAAGATATTTTCTTGATATGGAGGCAAGTTCTTTCTTAAAATGGTGGAGCCCATACTTTTTGTTAATATGGAGACAAGCTCTTTTTTCTTCACATGGTGAATCCCAGAGTTTTTGTTGATATGGAGACAAGTTTTTCTCTTCACATGGTGAATCGAAGACATTTTCTTTATATGCAAGCAAGTTCTTTTCTTGAAACCGTGAAGCCCATACTTTTTGTTGATGTGGAGACAAGTTATTTTATTCAATCTTTGTAAAGCTGGAGGTCTTTTTTATAATGTAAAAATGGAGCCATTGTCTTTTGTACATGTGGCCTCATGTTAGTTTTTGTAAAAGTAGCCAGATCATTTTGTAAAGGTGATTCCATAGCTCCTTTTACTAGTAAAACCACATATATTTTTTAAAAGAGATTAGGTATTAATGTAATGAAAGATAAATATTTGCTTTTTATGTTGCCGTGCTCTAATTGATTGAATTATGTGTAGGTTTCTTGTGTACAATTGCCACTTCAGCCACAAGAAACTTAAATGTAAATAGGAGTTAATATAACTAGTCACTCATGGTGCTTCTATATGTGGTTGGTGTTGATACTTATTTATAGTAATTGTATATGATCGTCAGATGTGAAAATGTGTTTCTGAAAATGAGAGATCCTTATTGCTAAATGTTGCTTTTGTATGTGCTTGGTTAGTTGCTAAGGCAATTGATGATCCATGATTTTCTTATGATATCACTATAAGATTTCATTTTTCCATTTATTTCTAAGTTAAAGTATAAGGGAGAAAACTTTTTTACAATTATTTGTCAATATCTACAAATTATTTGTTGATGTCAACAAATAATATATCGACATCAATAAATCCCTACTGTTATGCAAGAAATTAGGACAGGCCCGCATTAAGATTTGTCGACATCGACAAATAATATGTCGATGTTGATATATTATTTATTGATGTCAATGAATCCGTACTGATAGAGTACAGTCTGTAACTATAATTCGTCGATATTGATGAATAATATGTCGATGTCTACAAATTATTTATTGATGTTGATGAATCTGTATTGATAGATTACAGTCTATAACTATAATTTGTTGATATAGATAAATAATTTATCGATGTCCACAAATGATATGTTGATATCGATGAATTTATACTATTAGGTTACAGTCTGTAATAGTCTCTATCTAGTTTTTGTCCACTTCGATAACCAAGGTATAAAAGCATACTCATAATCACCATATTGAATAAATAGTGGCATATCAATTCCATTAAACAAATACAACATCCCCAACGAAAATCAAAATTAGTACATAATAATCAAAATCAACTCTCCACTGCAAAGAAGTAAAGGAAATGAACATTCTTTCCTCATAGTAGTAACATTAGTTGATATTTCCCAAAAGAAAATAGTCATTTCTCCTCCATTAAACAACAACGACATCCTCGCCCACATCCCCAACCAAACTTTAATATCTACAAGTATTTACAATGGAGAAGAATCTCCAAAAAAAAATTTTCTATACATTGTGGAGACTCACAAAGTGTTGGATATCTCCCAAAAAATCTGTTAAAGTTGAGGAATAGATTCAGCACTTGTTGACAGTGAAGCAGCAACTTTGTTGGACTTTCAGTACTTTTTAGAACAACTGATCATAGAAACGGAATTTTAAATGTCAAGAGCAAGAAGAACATGAAATCAGATTTAGTACAATTAACTAAAATAGTACAGCTGCCACATTGAGTAGATGTCAACCTACATACATTACAAGGATATTTTATTTTTTCTTCCTCTTTTGATGTCCTTGATGCCTATTGTAAAGATGGAGAAATAATTTGCATTGGTAGCACATAATATCCCATTGGTTGAATGCAATTTCACATCTGAGGGCAGCAGGCTCTATAAATCCCACCACAAATAAACCACAATCATAAGTATTCTCTTGTGTAGAAATATTATCAAGTGGCCGCCTTTCCCAACCTTTGGGGCTTTCCAATCCGAAAGAAGAAAATGAATCACATAACCAAATGATCTACAGAAGAAAGGAACATATGAATCACACAACTGTCAATGAATAACTTGTATTTCATTAATTTAGTTATAAAGACTCACGAATTATTTTGCTTTTTCCCAATATTGTGAGTCCGTAGACATTGTATTATAGAAGTCCCAGCTTCTTTCGTTTTGGTCACCTATAATAAGTGTGAAATGGCCGAAGCAGCATACCAGTATAACAATAACTTCTTGATGTTTTATTTTAGCTACCCTCCATCCAAGCTCATCAATGATGTGTACGGAATTTCTCTCACGATGATTTAGCCAGATATTCTTCAAAACGTAAGCAAAGGATTATTTCTTAAATACAATCATACATAAATAACTTAAAATATCCAAAATATTTACCATATGATTTTATCATGTCACAAACATGCTTATGTCGTGGAAAACGAACATTTGAACATAACTTACCAGAGCATTTGCATCCATAAAATATGTTTTAAGAGCCTTTGGCTTCAAACAAATATCAATTCAATTTTGTAAGATTCTTATTTCCATCCATTCATGGTATAGAAGTGCCTTTAGCTTCTCCGGCTTGGGATTGGTGTAATACAGGGATAGCTCCACCTTCCTAAATACATATAAAAAAGAAAAAGAAAAAGTATTAGTCAATCCAAAAGAATACTGAAGACTGTATTTGACTACCCATATGTGCGTAACATCTAAAATATTAACAAAGACTATTTACCTTCATTGAAATCATCCAAAAATTTATTTAACTCATTCTTTTCCTCTTTTATTAATTGGTATTTTGAATCTTGAGGCCACTTTATATTTATAGTAAATCCTTGGAATTTGGCAGGATTTTCTTTTTTCTCGTTGCGTTCTTCACTCTAATGTACATCGAACAAGCTCTTCTTTTGAAGTCGAGACCGACATGACTTGATCTTCTTTCTTCATTTGGTTATGTGATTCATTTGCTTTTTTCAGATGGTAAAGCGCCAAAGGTTGGAAAGGCAACCACTTGATAATATTTCTACATAAGAGAATACCTATGATTGTTCTAGCTTTTTCTTCAATATTGCTTTCATCTTTGCACTTAGAGTAGAATCCTCGGAGAATATATTTTTAAATCGATCTCAGTACCCAAATATGCACAATTATCCTCAACCACCTCGATGATATTGGCAAGCTTTTTCCATGCTACACATAACAGTGTTTCCGCGTCCATTTCATCCACTTTCCTTCTCTTTTTTTCAGAGTGTTCATAAGATCATTCAACAACAAAAGTACCTTCAAAATAAAAGAACTGTGCATCATGCAAAAGTAGAAAATATTGTAACAAGTATTTTTTACAATCATACAACATTACTGCTTACCGACCTCTTTGGGATGACTTCTTCTTCATCTTTCATAGTTGTATCTTTTCGACTCATTTTCTCTTCAACATTGTCTTTCTCCTTCCGCCAAGGATCATGCTCCATTCAATTCGTTCAAGTAAGTGACGATGAAAATTATGATATACATTAAAATTAAAAATTGAATGCATGAGTTACTAACTGGCTTCTTATCATCAATATCACCTTCTTTTTTTTACTAGTGGGGAGATATGCAACCTTGTCACAATTTAATACCATTCCATATAGTACTCTTCATGTAATGGTGACTTATCAACATTTCCAACCAACAACATCTTCCATCTCCCATCCCAAACTATAATAAGCTCTCTCAAACCACAGGCATAAATTCAATACGCTTTCCATTGTTGACCTATAAAAATTGCAAATACTGCAGCGAAGACACCTCATCTCAGCTTAATTTAGGCTACAAAGGTTATTTGCAGATCCTGGGGAATCACTGTGAGAACCGGCATTCCTACATGTCGAAGTGATGATATGCTATGCTCTGTGGATCCCTGTGCAAAGTGATATCCCATGAAGATCAAGGTAGCTGGAACTCTCAGAGGAAGTTCAAATTTTGGGTTGAACAGACATCATCGAACTCAAAAGCCACAAGCATGTCAGCCTGAGGTCAGTCCCCCCCAAGCCAAGGGGTCACTGACCAAAGTCCTGCTTTCCGATGTCCAAAATTGATGAAATTTGGGCACGAAGCTTCAGTCAAGCTCAGAAGATACTTTGCAAATTTTCAAGTCGAAAAGACTCCGTTTGGTCTAAATTTCATTACATGTCAGCTTAAAGGACAGTAATCCCGAATTTGGGGGTCACCAGCTAAGATCTTACTTTCAGAAAGCCAAAGCAAATAAAATTTGGAACGAATTCTCAAAGAATGCCCCAAGTTATTCTCCCAAAGTTTCGAGTCAAGTGGAGGCTGTTCGGATAGAAAACAGGCTAACTATCTCAATGCGGAGTGAATAGTGACCTAACACATGCAATGAATAGGCCACTGTTCGAAATCCTACTTCCTCAAATCCAAACTGCAAGAAATTTGGATGAATACTCCAAGATGTTCTTGACGTCAGTCCCTCTAAGTTTCAAATCAAACCGAGGTCATTTGGGCTTCAAACAACTGAAACAAGGGCCCACTGTCATAAAAAAGTCAACTAGAGAGTTGACCAAGTTCAGGTAGTCAAACAGAGCTGAAACTTCTGTGACACACTCAAAATAGTGTCAAGAAGCATTCCTCCAAGTTTCGTGGCGATTGGACACCGTTTGGGCCCCGAACATGCGGAAACAAGCCACATATGCAAAAAGTTCAAGAATGGGCCTTAGGAGTGACCGGGGCCCACAAAAAAAGGAGTTGACCAAGTTCAGGTGGTCAAATAGAGCTGAAACTTTTGTGACACACTCAAAATAGTGTCAAGAAGCATTCCTCCAAGTTTCGTGACGATTGGACACCGTTTGGGCCTCGAACAAGCGGAAACAAGCCACATATGCAAAAGTTCAAGAATGGGCCTTGGGAGTGACCGGGGCCCACAAACAAAAGGAGTTGACCAAGTTCAGGTGGTCAAATAGTGTCAAGCAACATCTCTCCAAGTTTCGAGCAACATCTCTCCAAGTTTCGTGATGATTGGACATCATTCAGGCCTCAAACAATGGAAAATAGACCGCATATGCAATGTTCCAAAAGTGGGCCTTGTCCGTGACTGGGGCCCAATTAATGAAAAAGTTGACCAACTTGCTGAAGTTAAAACGGGCTGAAATTTGTATGACATGCATAAAATAGTGTCAAAAAGCATCCCTCCAAGTTTCGTGGCAATCGGACTTCATTTGAGGCCAAAACAGATGAAAATGGGCCACATACACGAAAACCCAAAATTGGGCATTGTCCGTGACCCAGCCTACAGTCACGGACCTTCAAAAGATGTTTCCCACGATTTTGGGCAGTTTGCCTCCACTCCTTTTCGAAATCCAACTCCCCACAACTGCTATTAACTCCCCAAAACTGCACAAAACTGATTGGGAGTCTATAAAAGCTTCAAATTTTGAAGGAAATGGAGGAGTAACACATACACAAAGAAGAAAAGAGAAGAAATCAAAGAAAGAAGCACTTAAAGCAACAAAGAAGCAAACTCCAGCAGCACTTTCACGACCATTCCCACCTTATTTTCTCAGTTTTGAAGGTGAGCAAGAAAATTTAGAAGGAGAGAAGGAAGTAGAATGGCCAAAGTTCATACTATGTTCGTACGTTGACAATTTCTAAGAGGATGACATTGTCACCTCTGTTTCTCTTGAAAGAGTTGTGAAAGAAGTCTCTCTAGGCCTCATTTTGTTCCTTGAAAATGATAGGTTCAAAATGACACAACTCCGGCTTCAAATTTGCCCATTCGGACTTGAAACAAAAACGCAGTCCGTAAGCACGAATGATGAGTTACAGCGGTTTCAATTGATTCCATGGTTAAATGTGATCTTCTTGATGGTTTTCCATCGCTCCAAAGTCATGAAAATGGAGTTCCAACACTTGAAAGAAGTTCCAACAGAGAACCAGAGCGAACAGCACAAAAAACGGAGGCAAACAGTGGCTTCACGGCCATTGTCTGCCAGTGACCGTGACCCACGGTCACTGGCAGGTTCCAGTGACTGTGGGTAAGTCACGGTCACTGGAAGGCCCCAGTGACCGTGGGTGAATCACGGTCACTGGAATGGGGCAGTGACCGCGGGTTACGGTCACCCCCCATTTTTTCCTCTTTTTCACATTTTTTTTCACCTTATGTACATTTTCTTGTATTTTCCAAATTGAGATCACATCTAAGACTTGAGGGAGGGGTTGTAAACTTTCAAAATGTATGTAAACAACCTGCATCCTCGCGGTCAGGGCACTTGAACCCATGTAAACAAAAGGGAAATTAATGATGAACTATAATTATTTCCCATTCTTCTTAACGCTTGAAGTGCGTGAATATCGGACCTTGATTCCGTAATTCATTTCCACGCTTACTTTTTAAGCGCGATCATCCATACTCTATCTAACCTTTCAAATGGCACGAGATAAGGAATAGGGAGCATTTGCTTCAATTCTAATTGCTTTGTTACCCATTCAAAATTATGTCATTCTACAATCCAATAGAAAATAAGGGCTGTACTGGACGTAAACAACTCCCTATCTTCTTGTGAGACAGCGTCTATAATTGAATTCTCCAGTTCTGCCTATGGTATCCAAATGAACTGCAACACATATACTTTTTTAATTCAAAGTATTTGAAAAAGTATCAGTAAAAGAAAAGTTCAATTACAAATGTCCTAACTTACTTCTTCTATTTTCATGTTATCGATTTATTTCTGTTGTTCCTTTCTGATCATAGGAGGCTTATGTTTTTGCAAACATTTCTCCCATATCTTACATAAAGGGAACTAAAAATCCAATGCTATGTCAATTTCGGGACCAGTTGTATAGGGGACCAGTTGTATGGGTAAAAGCCATTCTTGACTATACCCATATCTACAAGTAAAAGATTAATTGAATGTAAAGTCCATTAGAAAAGATAGCTAATTCAAAGTAAGAATCACATTATAAAATTATTTTACCTGCAACAATTGTAGTGGACCAGTTAATGTATCTGATGATCCCGTTGCATTTTTCTTTCCTTTTTTTTCTCCTTCACATCATTCTTTTCTTCACCCAATTTTGAAAGCATGGTTGCGAAGCATTCTATACAAGTTTGCCAAACATCCTGGGACCTATGCATACTTCTCATATTTCGCAAATAATTGGACCAACCAAGCATGGGGGATGTGCCGGAGGAGTTGCTCACAATTTGTCTGTCTACCAGGCAAAACAAAAAATCTCTTGTTTCATCTTCCTTTTTTTTCTTCTTACTGCTACCTTTGAAATTTTTGTGCATCCAAGAAAATTTAATTCGTGTGCCGATGCTATCAATATTCAATACCGATTCCATATTAAGATGATCCAAGCAGATTTTTGCTGCTTGTTTAGTACTATATAAAGTTTTTCCAGTTATTGCTAGTCTATCTATTGGTAGCCTATAAATGTAAGCCACATCTTGTAATGTTAACTTGGCCTCCCCACATAAAAGATTAGAAGGTGTTTGTTTCTGAACTCTATCTTGCAACCAAAGCTTTAATTAATGCATGATCAATTGCTATTAACCCAATTTTTTGTAATTGCTCTAACCTAGAAGCACGTATATATGCTACCGACCGCTATGTAAGATGCTAGCTACTTCGGTCATTTCGTGTTCCAATTATTCTAATATTCTCTGCTTCTTATATATTTCAAATAACTCATGAGTTAGTATTAAAAAGGATAGTAAATATAGCATCAGTTATATCAATGTTAATTTAAGGAATTCTAATTTATTATTTCATGGATATACCTCTCCATTCCAAATAGTACTGGATATGTAACTATTCTGGTCCTTTAGTATTTCTTCCTTCGGAAATGGCCAATTAGGATCCATCTGCACAAAAACAAAATGGTGGACATAGAATACATTAATCCAAGCAAAGGGAGAACATCTCAAAACATGAGATAAATACATGCATGGAACCAAATAGATTTGAATGCTCTTCGCTCCTTCAATGTTTTCTCAAAAGTACTTACTAGATTATTAGCAGATGAATGCATATGAGTTGCAGTTTAGCAAGGAATACATATTAATATGTAACTTGCAAGAAAAAAAATACCAAACACCGTGTTCTTTAATCATCGTGAGATAAGATGTTATGTTGAAAACTAACATGTTTAATTTATCTCAATATATATAAACACAATTGCATGGAAAATTGAAGCATAACTTGTATTGTAATTGCATAATATACAATCACTATTACTCTAAGAGAAATAATATAGAATTAGATATGCTAATAGGCCTTAGTGCATCTCTCTGTGCTAAGCATTTATTTTCATTTCATTGCATCTCTCAATTTTCGCATCATTCGAAGGTCAAAAGATGATATGACGGATATCATTCAAGAATTTATTAAAATTGATTGATTTTTTTATATGAAATGAGACTAAGAGGAGTGAAAAGCTTGAAAAGAAGGAGACTAACACAAGCATCAAAGAAATGAATGGTATTGTTCTTCCAATATTTTCTCAATTTTGCTTTTATAAAACTAGTCACATTAGCATCTCATAAATGTTTTTAAATATGGAGGTCACAGCTACTATGGGGAAGCTTTGAAGGAATGGGTATTAGGCAATGGGGAGCTTGAGCCTTGAGCTGAGGAGGGGGTACTGCTGCTATGGGGCTTATCTCTTTCTGTTGTGGAACCTGCTGAGAAGTTGGATGTACCCATTTCATATGAACGTGGGATTTTGACAAAGAAACCCATGTTTCTTAATTCAATTCAAAACACGTTTCTTGTGTTTGGGGGGTTTCATTCAATTGAGAATTGTTATCTTCAATGAGCAATGCTTTCATGTATGTAGTTTACATGCATCTTTCGCCTTGCGAAAGAGATAAGGAATATATACTGTGTTCTATAGATACTTGCATTTTATATTTGTTTATCTGTCACATGAACTGTGTCATATGGATACATATAAATCTCTATCATTTTTTTTAGTTGCATGAACTAAACTAAACTCTGCTACACTTTTGCTTCTAATTTTGTGGAGTTCTCCTTAAGCTTTTATCTAATTGGTTTGGTCCAAAGGATCAAAGGAGACATTCGTCAATGTATATAAAATGAGGGTTTGTTTCTACAGCAGTAGACATAATTATTTCATTACTTTACTTGTAACTATCCAATACACATGCTAAGTATTTTAAATTTCACTTTACACCAACCATCCAAAAAGAGTGAAGTCAAGTGCTGTACCTTAACTTCAACTCACTTTTCAGCCACTATAATCGTAATGTGAAATACACTTCACTTCACCATATTCCTCATTTATCCAAACAGGCCCTAAGAGTTTTGATTAATGAAATGGTGTCAAAATAACATACTTCTAGAAACAATGAATGTAACATTAAATATATAAATCACTTCTCTCATTTTCAAGAATCAAAAGCTAGAAGTACTTCCATTTTCAAACGACAATGAATCATGTGCTTTCTAGCAAATAATAGTCACTGCGCAATTAGAAACTGGGTTTTACACCTTTGCTTGATCATTTTAGGTCATGTCAAAATCAACATGATGCATAGGCAGTCACCCAAAAATCACTTCTACAAAACTTATTGGCACTATTAGAACAATCATGTGTAAGCATTAACAAACCCAACGAAAAGTATACTTGAACGGGTCTAGTCGATTCCCTTCTGTACACGCAGATGTCAAGGGCTTTTGAATCAACAAGCTTTAAGCCCTAGAAAGGAAATCTTGCAAACGTGAGTAGATGCGTTGAGCAAAGGATGGCTTCCAAAAATGCAGAGGATGCGTCCAGCAGAGCTCCTTTCTTGCACTTGCTTTGTTTCTTTCAAGTAGACGAGCAAAGCTTGGAAGATGAGCAGACTTGGAAGATGACCACACTTGAAAAAATTGAGAAACAGAAGATAAGCACAAACCGACGATGAGGAGGGCTCATCTTTTTTTCTCGGTTTCCAATTGATGAGCAGAGCACGCACCGTTTCTCTTCCTTTCTTTTCAATTGTTCTCAAATCGTTGGAGGGCTCCTCTTTCTTTCTCCTTTTCTAATCAACGAGCACCGCAGTCACAATCTTCCTTCATTTCCTTTCATTCGTTCCCAAATTGATAGAGGCAAGGTTTTGTTGAAATCAACAACTACGGGGTGCTTTAGGAAAAAAATATAACATTTAAGGGGAAAATCCTCTGTTGAATTTCATATATTTGGGGATCTCACCTATGTTAACCCAAATTAGGGAGATTTTTTTGGTAAATCCCCCTATATACTACTAGGGTCTCATATAAGGTTTCATGAAAATGACCGGGATCTTTCATCTTCTATGTGTGCAGGGGCGCCAGTTCCATCTATATATAACTATTTTTGACATTTTATAATGATATTTTATTCAAAAAATTAGTGGTTCAGTTGACTCTCTCTCTCTCTCTCACTACTAGAACTAGTGCCAAGGATCAAATCTTGGTCATTTCTGTGGAGAGGGTGGTGCCTTACAATTGAGATAAAAATGGATTCATGTGTAAAAAATGTTTTTAAAAACTTTAGAAAGTAGGAGTTTGTCAATGAATCTTCTTAGAGCAAGACTTATAGAGTTAGTTGAGCACAATATCACCATTGATCAGGTCTAAATATGTTTAAAAAATTTTTAAATAGAAATGATCATACACAGTTTTTAGGAAAAAAAACACTAAGCCATTACAAAACATTCTCTCACCATTTTTTTTAAAGGAAAACTTCATTTCAATTTGAATACCACCCACAGTTAATCAAGTCCAAATTAGTTGACAAAAATTAAAAAATGGTCCAATAGACTTCCAATGAAAGAAAAATTTTAATAAAATAGCCCTTGGAAAGCATGACTTGGATCTCCATAATAAGAGATGGTCAGTTGACAAGAACCCAAATGTTGGCCTAGAGTCTGGATCTTTTAGGGCCTGTTTGTTAATTTTCCCTCATTATAAAGTTAAAGTCATCTTTCATTTCACCACACAACAACCCAAAAAAATCAAATCAAAATACCACATTTCAAAAAAATTCTTTTACCTTTTTATACAAAAATTTATAAAGTTACTTTTTCATCCCACTAAGAAACAAAAAATATCTACTTTTAATACAAAAAGTCAAAAAGTTTTATTCTGTTTTTCAATAAAAAAAACAAAATCTAATCATTGGATTGATTTAACCCCTCTCATTTTTTTATCTTTTAAAATTACCATTCACCTCACTTTATTCTACCAGTTAAATTAACAAACGGGCCCTTAAAAGTAAATCTTATAGAGTAATTCAAATACTGTAATTTTTCACTGAAGCCTACCTTAAAAATCTAAGTTGTTAAAAAATCATCTTTCTTCATGAAGGCAAATCAAATCAACTTTCAATATGTTACCAAAAATGAAAAAAAAAAGCACAAATAGATTTTTCAGTACATAGGGCTACCAACCAGATACTCACAAATCAATTCATAAATCGAGATATCAAAATAAGATATAACAATATTCAATCACATACAAGATGATGGATTGTTCAATAGCATCACTTTTCAGGAACAAGGCACACCAACCAATACTCCAAAATCAAAAGACCAAATACAATTAGGTCGTGTTTGGGTTTTGATACAAAAATATTGTCAGTGGAGAAAAGTTTGCGGTCAAATTGAGTAACCCTGCCTCATTTATAACTACTTTGGGTATTTTTAATGGGCTTTAATGTGAAATTTTTATGTGCTTAAATGGTCCAAAGTAGACCTTCAAAGAATTAAAGAAATGAGAGGTTGTGAGTTTCCAATCTTTATGCACATTAGAATGCATATAATATACTTTTTACTATATTATAATATTTTAAAACAAAGTGTGAGCTCCACAAACTTCGTTGAAAGTCAAAATTAAGGAAGCAGTGAAAATCAAAATTGGGATGGTCAATAATGAAATTGGATGGGTAAAAATTAGCGGCTTTCATAAATAAGATAGTAATGACAATGATGATTATGATGTTTGATGCCTTCACTATTCCCCTCCTAATAAGGTACTTTTTTTTTTTTTTTGGTAGAATCCTAATAATGTATAGTTGGTGAACTAAAAGGAAGCAAGATCCAAACATGCATACGTGGAAACCACCATTGGCCTGCATCATGTACTAAGATAAGAATGAAAAATGGATTGTGCATGTGCACATCAACGCAATATTGGACTCAGTCACGCAGCAAGATAACGACAAAAATGGATTGCAGTCAGTATTGACTTTCCGGTATTTCTAACCAATGTCCCAAGTCAAGAGGGCCAAAATTTAAAAAATCCAAGGCAAAGAACCAAAAGATATGCGTCTTTCAAAAATGATATCACAATTGTTTTGCTGTGAACCCACGTTACAATTTCCATGTGTTTACTCATATACATCACCATAGTCTCCCCAGCAGCATAAATTCCACAAGGAAATTCTAAATTTTAAATCTTTAGAACTGAAAATTTCAATTCTTCCAAAAATTCGAGCTTGATCATACGAAAGGGAAATTGACACCAGAGAACCCAAAAATAAAAATAAAAAAAATGCAATAAAAAATGGAAATTCTCAGCAGGATTCAACTTGATTTAACCTTTCTCTAAAGAGGACTCTCCCGGAGTCACAATCTCAAACTGTCACAATCTCAAACTAAGTCACAACCCAAACCACAACCACAATCATGAAGCAGCAGCAGAAAGATCTCATGACAAATTGTAGAGACTCAAGAGATTATACAAAAGAGGTTAGGTGGGGGATGGCTTTCACGTTCTACGTCAACTGCTACCATATCCATTAAAATATAACACTAATTGCAGATTATTCAATACAGTTGAATAAACGAGAAGCAAAGGTAGGCTTACGAAAGATAATTAATATGGATGAGGCTTGGATAGTTCAAACTCTTCTCCAGTAAGAGCAAGAATGAATGGTGGGAATTAGGGAGAGAGAGCGAGAAGGTGATACAGAGAAAGAGAGATGGTTCATACTGAAAAGCTGTATTCACTACAAAAAAAGACACATATAGTGGTAGTTTCTTTCTGCTGCTAAAAGATAAAATTTGTCACTAAAACTTTATTGCAGCAGACATTTGTCTGCTGCTATTTTTGTCACTAAATCCTCTTTCGCTATTACTTACCACATGTTTGTAGTGGAAAGTGGCTGTTGAGAATAAGGAAATAGCGGCAGTTAAACAACTGCCGCTATTAATATAAAAATGTGCCATTAAAATATTTTTTGAGATGGAGAATGCTTTTTTAAGCAGTTTTAGCGGCAGTTTTTTTCTGCCGCTAAAATGGTTTTATAAAAAAAAAATTTGCCCCTACAAATGGCAAAAAGGGTTTTGGATTTTCTCTTTGAAACATCTAAATATAGTTAAAATACTCTACAAGCACGATCCTAATGTCTCCAAAATTATGGCATCCATCAAACCATATAAGCCATTGCCAAACAAGCCCCTCAAACCACTTTATGCTTTGAACTTTCATGTTTGTTTCTTTTCTTAATCAATGAACTCTCCTTTAAGGAAAAAAAAAGAAAAGAAAACGAGTAAAATGAAGATTGAAATTTGGGGCTTTTGTAGGGTTTCTTCCTATTCCCCTTATTTTTTGTTTTTGATTTTTTTTTGTTTTTGTTTTTGAAAAGAATAGGTTGATGGAGTTTGGACGTTTGGTGGGTAGAGAGAGAGAGAGAGAGAGAGAGAGAGAGAGAGAGAGAAGAAGGGATGAATTTTGGTGGGAAAAGGAAACCCTATGGGCGGACCTAAGAAAGGTTCAATATTTCATCTTGGGGAGGGGCTGGGAATAAGATGCACTTCCACCTTTAATTAAGAGTTCAGACCCATCCTGGCCATTATTTGATGAAGCTTCTCAGATTGAACTACATAAAATTGGCTTATGAAGGCTGCATCTGGCAAGAAAACCAAAATGTTACAAGGTGTCTGCATTTGTTCTAGGCAATCATTATAGTAAAAGCTTACTCAAATTTTATACAAAAAATAATTACTAAAAGCAGTAATAATTGCTGAAAATACTTTCACCTTAGAAAATGAACTACAGAATAATACTAATAATGCAGAAAAGTGGAAAATAGTTCTCTCTAAAATCCATTGTCATCATTTTGATTTGTGAGAGCCAAAACCTCAGGAGATGACAACTGCAGAAAATGTTAATATTGAATGCCATCAACTGTGCTGAATATACAACAGAGAACAAAGAATTGTGTTGTTCTATCATATGTTAATGCCTATCTTCCATTTCACTTTATGGAGAAAATGAATCACAAAACTAGCATGTGGCATTGTGGCGTTGGCAGTCCTTATGGCAACCAATTGCATTGCAAGGTAGTAGTAAACATTCATCAAACAAAGGTCCCTTTCAACCACTGGAATTTGTTTGCCTTGCACTGATAAAAAAAAAACACATTACTCTAGTTACTTATAACTCTAATTACTTGTACTCGGTCATCACAAGAGACAAAACAACTGTGAAGTACGTGCAACCAGGGTTATCCAAATGCATGAACCTTCATTCAATTTGGTTTAGAAAACCCAAACTCATCTAACCGTTTGGAGAGTCTTTCTAAGGTCATCCAATCTCTCCAAGTCCATGTAGTTAAGAAAAGAATTTGCAAGGTTAGCCATTTCAAGAAAAAATGAACTAAATTTGTATGCCATTAGCCATTTGATCATCATTAGCTAAGCTTCTTTATAAATTTCTATGAGACAAAGTCAATCGAGGCCAACTACACACCAGATCCATAAATTGGACAATCATCAAGGTCAAGGTGGCTGTAGGGGAAGTACGAGTTGTTCTTACAACTAGACTAGAATTTATATCTTGAGAGTGACCTAACAAATAGACCACAACAATTGGCTCACGCACGCAAATCATGACGCCATGGTTCGGTAGCTTCTGATTACACATTAGTGTCAACCTGCCAAAGCCATGAAACATTGGAATCATTTAGTTAGAAGGGTATCCCACTTGGGGCTACAAGACTAAGTGGAATGACTGTAATGGTGAGCTAGACTTCTGAAATTCAGGACCAACATTGAATATTAACAACCCCAACATGTTAGAAGAATCATGGACCAACTACAACTGGACAATCTCTTTCTTTTTCTCTTTCACTACTGAAAATAGATCTTGAGTACATATTTACAGGAAAAATAGTTCCTGGCACTTAATCAGGCCCTCAACAATGAATTGTGTTGCATTGTCCACATGCTTCTCAAAAGAAAAGTAAAAAGCATGGTTAATGCAGAGTAAAGATTGGAGAAAAGCTTCCAGTCTTGGAAACAAGACTATTTCCTAGACTGGCATTTGTCAATGTGGAGTAAGAAAGAGAAGATAGAGTCATTGTAGTAGAATTTGGCTGCAAGATATAGAAGTTCACAAAACAAGAGAAGAAAACACAATGTCCAAGCAAAATCTACAGTTACTTTAGGCCAAGCAATCTATACAGGAGGCAACCATAATTCAACAATCTAGACCATTCATCTGAAAACTATACTTGGGCCCATTTGATAATTGGGTTTGGATGGATGCTTAACAAAAGAAAACAAAGCCATCAATCCAAATTAGCAATCAAATAATTGGGGAGTTTCCATGGAGGAGATTTCTTTATTTTTTTTCTCTTTTCCCAGAACCTCCCTAGATGAAATTGAAACAAAGTTTCCGTAGAGAAGTCACAAATAGCAATCTGAAACAGGCTTTAAAAACTATATTTTATTAAAAAGATGAAATTTTTATTAGTATATTACTAGTTACAACAGGAAAGAGAAATCTTCTTTTCTGCCCCAAACAAGGAAAAAAATAAGGGAGAGAAGAAAACCCATTTTAAGTAAAATCAAATCCAAAGGAATTATCTCAGAATGAAAATCTTTATCAAATGGGTACTAAAAGATCCAAATCCATTATTTTTTTTTCCAAACCTGAAATTAAAGTGAAAAACCTGAAATTAAAGTGATATAAAACAACCGGGGGGAACAATTGGCAAGTTAAGAGTACAACAAAATGGGTCGTAAATACTAATTACACTACCATACTATCAATTCTATCTTCTCAATTGCCTAGGCTCTATCTGAAAACTTTCACTAAGATAGTAAGGGATATTTAACACTAGAATGACATGAAAAGGAAATCTCATTACACAATTCTAAGAACTAACAACCCCGTTGACAGAAACTACACCCCCATCAATCCACAGCCAAACCATCTCTCCACCAACAACTTAAAATAGAACATATATAAAACAGGGCATTTCAACAAACATGTCAGCGTCATGGATTTAACACAAAAGATAGACCCAAGTGAAAAAGCACAATAAACACATAGATAATGCTCTTAATACATCGTTTTTATTAATTGTGAACATGGGATCCACCTTTAAAAATTACATTGTGATACCTACCTTTGGAAATTAGAATATGAAGCACATTCATAGGATTTACATTGTGACCATATTGATCGTGCTTAAAAATGGTGGCCGTTGAATGAATTACGGAATCAAGGTCCAACATTCACGCACTCCAAGCGTTAAGAAGAATGGGAAATAATTACAGTTCATCATTAATTTCCCTTTGTTTACATGGGTTCAAGTGCCCTGACCGCGGGGATGTAGGTTGTTTATACAAGTTTACAAAGTTTACAACCCCTCCCTCAAGTCTTAGATGTGATCTCAATTTGGAAATTACAAGAAAATGTACACAGAGTAGGAAAAAATGCCAAAAAAGATGAAAAAATGGGGGTGACCGTGACCCGCGGTCACTGCCCCATTCCAGTGACCATGGGTCACGGTCACTGGGGCCTTCCAGTGATCGTAACGCACGGTCACTGGCACCTGGGTCACGGTCACTAGCAGACAGTTTCCGTGAAGCCACCATTCGCCTCCGTTTTTCGTGCTGTTCTCGCTGGTTCTTTCTTGGAACTTCTTTCAAGTGTTGAAACTCCATTTTCATGACTTTGGAGTGGTGGACAACCATCAAGAAGATCACATTTAACCGTGGAATCAATCGAAACCTCTTTAACTCATCATTCGTGCTTACGAACTGCGTTTTTATTTCAAGTCCGAAATGGGCAAATATGAAGCCGGAGTTGTGTCATTTTGAACCTATTATTTTCAAGGAACAAAATGAGGCCTAGAGAGGCTTCTTTCACAACTCTTGCAAATGCTAGGAAGCCTTACGAATAAGAGAAACAGAGGTGACAATGTCATCCTCTCAAAAATTGCCGACATACGAACATATCATGAAATTTGGCCATTCCACTTCCTTCTCTTCTTCTAAATTTTCTTCCTCACCTTCAAAATTGAGAAAAGAAGGTGAGAATGGTCATAGAAGTGCTACTGGAGTTTGCTTCTTTTTGCTCTAAGTGCTTTCTTTCTTTGATTTCTTCTCTTTTCTTCCTTATGTGTGTTAGTGTCCCTCCTTTCCTTCAAAATTTGAACCATTTATAGACTCCCAATCAGTTTTGTGCAGTTTTGGGGAGTTAGTAACAGTTGTGGGGAGTTGGATTTCGAAGAGGAGTGGAGAGAAACCACCCAAAGTCGTGGGAAACATCTTTTGAAGGTCCGTGACAGCAGGCCCGGTCACGGCTCACGGATGAGGCCCAATTTTGGGCTTTCACGTATGTGGCCCATTTTCACCTGTTTGGGGCCCGAACAATGTCCAATCGCCACGAAACTTGGAGGGATACTTTTTGACACTATTTTATGCATGTCATAAAAATTTCAGCCCGTTTTAACTTCGGGAAGTTGGTCAACTTTTTCATTAATTGGGCCCCGGTCACGGACAAGGCCCACTTTTGGAACCTTGCATATGTGATCTATTTTCAACTGTTTGAGGCCCGAATGATGTCCAATCATCACGAAACTTGGAGAGATGCTTCTTGACACTATTTTGAGTGTGTAACAGAAGTTTCAGCTCTGTTTGACCACCTGAACTTGGTCAACTCCTTTTGATTGTGGGCCCCGGTCACTCCCGTGGCTCATTCTTGGACTTTTGCATATTTGGCTCGTTTTCACCTGTTTGGGGCCCGAACGATGTCCAATTGCCACGAAACTTGGAGGGATGCTTCTTGACACTATTTTGAGTGTGTCACAGAAGTTTTAACTCTGTTTGACCACCTGAAGCTGGTCAACTCTCCAGTTGACTTTTCATGAAAGTGGGCCCTTGTTTCAGCTGTTTGAAGCCCAAATGACCTCGGCTTGATTTGAAACTTGGAGGGACTGACGTCAGAGGTACCTTGGAGTGTTCATCCGAATTTCATCGATTTTAGAACTCGGGAAGCAGGACCTCGGTCGGGAACCCCAAGTAGACATGCTTGTAACTTTTTAGGTCAAATGATGTTCGTTTGACCCAAAACTTTGCAGATTATCTCCTGAGCATGATTAAAGCTTTAGGTCCAGGTTTCATCAATTTTGGACCTCGGAAAGTAAGACCTCGGTCGGTGACCTCAAGAGACATATTCTGTGCTTTTTCGGGTCGAATGATGCCGTTTTGTCTTGAAACTTTGCAGAGCTTCTCTCGGTCATAACTGGTTTAGTCTTCATGAGATGTTACTCTACACAGAGACTCACAGAGCATAGTATATCATCACTTCAACATGTAAGAATGCCGGGTCTCACAGTGATTCCCAAGATCTGGCAAATAACCTCTGAAGCCTAAATTAAGCTGAGATGAGGTGTCTTCGCTGCAGTATTTGTAATTTTTCATGGGTCAACACATATGACCCACCTTTAACAATTATAAAGTGGGGCCACTTCTTCTATGATTCTAGACATGGGACCCACCTTCAAAAATTACAATAACGATGCCCACCTTTAGAACATGGGGGCTTATAATTAGTCCCACCATTGTAGAAATTATAATATGCAGTTCACCTTTAAATATTACAATGTAGGGCACCTTCTTTGAGATTGTGAACATGGGGCCTATGTTTACAATAAGTAAGAAGATTTGGAGTATTTAAATAGGCTTCTTTAAAATGGGAGAAATAAATATGAAACAACTGTCCCAGCAAGTTATTCCTTAAAAAAAAAAACAAAGTTTTTTGTTCCAAGATTCTTATACTAACTAATTAAGATTTTGTTCCAAGATTCTTATACCAGCTGATTAAGATTTTGAGATTTGTTCAGATGAGAACAAAATTCAAAATATTGATTTAACCTTACCAAATATGTTTTTTTGGAACCTTATCTGATGGAAACATCCCAATAACACATTACCAAATACACCCTTAGATCCTACATGTACAAGAATATTTAATTTGTCAAAAAAAATAAAAATTGTTAGAGTCTATTCCATCTTACATCCTTCCCAACAAGTTTTCACCTATCAAATCATTCCAACTTAATTTTTTTCCAACCTTATTATGCTATACAATAGAGTTAAGTTATACAACAGAGTCTTATCTTTGAGAGATTAAGCTATTTACGTTCACCAACCTTTTCTGAATTGACATTATTCTCAATTTAACTCTAATATGGTTATTGGTTGTTGTTAGATTTTAATTACAAAAATAAATGAACTTATAAAATCATTTCAAGTTTAGACATTAAAAATTTTGGTCTTATATTTAACTAATTAAAATAATATTCAGAGCATCCCATGTCTTAATTAAAGTTCTATATATATACATATAAACTACCTCTATGAATTAGTTGGCAATTGACATCCAAAGTCACTTCACTCAATAGAAGTAAAAATGTGTCCTGATTAACAAAAGTATATCCCTTTGGCACTAGCATGACTATGGGGATATGAGACAACCCCTTAAGAGTCTTCTTCCTAAGGAACATTAGAATCCAGAGAAAGTGGCTAAATGTCTCAAAATTAAGCCTCAATAATTTAAGCCATTCATTTATAAGAAATTATGCAGTGTATTGATATATTTTAGGCAGAACAATGATGCGGTTGCATTGTAGTATGGTGCAACTCTTGCTAAACAAATGGGTAACGCCATTTTTTGGATATAAATATAAACATAAATATATATATATGGAGAATATTACTATGCATCATGGTGAGGGACAATGGCACGGCTTTCCCTTTTTACGTATGAAGATTATTCTTTTTCATAATACTATAAATGACTTTCTTTTTATGCATGAATCTTTCTAAATATGCATTTGTTCCTCACTACATATGAGAGAAGGATGCATAATAATATTACCCCATATATATATGCTACTTTTCAGGTGCGCACCTAGGAGGGGGCCTATTGTATGGTTGATCCAAATGGACCGTACACACAACCCTCGTGAATTTCACTCGTCCACTAACTTTGGGTTCCTTCTGAATAGACTGGACCATTGGATCAACTACACACCCATCCAAATGGACTATGCGCCGTTAAACTTGTGGGTTAGATAGAGATGATATAGAGGGGTATGCAGTTCATTTTTTGCAAAGAGGAGGGGCCACTTGGATCTTTTGATCCCCTGGTCCCAATCCCAGGTGGGGCTCTATGTGGGCCCCACATCGAGGTGTGCATAGTCATCCAATGCATGTGGTGCGCACTAATATATATCGCTTTGTTCTAGTGACAACTATTCTCACAAAGCCACAATGAAAACTTTTTATGGAGCCCACTTGTAAGTCTCATTTAGGGATTGGATCAAAGGGGATGAAAAGATCTAAGTGAGAGAACCACAAGTATCAAGTTTGATTCCTATTCCATGCCCCTAACCCCTTCATCAATGGCCCACAAGTTTAATGGCTTCATATTAAAAAAAAAAACCAACTTTCCACCCAACCGGTCAAATCCATTTGGATGGGTGCCAAACCGTGATATAAGTGACTATGGGGGGGTCCTTATTTGTGCATGGTTTGGTTTAGTTGCTAGGTGGAATCCACCAATAGCTCTCACAGAAGCATGTTGAACTAATTCTTACTTGAATGTTTTTCATATATATGAGAAATAATCCCATACAAGCCTCCCTCACACTGTGAAAGTTTGTTTAGTACTTTACTAGTAAACATGAAGTGAGGAGAAACATCAAATTAAGAGAAAATAAATATATGATGGGGTATAATCGTAATGTGATGATATTTTTTTTTCATCTTTAGGTGCTTGAAAGTAATCTTTTTGACTTTTGTATAAAAAGTAAATATTTTTTTTATCTATGTAGTGGCTTGAGAATATTGCTTTTTTATTTTAATTGAGTTTTTGTACTTCTAATGTGACCCACACATCCTGTCATGTTTGGTAAATGGAGGCTCCACTTCACTGTACTTTAGTGTCAGTAAAGTGCCCAAAACAGGATGCTTCCAGCCATTTGATCCATGGGACAATCCAATGATTCTAGATCAATAGACTATTCGCAGAAAATTCGCAAGAAATTGAATATAGATAAAAATCTCACAAATTTAACAACAAAGAAAAATGGAAATAAATTACTAATATTCATTCATCTCCTTGAATTTACTTGGGTTCATTTAGCTCTAACCACGGGGATGCAGACTATTCGTAATTTTACACATTCACAGTCCCTCCTTTTGGTCTCAAATGTGGTCAAAAATTGAAATTGAAGGAAATTACAACAAGGTTACATAAGAAAACACAAACTTTACAAAAAAGGAGAAGAAGCACATATGCAGTAACCAATGACTACCGGTCACTGCAACCTACAAACTACTAGAAACTCTTTATTCTATCTTTTCTTCTCTAGCTAACTCATTGGAATTTCCTAGTCATTTAGGCACTTTACACTATAATTTGAGTGCCTGAATCCACATTTAGAATCACTTTGATCCTTGCTAATCACTACTCTTTTCATAGACTGCATTTGTACAAGTCCAAGGAGGTGTCTTATTTTGGTTTCAACCAATGACAGGGGTTGTGTCATTTTGATTCCAATTATTTTAGAAACAAAATGATGCCATAAAAGATTCTTTTCACCACCCTAAAATGGTCATTTCACCTTGAGTAGGAAAATCAAGGAATACATGGTTTCATCCCAGCTTCTTCTCGAAATTGTTTAGCATTTGAGGAACCTCTCCATAAGGTTCAGAGGAATTACAGAAGATCCTCTTCTAGTCTGAGATGCATCCTCACCTTGCGTTAATGAGAGAAGATGAACTTGAGGGAGACGAGAACTTAAAGAAGATTCTCTGAGCCTGAATGGCTCGAAAAATGCCTTCAATGCCAATTTATGCTAGAGTCTTTTGAAATTCCCAAGTTGAAGCACTGTCGAAGTCTCCAAGTGGTCTTACGTCTAACTGCCTTGAATCTGCCCACATGTTAAAGTGTTGTCCCAGTGCCCTTGAAGGTCCTTGAAGTGTCAAAGAAAAATTCCCCTTCTGCCAAGGGGATGAAGGACTCTTTTTATAGGCCTCTTAAGGCAGTTAGGATAGTTCTGAAAATTGAAATTCAAATTAAAGTAAGAAACTAGTTTTTTAACAATCTAGGGATGAGGCTGTCACACGTTTGATTCTGTTGTGCACGTGCGGAAGCGTATAACCTACGATCAACGATCAAAGCCACACACAATAAGAGAGAAGCACACAAAAGCACACACGAGAGATTTATGTGGTTCGGTGAGATGCCTACGTCCAGGCCAAAAGAAAACTCTACTTTTTTACTGCACTCTTCTACTTAGGTCTAAGGTTACAAGTTACATCATATATATAATTCTCTTTTTCTTAGCCCCTAAGAAAGCTAGTTACAAAGACTAAACTACCTCTGACCTAAAGCCCGGTCCAAGACTAACCCTATAGACCAAACAAGATATAAACCTAACAATCTCTACCTTGGCTTGGATTCTATAAAACTTGAGCCACCAGAAGAATAACCGAAAATGTCTTCAGCTCCATGTACCCCACTGAAAGGTATGTCTCTGTGTCCACTGTCACCGGGCACAGTTTCACTCTTCAATGATCAGTGACACGGATCAAGTCCAAGCAAGACTTGAACTTGTCCTTAGCCAGTGTCATCATGAATACCCCAAATCACTTGTACCATTCTTCAGAAGCTTGCTTAGACCCGTACAATGATTTCTATGAATTGCATGCATGATCAGGAATCTGAAACTTCACTCCACCTACATGCGAAGTTCCTTCCTTATCCTTGTAGACCCGCTTACATCCAATGGCCTAATTGCCATCATCAAGAGACTCTATCTCTTCATCTATGATTGCTACCTGTTGATCATTTTTCTGCCCTTCCAATGACTCCAAATACGTGGATGGCTCAACTGTCAATGCATATGCAACCACATTATATATTATTAACATATCCTCGAAACCGTATCTGAGTAGCGGTTTCCTCACTCTTAGTGGTCTACCTATGTGTTGCTCAGTCTGACTATCCTCAGTATCCTAGGAGGTGCTAGATGCACTCTCCTTCCAAACTAGCATGTCTGACTCCACTGAAATAGTGTCATTGCTGCTACCTACTTCTGTATTCTCCACCTGCTTTTTCGCATTAAGCAAAACATCCTCATGAAATGTCATATCCCTTGCTAATGATATATTTAGGTAAATCCCGATTGGTACACCACAACCTGTATCTCTTCACCCCCATAAGCAAATCCAACCAAGATGCACTTCATAGCCATTGGTTCTAATTTATGTGTTTTCGCATGAGCATACGTTGGACAACCGAAAACCCTCAAGTTAGAATAATCAATTGGATTACCTAACCACATTTTTTTCGGTATTTTGCAACCAATCCCTGAGTGTGGAGACCTGTTAATCAGGTAGCCTGCAGCATGTACTGCATCAACCTAAAAGTCTTTGGACAATCCTGCACATACAACGAGCTCTTGCCAAAATCGTGCTATTTATCCTCTCTGCAACTCCATTCTGCTGTGGAGTTCCTGTTGTGGTGTAATGCTGAACTATGCCTCTATCATTGCAATAGTTTTTGTCACAACCCGAGCCCAGGGAACGGGGGTCAGAGAAACTCGAACCAATGACACACGTACTCCCATGCGTGCACACCTAGACCCCATCCAGGAATACACACACAAGGGATCAATCACACGTGCAAACCACTGTACGCGGAAGATGTACGTATCAAGGCATACCACAAAATCAAGACATAGGAGATTACAAACTATCATGAACTGATAACAATAACAAATACAGGAACGTATGTTATGGAAGAGGGCTCCCAAAAATCAAAATACAATATACAGGTATCACTCGAAGCCCATAGTGCCTTACAGAAAAATCCCCTCAATAGAAATCGGACTCAATGACTGGGGAGAACCAAAATGATGCAAACCGTACTCTGGAGGATGGATCAAGTCCACTCCTCTAGGCCGGAGGGGGCCTCGCGAGCCTCTCCTGCAGTCGGGTCGACCGACGCAGGATCGGAAGAGGGATCTGAGCCTGCAACACACAAAGACAACGAATAAGTACAACGACTTAGCAAAGTATAAGCCAACAAGAAGATAACACGAATCGTGTCTAATACTGAATAATACTGAACAATAATCATAATGCAATATCCATAGAAAGCATGTTCGTATACTAAACAAATTATGCAAATGAATAAGCATGCTGTACGAATCATAAACAGATAACAATCGAAGTGGCTACTACATTGGCCATTTTCTCCCTTACGAGAGCGGACGGAATGAGAACACCAGCGACCGGGCCAGGGTACGCATGGGTCTCTAGTTCCCGGGGTCCGGAGTCCCAGGACGGAAACACTCTGCAGAGGCAAACACATAACTAAACCAAAGTTAACCCCGTCGGGTATCCTAAGGCTGAGGCTCAGTAGTGCCAATACCAATCACAATCAAGCGGATGATGCACCTCGATCACTTATCACTTATCACTTATCACTTACAGATCTCACATATCATACTGAACGAACAATAGAGAGTGCATCACATAAACTGATACTGAATGCAAATACTGAATGCATAATACGGATACTGATACTGTTACGAAATGCAATACAGATACTGAAAGCAAATCATACGGATAACTGATACTGAATGCACATAAACTGATGCTGATACTCCAGTGGAGCAACGGTAAACACAATACACAATAATAGAATGGTTCCGCCCGGGCTTCGCTCTGGGGTTGCTGCATTTCCCACAGAATCGAGAGGTCCAGCGCAGAACACATAAGAGGGCATAACCGAAATCAATATGCTGTACAAATCAGAATGCTTATGCGAATCAAGGTCCATTACAAACCAATCCTACACTAATTATCCAGTG